>VWZE01010069.1:762203-795736 GCA_013396675.1 Eubucco bourcierii | reverse complement strand
TTTCATTTTTTTTTTTTTTTTTTTTTTTTTTTTTTTATCTGTTGGATATGTTTGCTTCAGGCTGTTTACTTATGTAAAATCATTGTTTAAACTGTCATACTGATTGCAAGTTCCTCTAAACAGCAGTGTGGAAATTCCAAGTGTGCTTTTTGAGCAGAGAGTGAAGTTGAAATGAATGGAATGCTTATTGCAAATGTTAATTATCCTGTGTTACCCTTCTACATTTCTTGTTGGGAGTCAGGAAAAGCACCAGTTAGGAGAGCATCTTGAGCACGTGCATAAATACATTTCTAGGACAAGATTTAAAGCACATGCTTAAGTACTTGGTTGCACTGGGATCATGGGCAGGAAATGAAAATAGTATTGGAAAAACTATTAACTTTGATTTTCTGCATGAACTCTGAAACTCACAAGGGGATATATTGTCTTTGTAAAAGTTCTTTGATATTGGTGAGGTATCTAAGAGAGTTGTGTTCAGGGGTAAGGCAAGGCGTTGCTGGACAGAGACATGGAAAAAGTGCTGGAACCTATTTGAAGGACTGAAGGTAGTTTAAGTTACCAGAACGACGTATGGACTTGGCTTCTTCATTTTGGATGTTTGACCATCCCACAAAGTACTCTTCAGTGCCAGCCACTTGCCTGTGGCAGACCTGGGGCTCTTCTAAAAAAACTCTGGTTTTGCTACCACTTCTGCTGTCTCCTGGACTTTCTATATGTGGGGCAGGAGGCATCTTCAGCTTTGGGGGTAAGACTGGGAGAGGGATACTGTCTTAAACTTAGGGGTAGGGGTTACTCTTTACATTGTGTATATGGGCAAATGCCTCACGATATACAAACCCCATACACCAGGTTATTTTCCCTTTGCTTTTGTGGTTATTGTGCACTCCTTTAGTAAAGGGCATGTTCCCTGCTGAAGTTCAACACAGAAGGTCTACAGAATGCGTGTAGAGAAACTTCACTGCAGGATCAGCAGTTTCAGGATGTTGTCCTTGTGGTTGACTTAGACCCATGCATGCACTGTTTGTCTGTCCCAGAACATTTTCAGTCTTGGCCTCATCCACAGCTCCAAAGGCCAAATGCTTTTTCTGCTCAGTTTTGTCAATGCTTATTTGCTTTTCCTAAATGCACAAAGGTGATTGCATCAGCATTGTGCAATTCTCATCTCCACTCAAGTTTTGTGCTTGCTGGATCCTTCTTGGGTGGTAAGTCCAGTTTCTTGACTGTACTTGGCTGTGTGGAAGTAGCCAGGTAAAAGATATTAAATCTTTAGATTTAATCTTTAGATGACAAATTCCCTGCAACCAAGAAAACCTTAGTAGATTCCTGCAGAGTTACCAACATATTTGATGTGAAGGTTTTACTGTATGATTGTGGTAGGGAGAGTTGGCTGTGCTTGGCAAGTAACAGGATCTGTTGGAAATATTTCCTTCCTATCTGTATCTGTTTGTAGTCTGATTTTGCTCTTTGATATTTACTAATGTATTCACAATTATTAGAAATTAATTTAATTGGAAGTCCACAGGCTTGGGAAGCATGTGGTCTCAACATTTGTTCACTGGCTGCCAGTTTTTTTCCCCTGCAGTTGTAAATTGTCCCTGATCTTTACACTTTCCACCCTGGAGGAGGATTTCCCTATTCGCTCAGGAATAAATAAATAAAAGAATAGCTCGAATGTGCAGTTCAGGCAATATGCACGTCTGTTCTTATCTTAGTTATATGCATTCTTTTAATTCTCTGCATCTCTCTATGTAGTGCCCTCTTTTTTATTTCCATGGAGTACATGCAAGACTTCTGAAAGTAACATAAGGTAGGGATCCTGCTGCAAGTGCAGAGGGATAGGTGGAGCGAGCCAGGAAAACTTGGCATTTGTGCTGTTTCATTTTCTCAGAAACTGAAGAATCTTGTGAGCTCCACAACTCTGCAGTTGTGGGAGTGACTTAGGCCAAACTTCTCAGATTTTTTTTTTTTTTTTAAGGTTGTGTAGCTTCTTGAAAAGTCAGGAAAATAAGTAAAAAATTATTATAATGGAATTATTTTGTTTTCAGTTACCTTACTTAGACAATCACAATTAGCACTCCATATCTTCCAGGGTTTACATGCTATGCCACAAACTGGTTTAGATTTTTAATTAAAGAAGCAGATGTTTTTTGAAAGAAATATGTATGCTGTTGCTGATGTATACTTTTTACAGAAACCAGGTTTTTGGTCTTGCAACCAATATAATATTTCATTCTGTACACTCTATAAAGTTTAGAAATACTTTTGGTACTCCGCTTGTGATGTAGTAGACTCTGCATTGTGTGTGTCCCTGTGTGGATCTAGGGAGCAGCACATTGAGAAGAGGAGGGGCTGTGTCCATGTTTAGTAGTGCATGCAAGTTATGATATTAGCAGTGTGTCAGGAGAAGTACAGATTATGACAGGGCTTCACAAATTATTCTGGCATGCTGGAATTTTAGAAGAACTCAGTAAGGTACAAAAACAGTCCATGAAGCTTATGAGAATGCCTACCTGTGCCTCATTTCGCCTTAAGAATTAGAATCTCTCTGATTAACATAGAATCATAGAATCAGTCAGGATTGGAAGGGACCACAAGGATCATCCAGTTCCAACCCCCCTGCCATGGGCAGGGACACACACTAGATCAGGCTGTCTAGACCTTCATCCAGCCTGGCCTTAAACACCTCCAGGGATGGGCCTTTGACCACCTCCCTGGGCAACCTGTTCCAGGGTCTCACCACTCTTATGGTGAAGAGATTCCTAACAACTAGTCTGAATCTACCCATTTTTACCTTTGTTCCATTCCCTCTAGTCCTATCACTAACCTAAAATGTCCCTCCTCAGCTTTCATGTAGGCCCCCTTAAGATACTGAAGAAAAGTCTTGCCTGCTTAGCTTTTGGTTATAGAAGAGGGATGTAAGATGAACAGGTCCTGAGAAACCACATTTGAATTCTCAAGTAAGGAACAGGACCTTCTTCACACATGTACACCCAAGACCATTTGTTCTGAGAAATATTTAAAAATACGGGGAAATTACCAGGTATTGCTGAGATTAGTCAGAAAGTACATATTAATGCATTTTTTATAATGAAGAGGAAATCATACTTAAATAAAATATATGGTTTTTAAAAAGTCATATCTGCCTCAGTGATTAAACATATATGTCTTTACTCTTCTGATTTCATCAAGGTAGCTCAAGCTCACGGGACTTTTTGAGACCGATGCTAAGCAGAAACATCAATATCTCTTTTTGCCTTTGCTTTCCTTTCTACACTCCTATCCCTTCCTCTTCACTTCCCCCCCCCCCCCCCCCCTTTTTTTTTTTTTTTTTTTTTTTTTTTTTTTTATTTTNTTTTTTAAATTTCACATTTACTTTCTGTTTAATACATGACAAATGGGTTGTGTGGAAAACATGCATCTGAGCAGAAGGCATGTGTGGAGAATACCTTGAATCTTTAGTAACTACATTTGTGACATAGAAAATTCTGTGTTCCTAAATCAGACCTTGAATCTATAAAGTTTTACTTATTGTTGGCATCAGTGTGTACAAGAGGAAACGTTACAGGTACCCACATCTATATGTTCTTAGTTCAGGTATTCTAACAAACCAAAGCTCTGCCCATGGGATTTAGGTAAGAAAATCCTTGCTTACCTGTGTGGCAGTCTGATTAGTTAGTTTAGGCTTTTGTCTCTTTTTTTATCATTAAGCATTGCAACTGATTTTACAAGTCATTAAAATTAGCTAACCCTCTCTAAAGTCTTGATTTAGGTGTTTGTGCTCTTCTGTGGACAATGTGCTATCTTGAAACACAAGACATTTGTTGATGAAATTTTGCTGGCTATGTAAGTATTGTAGGGACTTTTGAATGAAGAGTCATGTGGTGTAAGATTACTACTAGATGGGGTCTCTGGAGAACCCCTTGCTGTGGCATGGATTTCTAGTGCTTTTCTGGAGATGTCATTTCACATTTCTGAGTTCTGAATCCTAATGCCCCACTCCAGTATCTGAAGGGGGCCTACAGGAAGGCTGGGGAGAGACTGTTGACAAGGTCTTGCAATGACAGAACAAAGGGCAGTGGGTTTAAACTGGAAGAGGGGAGATTGAGACTGGATATTAGGAGGAATTTCTTTCCAGTGAGGGTGGTGAGATACTGGAACAGGTTGTCCAGGGAGGTTGTGGCTGCTTCTTCCTTGGAGGTGTTCAAGACCAGGTTGGATGAGGCCTTGAGTGACCTCCCACCTAGTGGGAGGTGTCCCTGCCTGTGGCAGGGGGTTGGAAGTAGATGATCTTTGAGGTCCCTTCCAACCTTAGCATTTTATGAATCTATGGTTGTAAGTTATGTATCCACCCAACTATCTCAATGTTCAGTGCTTATTGTCAAGAATTGTCTGTGTTTGTGTTTCTGCCTTAGTGATATTTGACTCCTACTTGCAGCAACTGTAGGTTCTTCTGTATCACCCTTAGCTACTCGCAGCCCCAGCCGAGATTCAGACCACTGGTTGTTGCATTGGTGCAGCATAACAGGTGACACATTAGAGGGCACAATTTTGGGTACATTTAACAACTCTGTGTCATGTATGACAAGAAGCATCATGCTTCACTTTGTCATTTGGTTTGCTGCTACTGATGAGTTTTCTTTCCTAATGTGGCATAATATTAATGTTCCTGCCTGACAACTTCCAAGCCTGGGGGTCAGAGCTCATGTTTCACCACACGAGACACCCAGCTATAAATCTTTCTAAGTAATACAGAAGGCAAGATGGGGTCACTGCAGAAAAATGCATCCAGTCTGAATGAAGTAGCATCGATGCATGGAAGGAAGTGTGTAGATTTGGTTGGCATTGGATAGGCACTGCTCTTCAGAAGTTTTGTGTGGTGTGTGTTGGGTGTTTTGTTTGTTTGTTTGTTTTTTAATGGAAGGTTTAAGTGCCCGAAAAATTCCAAGTCGTAATTCCCAGTCTGTTACAAAGTTTATTAAGTCATTTTGATGATTATTTTTAGTGATCAGCGCACTGAAAGTGTGGTATGGGATATTCATGCACATGCAGTAGTTAGTGGTAGCAAGGATTGGATCATCAGTAGCTGAAAATAGATGCATGAAAAATCCAAAGGGAAAAAAATCTGCATCTGTTGCATTTGTAAACACAACAAACCTCATCCCATACAGGGTCTGTAGATGCAAAACTGTCACAGATTGGACCTGCTCTTTTGTGCAGCACTTTCAGGATTTGAATCACGAATTGATGATAACATTTGTATTTTCTCCCTTCCCACTACCTGTATTTACTGCTTCTTATGTGTGCAAGATGGATGTAGTATGTACCTGTTCTTAATATCAACTGAGCAGTGCATGGCAGGTTTTGCTACATGAGATGTTTTCTTAAAGGATCTCTACAAGACCATGGGGACCAGACTGGCATAAAACAATCAATGTGGTTCTAAATTTACTTTCTGCTTTTCTTTAGACAGTGTCTTTTTGGCTGTATATTCTTCTAGTTAAATGGAAATTGTTGTTTCCTCTTGTAATAACAATAAAAATATAAACATCTTTTCATAGTATTATTACCATTGTTTCATGGCATATTCTGTATGTGTGGAACACAATGATGAAACAAGAAGAACCACATTCTTTAGCAGAAACCCACAGTGTTTGATGCTGAAGGTGTCAGGGAGGCTTTCCAAGTTTTGTACTTTGTGAAGGGAAATTATTGTATTTAGGACTCGTAGCTGAGTTAGTTGAGTTTTTCAGACAAATGGCAACTAAAACTTCTTAGGCGAAACCTACCTTTTTCTCTCCTGTATGCACATGCATTATTGCATTTTGATGCCACTTCTTTCGGTGCTTTTGTCTTCTGATTTTCTGAAAGTGACTGCATGCATGACTCAGTCTTTCAAATTGTCCCCATCAGTACCACATCTTTGCAGACAACAGTCCAGGGAAAATGTCCTGCAGTATCCGTTATATGTTGTTTAGGTCATCATCAGTCAGGTGTTGCCTTTTCCTGCTCAATCCAACAAATCCTAGGCAACTAGCACCTGCAAAAAATCTTTGTTGAGGAGAAAGAGAAATTTATTGACAGGAGGCAGCACAGGACGCTTACGAGGCCGCATGATGGTAGGAGAGCAGGATGTCCTGAAGGGCAATGCTTGTTTTATAAAAGGCAAATGGGAAAATATGATGGAGGACAAAGATGAGAAAGATAGACTGATAGGTAACAGCTTCAGTTAATTGTTATTGTAATGTGTTTTGGCTTGTGGATAAGGAGAAGTGTTATTCTATCATCTTCAAGTGCAGCTAAGGAAATTGTGATATCCTAATTTTGGAACAAATCAAACAAGGAAGGTCTGTCAGACTAATGTACAGGAGGAGAGAATAGTAGACATCACTCAGTAATTCCTGTGTGTTTGCTTTGCTGGCCTGGTACCCAAGAGCAGTATCACCCAGGCACCTACTACAGCAGAGTAGGTGCTGTGGGTAAAAGGGAATCAAAACAATATCTTTGTTCTAAAACTCTAAAAAAACCTCTAAAGCATTTAACTTTATTTCAGTGTCTCTCTCCCCATCATTTCTTGCTGGTTGTTTGGGTTTTTTTTTTTTGTTGTTTGTTTGTTTGTTTGTTTTTTTGTTTTGGTTTTTTTTTAAATGAAGATGGCTGTCTCATCAGGAGCAAACCCTGAGCTAGGTTGTTGGTAGTTTGGGTCTTGACCCTGTAATCTTCTCCTGTGTAGAATGCTGTGTGCCCCAGCAGCATCTCCGAGCAGAACCAGATGGCGAGTCCTAAACTGGTACATGACAGTGCATGAGACGCAGCTCAGATAATGAAGAGACGCAGAGCTCTTGCCTTCTCTTTGGCTTTTTGGTCTCTTACTGGTAGTTCTCTTACTTAAAATATCAATCATAACAGTTCCACATGTGGAACTGTTATTTGCATAATGTTTTTCATGGAAAACACTTAAAACCCTAGGTATTTATTGCTATGATCAGCTCTTGGTCTTACCTATTTCTGCAGATTGAATGAGAAAGTTCTATGAAAGCAGTTCCTTTCCCCCTCACCCCATTTGCTCACATTAATTAACATTATGACAATGCCATTTTCTGAGTACACACTTAATAACCTCTGGAGAATAGATTAGTCTAATATTATTTACTTACAATGATCAGTTTTGATAGGATTTTAAGTGCAAACACTCTTGCTTGTAATCAACAATTTCTGCTACTCCAAATTTTTGCATCTTCAACTAAAACATCTATTACACAGACCACCTGTGGTGATAAGTGAATCTTGTCTGTAAAATTATTTTAAACACTCTCAATTCACTAAAAATGTGTATTTATTCTCTGCATCTGTAAGCTGCACATATCATTGCTCCCTCCCCCATACTTGGTTGCTCTGCAATATCGAATTACTCCTAAACCATTTGTGTATAAGATGTCTGCTTTAGAAAAAAGAGGCACATAACTGGAGGTTGCCTTTCTTGCATTTCCTTTTCTCCTTTCTTTCCCCCCCTCCCCTCTTCTCCTTTACAGCACTTTACATATGTCTTAGTGCAGGTGGTGATAAACAGCAGGCAGGTGTAGAGCTCCTAAGACATATGCTGTAGGTGGGGTAGTGAAGATCTCACTTAGGTCTTAGTCTGAAATGAAGCATGAAAGAGCTCTCAACGGGAGGAAGTAGTCATTAGTGATGTGACCACTGAAAAGAAAAAAACACCAGAGTCTGCAGTGGTATGGGCAAACCTGGGTTCCTTGGGTGTTGATACTGTACATTTTTGCTGGTAAGACAAGGAATTTTTGCCAGGGGGTGCAGTTGGTTATGTTTCTGTTTTTTTGCTGTGTTGGCTCAGGCATATGTGGCATGGCTCTACTTGCTGTTATGCCCAGATCATCTCTCTGATATGAATGGGCTCTGTGCTCACCCTGTACTCTAACCTTGTGGAGCCAGATCTTGTTAGCTTGGCTGCTGGGATGAGCATTTTGCATGAAGAGCTGTGGTCTGAGCTGAGGATTTTGGGTGGGAAAAAACGATTGTGGCAGGAATAGAGAAAAGAGCTTAGCAGTGAGTTTCTCTTTGCTTTGTCACTGAGGGCTTGCCACACTCCCCAGCTGCTGAAAGTGCTTGATCTGTATAGCCCTTCTGGTCTTGCAGTCCCGTCTGTTTGCACTGATGGTGGTGAGTGCATGCTGAAAGATGACAATTCTTGTGTGCTGGCAGCTCTCTAGAAGGCCAATGCGTGTGTGGCAGTGGCCTGGCCTATTTCAGTACTAAGTGGGGGAAAAAAAAAAAAAAAAAAAAAAAAAGGGTTTATAGTTGTTTAATAAAGCAGGAGACAAATGTTGCCCCTGTGCAGAGAGGCTGAATTACATACTTCATGAACCAAATTAGTATCACAATGCTTTGCTTTGTTCGAGAGGTGATATGCATTTATGGGCCCATTTTTCAGCAAGATAAATATGACATACGCCAAGACTTCCCTGAAGTAAATAGTGTAAATAATAAAAGACTCTGCCAAGGAAAGCTGAGAAATGACTTAATCCTCACCTATTTATACTGTAATGCCAAAATGCCACTGACCAAATTGTAGAACAAACTGCCCATTTAATCAGCTCTCCCTGATGTTTCTGAACACGTCTTCATCTGTAATGATATTCAGTGTTCTCTCGTTTAGTTATTAAGCCTTTGACTTCAGCTCTGCATCCAGACTGGGTTATTTGATACTGTTGGAGTGCTGCTTTATTTGTAGATGTTTTACAATTATTAGCTTTTTGGGGTTAAAAATGTGAATTAATTTACCCTTTAAAAGCAACAGTCTTTGATAAAAGGAGTTGTTGTACCTTATATACTTTTTGCCTTATTTTTATTTCCGCTTTGTTAAATCCTTTAGCTCTTTCTCTGGCAGCCAGGGCCTGCCAGCCTGGCCAGAAATGATTAAAAGACTCTGTAAACATGTAGGATGGGATTTTCAAAAGCGTTCAATATTGGCCTAACTGGGGACCATTGCCATTGAACAGTGAATGCTGAGCGCTTTTGAAAATCCCACTCTTAAGGTATCAGTGTTTTAACAGAGGACCTCCTTTGACACGGTTGCTCATCACAGGGCACACTCTGCATGTGTGACATCTTTAGTTACTGACAGTCAAGCCTGTAACAATGAGATGTGGTCTTTGTTGGAACCCCACTGTGGTTTGCTTTTAAAATAGTCCAATAAGGGGATTGGAAAGCTGAATGTGGGGAACTTTAGATGGCAATTTGGGATTTAGTCGGGAGAAGGCTGATTGCCTTTGGTTTCCAGACACTAACTTTTGTGACTTGAGTTAAACCTTTAGAGGTTGGGAAAAGATGGGCAGCAGAAAGCAGTCAACTTGTTTTAGGATTGGAGCATGAGCTCTGACCAGAATAGGAATAATTTGCTTCCCAGGAAAGTTGTAATTTAAACTATATTCAGAAAATCAGAAAACTGTTTACTCTTACACAGTGGAAATGATCTTATTGTTAAAGAGTTTACCTGATTGAAGAGTTGGGGAATTGGATTTCTAATCACATCAAAGTGTTAATATAACTCATATTTTTAAATGAATCAATTCTTTTCTCAATGACATAAAAACATTTCATCATGCACTCACATAGCTCTGGAGAGGCCCAGTGCCAGCTGACAAAGAGAACTCAGTTCATGAAGGGTGATTTAATCATAATATAATGGCTCTCAATCTGTGTGTGCGCCAATGAGGACCACACACATGAGCAAGAAAAAGATGTGCTTGCCCCTAATATCTTGTGGTGTAAATGAACAGAAGTGATATGGAGGTCAGGGGTGCTATGATGGTATAAATCTGTGTAAGTGCAGAAATGGGCTCAGTCATATATCACAGATAAGAGAAAAAATAATCAATCCTTCAATACCCATAACTGTAAAATATAACTGATTTTGGGAATGGATTATCTTAAATGGCTTCTATTTCTGGCTGTTGGAAAGCAAGGAAAGGCCCTTTGTAATATTAGCATGGACTGAACTGAGGACTCCATGCTGCTGTGAGAAGTATGGTATTCTCAGCTTGGCATCTGATTTTTGAGATCCCTTGCCACTGAAGAATTATTTGTTTATATATGAACATATATTATTATTATTTTCTTTTCTGGAGAGTGAAGCAAATCAAATAAAAATGTTCAGCATACCAACAAAACAGGAAGTCTTAGTAGATGCTTATGGTATGCAAATTTCCCTCTGACTCTTTTTTATCTTCTGTTTGTAAACAGGGCTGAACATAGTTCTGTGCAAGTGTTTCACAGTAGGTGCCCTCTGACAACTTAGCAATTTTCCCAGCCTAATGAATAAATGACTGTTCCACCTGGTATAATTCAAGAACTAAATTTTGTTTGTTGTAGATAACAAGCTTTTGCTGGAGAAATAATGATTAAATGCAGTCCTTTTGCTGTAAAGCTTGTAATTATACTCCCTGTTCCTATGCTGGGTTGATGCAGAAGGTTTTTAGTTTGAGTGCAGGGCCCAGGACCTGCAAGGCCAGGTGGAGAGCATACTGATAAAAGGGGAATTCTCCTGTCCCCTCAGCTTTGTGTTCTCATCTTTTCATAGAAACTTGGAGTCTGGAGAGGGTGATCTCAGAAAAGGTGAAGCAATGCAGTATTTCCTTTCTTCCACTTCAGAAGCCAGGCTTTGTTTCAGTAACATGGATGAAGGATGCTCCATGCAGTGACATCTCTGACAAAAGTACAAACCGCATATGGTTGTTATATGCTCAGCACTCTGTATAACAACATCGGTTCAGTCAGAGCTTGTAGCTGCAATTAGATGTTCTTCATTCATGAAGTGTCTGTAGCACCAAGGGTGGTAGGTTCTGTTCCAGTTCTGGACTGATAAGCAGAAGTCCTTTAAATGCTACAGATGCATGTGCTTCTCTTTGTGTGGCAGGGATTAGTACTTCACAGTAAAGTGTGAAGTTCCAGTGAATTTTGTATTGGTAGTATTTTCACAAAAGATCTGTTAAATACTTATCGTATGTGGAATGCTTGCATGTATTAAAACATTGCTCTGATGCATAGTATCTGCTTGTGTTACTGGGAACAAGTCCTGGCTCTGTGGATTGTGTTTTGAGTCTGGTGTCTCAGGCTTGACAATAAAATCTGTAGGCTTTGGTGGTTGTTGGCTGAGTGCATCAGTTGTAAACTGGTTACTGGTACACCTGCTTCTCAAGGCATGCTGTGAGGTGAGCAGATCTCTGTCCCTTGCTGTTGGAAAGGGTCATGTACTGTTACCCTAGGGACATTGCTGCAGGTGGTTATGGGGAAGTTCATGGGGCAGAGCTGTTCTCCTAAATCAGAAAGTTGAGGTGCAGAATGTGTACTGTGCCTGCAGCACATGAATACAGAAGTGACCTGAATTTCAGTGGAATCAGTTAGAACTCAGAGTCTGTGTAGCTTTTTCTGAGATCTTTCCTCAGAAAAAAAGGGACTCTTTCATGTGCAGTAATGAAAAAATATTTCCTTATTGCACATACAGATGTCCACAGACATGCTCATTCACACACAGCTTCTTAGAAATACAAGCTAAGATGACTTTTCTGCATTATTGTGCTTCCTTCTTGTTGCACCTCTTAGGGAATTTGCAGCCCTGTTTTGTTCCAACACAAAACCCAATAAATTAAACAAGCACCCCTGAAAATGCAGAGACATAAACCATCTGTGCACTAGTTTCCTGGAAATCCAAATGTGATCATCAACATAAAATGCTAATAGGTTTCATAGCCATATTTTGGTCATTCTCCTAATTCTACATCCAGATATCCTTGACTCTATTTATAATGAACGTTTTCTTTGCTTGTAGTTTTTTTTTGTAGTGACACATGCCTCCAATCACAGGAGATGTGTTAGCAGAACTCTGAAGGACACACAATGTCTGTAACATTTCTCAGATAATATTGTCATATACTTGGAGCAGTAGGCCCATTTTGAAACAGTAATTTGGTCCCTAAAGAGCTCTTTAGCCTCTGCCTTGCCTGCCCACCCTNAATTTACTTGGGAATATACTTTATCTGCAGCATTGCTTGCTTATACAGGCCTATACAGCTCCTTGGTGTGGTGGGTTTTTTAAAAAAAAAATTTATTTTTTATTTTGTCTTAGTCTTCCTAAAACCGTTATTAGAATGCAGATGAACCCTGACCTCAGCCAAGGATTAAGTGAACAGATTCTTTAAGTAATAAATCTAAAGGCATATTACAAGCAAGGAAAAGGGATTTCCCTTGTGTTTTTGGATTTATAAGTGCCAGAGGCTAAACAACTTACAAGGGCTCTAAGATTGCTCCTTTTTTCTAACCTGGGACGTGTTCTAATATTGTGACATAGCGAAGAATTAAGCTGGCTTACTAAGTAGAAAACATGGGGAGTAATTGAAAATGCATCATACAGACAGGAATGCTCAACGCAACAATGTCCTGTTATAAAGATTACACTGATTTATGGGGGATGTCTTAACTCCTAATCCCAAGGACACGAGATCGCATCGACCATGTATTCTTTCATAAGCAGCAAAATAAAAAAGGTGGTTAATAATATATATGCCAGAGATTGAAAATGAGGGAGAGGGGGCTGGGGCAGCGCTGACTTCGATGTTAGAAGAATTTACCAGCCCCAGTATTTTTGTTTTTGTGTTTTTTCCTGTTTGTCTTGTCAGGCAAGTGCAGCTATTTTGTGTTTGGTAGCTGAGAGAAGTAACCTAGTGGAGCAAGAATGAATTAGGGCAAAATATTGTTTGGTGTAAGCTGTTCTGAAGAGCTCAGAGAGGAAATGGCTAGGGGCGGGGGAGGGAGAAAAAAGTCACATGGACCATAGATGTAAAGCAGGGTGTGGAAACAGCTGGAGCCAAGTCACCGTGTCTTGAGATGAGAAGATGGTGAAAACAGTTATTTTCTTTTGACGGTCCGAAGGGGAAGACTTCAGGGAGAACAATGGTGCTGCTCTGCAGAGTTAACGTCACTGATAGTGACCTCACCCCAGACAAGTTCAAAGACCTCTTCTTCCCCACTAACTGTATTCAAAATAATCATGCATGCTTCTTCCTGATCCGTTCATTTTCTCCCAGCTGTTGGTTCCTGCTCTATGTCTCTGATCAGTCTTTTATCTTCTTGTTTGGTTAACACTTCTTCGAAGAGCTGCTGGAAACTCCAGGAACCTTTTCTCTTTGGACTCAATCCTCTTTCCTTCCTGCTTCTTATTCTCCACTTTGGGTGGCTTCATCCATTTCACACTTTTCATCTGCTTCAGCTTTGCCAGGGAACACAGATCTGTTATTTCAGTGTGAAATATTTTGCCTGCAATTCCCCTTGTGATTGAGTATCCCATGTTGCAGAATGTCCTTCTTTCACTTCAGGGCAGATTTTCCTCAGTCTCTGAGTTACGTACTAGGGGATTTGTTTCTCAGATGGGTAGGGACAACTTGTACCTCATGAAGTGAATAGAAAGGGATGCAGAGCTTTTTGCTGGAATTTGCCAGGAGTATGAAACAGAGGTTTGTGGAAGTGTGTAGAGTCCAGTTAGCTCAACAGTCAACTCAGAAACCTAAAGAGTGCATCATGACTGACAGTGTTGTTTGTGTTTCACTGCCTGTCACTTGAAAAACTTCAGGTTTCATTTTACACAGCTTCAAGCCATCTACACTGTTTTCCTACTTGTGACTAGCTTCTCCTGGTGCTTCTAGTGCCAAAACCCCTGGCATATCAGGAATGGAAAAATCTATGAACTGTATAAAATACATGGAACTTCAATTACAAAGCAGATGACAGAAAAGCTTCTGTATAACAAGTATTAAAATCCTTGCTGTGTTTTTAGTTTTATCTGTGATTGTTTCGTTTCATTGTTGTTGGTTGTTTTTTTTTTTTATATTCCTCTACCATCTTCCTACTTTGCCATGTCACATTGAAGCCTTGTGTGAGAGGATACTAAAGAGATTAATTTCTGAATCTTCATGTTATGCAGTGGATTTATTTTGATGTGAAGGATTTTTGGACAGGTGTGTTGTCTGAAGACTGACTGGGGCAGCCATAATGCTACATCAAACTTTTATGTGTTTTGGAAGAAATCGTGGTTCTTGGAGGTGCATTGTAGGGAGACATTTGAGTAGCAGGAGTTGGTACTCTGTGGTTTAATGCCTGCCAAAAGGTATGGGGAAGGTACTGTGGGTTTTGTCCCCATCTTGTGGCTGTCCAGATAAGGTATTTGTAAATCCTTTCTGAGTTAAGCGGTGCCTGGTCCCACTGTTAGCTCTGAAAAGCCTGTCCCCAAGCCCTGCTGTCAGCTCAAGAGGAATTAGCTGTGTATGCTCTCCTGTAATCAATACACTAAGCATAAAAACGGGCAATAGAAATGAGCAAGAGAATGCAGCCTTCGGGTTTCCTTACCATTTTTTCCAAAGTGGCAGCTGAAACTACAGAATGAACTGAAGAGAAGCTTTGAAATAATATAAGCATAGCATAAGCTGAGAACTTTCTACTTCTAAAAGTCCTTAGAACCACTAAATTCCCCCCTCCCCCCCCCCAAATCTGAAATACTTTGCATGCAAAACAAGAAACTTTTTAAGGAGAAAGCAACATCCTCTAATACATGACAAGAAACTTCTTGATAGAAGACCAAGAGGTTGCCATAAAGTACTGAAAGGTTTCTTTGCCTCTCACAGAAGAAAATCCTGAAGGGATGTCATTGACTGATACACTTTTACTATATGTAGAGTAACAAGAAATAAGAATGACTTTTACAAGTCATGGAAAGAGTAGGTGAAGCTTTGGACAATTGAGATTGTGTCCCTGAAGTCTGAAAGGTGAAAATGCTTTGAATTTTATCACAATCCAGAAAAAGGAACTCTGTGTGACTGTACCCCGTGAGCACTCAAAGCAGGGTAATGCTCACAGCAGTATTCACAGGGAAGATTGGAAAGCTAAGTTGGAACCTGGAGTAAGAAGTGAAGGGATGTATTAGGGGACAACAACAAACCTTAATTTGGGGCTCTAGAGTAGGCCAAAAACCTGTAACTCAGACCCAGTAGGTGGATGATTTCCCAATGCCACATTTATACTTAGACAAATTTAGCCTTTCCTTTGTTTGGAAGAGATTGGTGACATCTACACTCATGCTGGGTAGCATCTCTTTGGAGATTCTTGTCTCCCCACCTAAAGAACTGTAGACTGTGCAGGTTGTTCATCCTCTTGCCTGTCCTGAAATGAAAGGGATTAGCTAGAAGATAATGAATGGATTTGAGCCTCCAAGTGGAGAGATCCAGCTCCAACAAAAGGGTCAAGAATATGTACAAAGTAGCTATTAAGAGTAGAGATTAGCCAAGAACTTTGTGTTTATGAAGTGAACTTTAATTACCTTCTTGTGTAAGACAGTAATCTACAGAGCTGTGCATGGGATAGCTCTTGACAACATGGTTGGGAACAAATAGCTAAAAATTCTTCTCAGTAGTGGTTCAAGAGAGTGGAATAACTCATGGTAACTCACAAACCTCAGGGTCTTTATTTGTGATGCAAAACTGGGAGAAGGTGCAAGGCCGTCAAGATGCTGGGGATAAAGGGGATGAAATTCAAATAGCACAAGCAAATAAAGGAGCATTGCTTACTATATTACGGGAGGGAAATGGAAAGTAACTAAACTAATAAACTCTAGACTCTAGGGACAATCAAACCACATTTTACAAGAGCTCATTTTCTGCACATCTACCCTCCACTTGGCTCTTCTCTCTTGGTCGGCAATTTTGTAATGGCCATAATGTGTCTCTTTAAAAATACTGTATTAGGGTGTTTGGGTGTTTTTTTGGTAAATGTCTAGCAGCTTGCATCACATTTGAGAAAAGGGATCACCTTTTAAGAAAACCATTTGTTTTGTTCTCCTGATGAAATCTTACTTAAATTGAAAAAAAAATGGAGTATAAATAGTTTGTGAACTAAACATTGACCAATCAGATTCCTCTAGCTTCTGCTTTTTCACTTCCCAACATCCTAATCAGAACACAAACAAGTGAAGGAAATAAGCATCTTGGGGAGGGGAGGAAGGAGGAGAGGGGAACATAAGGCAGGAAGAAGGATATTCAGGATTGTGGAATGATTCATATATGAGAAGAGATTGTAGAGACCAGAAATCTTTAGGGTGGCGGGGGGGGCGAAAAAAAGAGAGTGAAGGAAGATATGATCAAGACTATGAAATTATCAAAGGGAATATGGAATGAGTATTCACAATTCCCAATACAAGGAGTAGAAATTTCCCTATTAAATGATCAGATAGCAGGTTAACACAAACAGAGGAAGTACTTTTTCACACAATGCATAATTAAATTGTGGAACTCATTGCAACAGGATGTTGTGGAGGTCAAAACTGTAAATGAGTTCAAAGAGAGACAAGTTCAAGGAAGACAGATCTGACAAAGCCTATTAAATATGAGGGCTCAGATACGATCTCTGGGCTCAGAGAGCCCTGAAACTTTGATTGCTGGAAGCTGTGAGAGTGTGGTCGGATACACTTTCCATGTTCCTATTTTCTCCTTTCACATAGCCAACGTTGGCCACTGCTGAGACAGATACTTGGCTTGGTGTCTGTCTTTATGGAAGATATTATGTTCATAGATATTGTAGTTTGGAAGACCAAGAAAAACCCTTCTTTTATAGGGAGTTTGTTCCAAATCTGAAATCCTTTTTGTCTCCTTGGGACCTTGAATCTGTCACGTTGGCAGTGTGACAACCCAGGGTGCTCCAGCACTAGCACCTTCCAGAATAATAAGATGGAATATAAAATCAGAAGATGTTTAAGTACAGAAATGTTAGTTTCTCTTTATTTGCAGTTTTGTGTGAAGGTGAATAAGGGCTTCACTTGGCAGTTTATATGGTTTCTGGTTTTTGCAACACCACATGTAATCCAGAAATCAACCTCCTTTAAAAATAGTTTGATAAAATCCTTTGAAAAATCACCTGGAAACAGAGGTAAAATTGCACTGTTTAAATTTTCATAGTAAGAACCAGTCAACATTGGAAGCAGTAATTTGAATGGGTGTCGAAGAACAAATGGGGAGCCAAGGCAGGCTCATAGTACTCATTCCTAAATCAGCTAATCTGTGAATCTGTTCCCTGGAGGAGATGAGCCCCAAAATGCACAGTATGCCAACTGGGATTGAATGGGGGTATGTAAACAAAGAGCTATATGGATAGATATGTTGCTATTACTTATTTGTGAAGAAGTATATAATGGCTTTGGTGAAAATCAGGACACTAAATAACATTTTCTCTACACAGTAGAAACTAGTGGCTGTTTTTCAGACATCCTCATTGTATGTAAGGAATCAAAGGCAGGCCACAGTGGGGAAGAAGAGAACTGAGAGGCACAACTAGATAAAGTGATTAGCCCAAACTCATACAACAGATCAGTGCCAAAGCCAAAAAACAAGGCCAGGGTTTCTGGACCACAGCTGATGGGATCATATGCTGCACAAATGCATTACAGAGAGATGCAGTAGCTTTGTGGTCTGAGCTGTAAGTTCAATGTTCATCCACACCAAAAAATATAGTATATGGAGAGCAGAGTGTATTTTAAGAGTAATTCCTTTATTCTTACAGCAACTGGAAAGGATGGCAACCCACACGGAAATAGTAACTATCAATATATGATGCCTTTTGCAGCTCTCCTTCCGTATCAAATAAATAATTTGTAAGGTTTTGATGACAAAAGGATGTATCCTCTGCTCAGCTATCACCTGCCAGCACTACTCTGTGCAATCTGATTTAGAGATTTAAGCATAGAAATTGTCCTTTCTGCTGTTTCCCCTGGAAACAGGGTGCCCAGTGGAGAGGTTAATAATTTGGGTTTGCAATTCATAGTTAGCAAAACCCAAAATAATTCCCAGTCTTTTCAGTTTAAATGCATGCAGCTAAACTTTAAACTTTCAAAGGCAGTGTTGTGGTTTGGTCATTGATGCTGTTTAGAAGTAATTCTAGTGGATAGTATATGTCCAGAAGAGTGCATTCAATATAGTGAAGCACCCCTTGCTTTGCTGTGGTACAGCTATATATGGGAAAGAAATAATCCATACCTTCTCCTTGGTTTTGTGGTGTGTTTTGTATAGCAGAAGTTGTGCCCCAATGTACCAACTTCCCCATATAGTGAATATATCCCAGTATAAATTAGTTAATTTTGGGTAGAGAGTGGGCTGGGAGCTGAAATGTCTTGGACCAGAAATAGGTCTTTGGTACGTGAAACCCTGAAGGAGAGAAGCACTGAATAACTCAGTGTCCCTATACTGGGAGCTGCTGTCAACATTTTGTTTGTAATGTGGGTAGGCGCAGTGCAGTCCTGTTTGTAGGCACATGGGACATCTGGATGGTGCAGTGTCACACTGCACCCACCCAGCTCCTTGTGGGGCACTGATCAGAAAGCGTTCCCTGTCTGCGGAGCTGCCCAGGGAGGTAGTGGAGTCATCATCCCTGGAGGTGTTCAAGGCGGGTTTGGATGTGGTACTTGGAGCCATGGTCTGGTCTTGAGGTCTGTGGTGATGGGTTGGACTTGATGATCTTTGAGGTCTCTTCCAAACCTGGTGATACTGTGATACTGTGAAATGAGACGAGGAGAAGAGAGTGAGCAAGGGAAGGAGATGGGAAGCTGGGGAGGAAACTGTGAAGTGGTGAGTGGCAGAGTAGTAAATTCATTCATTTCACAGAGTTAATGGATCGCAGAGTGCTAGAATATCTTCTAACTGTGTAAGATACAGCTGAAGCTCAGACTGCTGTAGCAGGTAGATTGCACATTCTCTGCTGACAACAACCATCTATACCCTGCACTGCATGCAGAATGTGTTCTCCAAGTCTAAGGCTGGTAACTTTGCTTTACCTCTCCCTTTTTTAACCAGCCTATTTCAGTATATGCTATATATGATATGTAAGTGCATGTACTTGCAGTATTCAGACATGGTGGTGTAGTCACAGCAGTCACAGCTTTAGTTTGAATTCTTTACGCTTTGGCTGTGTGGGGTTAAGTAAAGTCAGTCAAGTACTGGATGCTGCATCCTATGTTTCCAGCTAGTTGAAAAAACTCTTAAAAAAAAAAAAATAAAACAATGATAAATGTAAAGGGTTAAAAAAACCGAAACCAACAACAACAAACCCACCACAACAAAAAAAAAAAAAAAGGCAAATCTTTCCTCTTATATCTTGACCATTGAGGTCAAAACCCAGTAGGCTGAACTGGAGACATTATAATTTCCATTATTAGGCATCTGAGGGAACCATGAGTACAAGCACGTTTTCCTGGGCTTTCAGTAGTGTTCAAATATATTGTAATGTTTCCTGCAGGAAAATAGGGGTAATTGCTGTCACTGTACTCTGGGGGCTAACATTCTCAAAAGATATAACTAGTCACTGCAAAAGGGTTGTACCTGAAATGAATTTGACCCATAATGTATTGCAAAAATACTATATGCATCTTGGGATCTCAGCACTCTGCATGCTTTGGAGGTGGGTCAATTAAAAGGCTATAATTTAGAGTCTTCATGAAAGTCTTTGGGAATAGGGAAATCTGAATATGGTAATGAAAATCCATAAGGGTATTTCTACCGCACGTGTGTGTTTGTGCATTTGGATCTCCAGTCTTTGTATAGATAAAAATGCTTACATCAGACATGTGAGAGATGTCTGAAAGTTAGATACAAATATCCACATGAACAGTGTGTGCACAAACACAGGCAGGGGCATACAGAATATACACATGCACACAGACGTGCACCCTGCCCCCCCCACCTCTGTGTTAATGAGCTTTTCCTCTGGAGAGGACAAGTCGAAAGGAGCCAGTCCTTCCAGCCAAAAAAATCAATTGCTTCTTCATGAATTATTGAGATGTTTGCCATCAGTTTCTTTAAAGAAAAAAAAAAAAAAGGGGTGTGGGGGGGTGGGGAGGCATTGTTCGATGTTTCTTCCCCCTCTGTGCTTTTACCGTTGTGATATTGTGGCACAGAGACACAAATTCTTATGTATGAAAGTTTTTGTTTGTGTAATGACCTTTCTCTTGCAGTTTTTGAATATCTTTTCCTCCTTCCCAGTATTAGCTGCATTTGTGCACATACACACTTCTCACGTGAAGCACAAACACTCCTCCCGCTGCCTAGCTGGGGAAGGGATGCTGCAAGTAAAAAGCAAAAAAAAAAAGTAAAATAATGATTTCATATCACAAATATTAATATTTCCTTTGCTACCAAGTGCAGTATTGATGTACTGACACTCAGAAACTGAATCAAGGCTCTTACCCTGAATGGCAAGACACCACTAAATGAACACTTTTGCCACTTCTGTAAAAAGATAGATTAATGATGTTAAGTGAAAGCCAAGCTTGCTGAAATGTTAGCTTCCTTATGGTGCTTTGAATTTCCCTTATTTTTGATAAATGAACCAATCTGGCAATAAAATCTTGCACAGTAGGTTAATAATGTCATAGCTGTACTGTGAAATAGTGATGTTTGTACTATCTCTTTGCAAACAATAATCCTTTGAAGCCTGATGAATCTATTTTCAACCAACTTCTCTGTTCACTGATAGAAAGAGCTTCCCCTTTGAAAACACAGCTTAGGAGCTATTTAAAACTTGAGAGACAATAGGCTAAGGAGGAGGGACAGTGGTTTAAAAGGCAGAAGTCAACTGACTGCTCATTTTCTACTTCACTTTCTTCTCCGTGTCTTTGTAAATGTTTTAAGAAGGTTTCCTTGCTACTTTTTCTAGCCATGGACTGATACCTGGTTTGCTGCAGCATTCAGTTATCACTTAACATAAGTAGCTTTTCTCCTCCATCACTTGTAAAGAGAACTGGAAAAGCAGTGGCTCAATGTAATCAGAAACTTTGCTTGCTAAATCAGGTTTTGAAATTAAGCTGTCTTTGGAGTGTGGCTTTCTCATGGTGATGCTGGTTTTGTTCTTGTACTCTGGAAGGAGTTCTTGTTTGTATTTATATGTAGTTTATCATATTTATATATCAACAGGAGTATCTGGACACAGTGAGCTAATTTCCCAGCAGGAGTTTTTGTTGCAGCTTTACAAGCAACTTCACATGTGGGCACACTGGCTTTGTATACTTGCTAATAGGGAGACTTAGGAGGTAAAAAGAAACTGCAGAGGCTGTGAGAACAAGCAGTTCTCACATAGACAAGTGAAATGGGGAATGAGCTGTGCAGGCAGCAGCAGATCCTCTACCTGGAGAATATTTGTCAATGTTCATATTCGGTGAGGAGCTCTCAACCCTTCCTGCCATAAACAGGGGTGTCAGAATCAGTACTCAAAACCTCTATCACCTTGCAGAAATATAACACTTCTCACTGCACAGAAGCACAGGCCAGAGTGGCCAGACAACCACTTCCCTTTTAAGAGAGAAAGACTGCTAGCAGAGAGGGGATGATAGGAAAGAAATGGGGCAGTTGTGGAGCAGGGAAGTGAGGTCCTTTCTTAAACATCCTAGGCCTGGGTGTCTTCTGCTTACAGACATGCTCTCTATCTCCTGCTAGCTGAGACTGCTAATGACTTGTATGACAAAAGGTGGTCCCCAAACCAGGAGTACCCCACAGGCCAAATTCATCACTGCACCTCTCAGCAAAGACAGCCAAACCTCTAAGGGTGGTCTGTTTGCACACAAAAAGACCAACTTGATTGCAGCAAATAATACTGTTGTCTCCAGCACTAGTAAGTGCATCTCAATGAGAGCGGCAGTGGATTTGGTGCTATAAGAGGCATAATGGACTGGCAGCAATTGGGAGAGGAAAGAAATCATGAAAAAACAAAGTCTCTCATCAAATGGTTAGCAAAGGGCCAATTGTTCTATTTACAAGAGCTCTCCTGCCTGGGGGAGAGGAAAAAAAAAAAAAAAAAAAAGTATCAAGACAAGCATTTCCTCCCTGTAATGATAAGGAGCTGTTGCCTGCAGCATTCAGACTACACGGTTTCACAGATGTTTTTAAAAAAACCCTGCAACAGCCTCTCTCTACCTTAACTATAGCAGCAGCACAATTGTCTGTCAGTCTTTGTACAAAGCAGAGTGGAAATATTGCCCTCCTGTTTCTTTAAGTCCCAGGGACTTAGTAAAATTAACACTAAATGTTTTAAAAGAAACCCTATCAAAAATCACTGATGATTTCAAGTTATTATTGAGCATGGGTGTCTGAGTAGCTCGGGGCAGTGCACATAAACTTGACAAACAGGGTACTTCAGTGCTGCCTGCCCAGATCCACATAATAGGGCAATGAAACTTTTATTCATTCAAAGAAAGGTTGAGTTTGATTGGCAGGTCAGCCTGCCTGAACACCACAGTCTCTTTTCCCTAACACTTCACTGCTATCAATTACAGTTTTGAATGTGAATTGTTTCTAATGTAAAATAATGCCAACCTCTGCCTCTAACCTCAGGCCAGAAAGCTCTCTTGTGTTTTGTTTTGTGGTGGTTTTTTTTTTTGGTTTTCTTTTTTTTTTTTTTTTTTTTTTTTTTTTTTTTTTTTTAATTCATATTCACTGACTGCCTGAGGACTCTGTTTCTGCTTTGTATTTTCTCAGTCTCTCACCAAAGTGGTGCCATCAGAAGCTGGATTCACGTACAGCAGCTTATTTTCATTATAATAATAATATCGTTGGCGAGCTAAATTAAATAGAGCGATATTACACATGCGCCCCCAACCTCTTTGGTTGCCACAGTAGTAGCTTGTTTTTGTAAACATGCAGGTTCAGAGGTATAATTCATAATAAAGTTATAATCCATTACAGGCTAGCATGACTCTGAAATTGATTGATTTTTATCTGCCAGTTGACTTAAATCTGTTTGCTGAACTTGCCTGATTGGAGAGAGCGCCGATCGTATTTAAATCAGGTGATTTGGTTCAGCTGCCATCTGTTGGCCAGTTCATTATTATGATACTGCAGTTACAGTAGCTACCTGCCTGCGTTTATTTCAGTAAAACAGAAATTACATTTAGTAAATAGTGGGGTTGTTATGTAATGTCTCTTACCCCAGGGAACTGGTTTTACGTTTTTGCACGTGTAACTTTGACACAAAATTTCCTTTCTGTCCTGGGCGACCATTTACGCTGCAAGGTGACTTTCCTGTTGCTTTATGACAGTTCTCAAAAATCTTTACTTGGATTTATTAAAAAATGCTACCTGTGTTGTGTTTTTGAATGGGCTCACAGAGTGTGACATGTGGGTTTAGGACCCTCTGAACAGCAGAGTCTGTGTAGAGCCTTGTTTTGTAGTATCAGATGTGGTGGGCTTTTTTTTTTTTTCTACTCCTCCATATGATCCTTGTGCCCTTAGTGAGGACTTAGCTGTGTCTGTTTGCCACATTTCACAAAAGTTTCTATTCCAACTGAATTTCCATTTCACTATTGTTTACCTGATTTTCCTCAGTGTTTTCCCTTTCTCATGTTTGTGGCTTGCCTCTCCTGCTCCTTGTGGAATCCATACAACACTGTGTGCACTCTGCCTCCAGTGACATCACTCCAGGCTTTCTCCCATCACCTCCATTAATATCTTGATAAGGATATAGAGGAAAGACCTACCTTTGCTCTTTCATCTCTCTTGAGACAACCACTCTGCAGAGTAACCTAGAAACAAGCCATCCCTTTTGGATGCAGCTGCTTACAAAAAAATACTGATTTCAGGGTGGAACAGTGTTTTCAATAATAGCTTTTTTTTTTAGCAGGTACATTCAAACGTGGCTTTAACATGTATTTAATTTTATGATGTGATATTTTAGTTGCAGTTTGTACTGGAAAAGGGTATCTTTAGAAAAACAAATGGGTGAAAATGTTATGGGATACTTTGTATGACATAGCTGGAGACCGTTTTGTGTTTTCCTCCTGGGCTCTTTCCTGCTATCTGAGATTTCTCCATTAGCTCCAAGGATAGGGTGGTCTGAGAGCTTGAAACAGGAAAACCTGAACTCTGGGTTTTTGGTTTTTTTCCTGTTATCAGGTTTCACTTCACCATGGCATACATCACAGTGGCTAGCAGGATGTCTGAGGAAATTATAGATTTCCCACCATATTGCCTTATGTAGGGTGATTTTGATATTCCAGTTACAGTTTTTAAGTTTTCCCAACATGTTCTCTTTTTTTAAAAATTCTTATTATTTTTATTTTGTTTTCAGATGAAAATAAATTTTAAAATTTGAGACCTCCAACTCAAATAAAAATATCAGAATTTTGACCAGTTTGGCAGTCAGGAAAGCTTGTAGCCTATGAATGTATTCCAGGCTGACTGGTAATTTTTATACCCACTTTGCAGTTTGGGCAGCAGAGGTAAAGTGGCACCAGGGTCCAATTTCTGTGTTACACCCATTTTAGAGCAGAGTAACTCCATAATTTGCATAGGGGATTCCTGATTTACAAGCTCAGGCTAACAGACCACTTTCACAGCAAATTATGTAGTTTTGGTGCAAATAAATGTGTGCCTTGCTCTGCTCCTCAGTAACTGCCTTGTGAGGCTCAGACCTTTTTGAATCTGAATTTGGAGTGCGTGCAAAGGAAGCTATGAGAGATGCTACCTACTCCAACTTGTCCTCCACTTTCCAAACAAACATGGCACAAGCACATTGTAAATAAAGATGACTTCAGACACAGCTCTTTTCATGGGTGAATGAGTTACATTGGGCGTTTTACTGGCAAGCAAAACATTACTCGGATTCCACATTTGAATACTTGATCTGTTAGCGTTGCTGGATACTTTCATCCCTGCATATTGATTTAAAGTCTCTACTGCAAACAAGCAGCTAGCTCACTGGAAGGCAGCATTTGTGGGAGATGCTGATGCACAGGTAGCAGCTGACAGAGCCCAGGTTTGCTTCAGTTGGGTGCTGCAGCAGGGTTGTGTTTTCTCCTGTATAGTGTTTACGAACCATCTCGCTCTGCCTAGCAGTCACCAGAAACCACTATTTCTGCTGCAGGCAATGGCAGTTGGGCAATGTCTGTGCTCTTGTGGCTGGCATAAAGCACTGGCATTATCCAGCATTATGAGAAGGATCATGTTTACCTTCACTGAAGTATGAAGTGGTTAAAGCCATAATTCAAGAAAGCAAATGAGCCCTTAATGTAAATCCATCATTGTTCTGCACTTACTGTTGAATGTGTTAAACTTTGCCTGTAATGAGACTGGACCAAATGTTTTAAGGTCTATATGTGTTTAAGATCAGTTGATACCGTGATGACTCTTTAACTGGCCTCTATGCACAGTATGGATAAACACAGTTTTAATATCAGATGAAGTCCTGCTAATGAAGTTTTTTTGGCAGATCAATCTTTGGACTTCTGTTTTCACAAAGTGTGTTGCAATTCATAGTGCATGCTCCTTTTCTTTTGGAAAGAACACACTAAGTATTGAATAATTTAGCTTCTAATTTTATGAGGCACCAATATTTTTGAATAGTCAGCAGAATCTTTCCTCGGTTGTTTGGAAGCTTTAAGGGGTTTAGAAAGTTCTTCCTTAGAGATAAATAAGCTGTCAATTCATGATGAAGAAAAATCAAACTTGCACTGTTGATTTTGGCTGTGGTATTTGCGAAAGTATGAGAGAAATTTTTGCAGTTGTAGAGCACTCCATGTGTTAGCATTTAGCTTTCCAATGCCACATTGTGCCTGTGATAGCGTTTCTAAAAAGGTAAACAGAAATGTCAAAATAATGAAATCAAAATATTAAGCACTCAGTTTTTTTTTTTTTAGTTAGAAATAAAATCTATATTGCATATTAATAGAAAGCTGGATCAAGTTCCAAAAGTTGCTTATTAGACCAGTTGCCTGGTATTTTTCCTCCTGCTTTTTTTTCCTGAAGGCCTTTTTCAGACCTCACCAGATTTAGATTGTGAAATGTCTAAACAGAGGTTCTAAACAGAAACCTGGGAGGTATAGAAAGTATGCCAAGAGCAAATTAGTTTACTTAGTTCATGACTTTAATACACCCTTGCAATTAGCAGAGTATTTCCTTTGGACTTGTGGTCNTGTTTTTTGGTTTTTTTTAATTTTTTTTTTTTTTTTTTTTTAATTCACTGCCTTGAAAAGAGAAAAAACAAACTTCTCAGTTCTGCTTTGCTGGCTCCATATATACCAGGAGTTTGGTCATGTGCATATTACAGTTTGACTCGACAATTGAACATCTCTAAATACATGGGCAGGTGACAGAAAAGAACCTAAGTTAGGAACTGATTGCAAACAAAGCAGAACTAGACTGTGAAATTCACTTTAATCCTCTCCCCCAATACACCAGTCTGTCATGGGTGTACACACTGAGGGATGTGGTGTTTTCCAGGGTTTTCTGCTGGAAAAAAAAATGCATCTGTTTGCCCAGTAAGGTGTTATACTCATGGCAATAAAGTTTGCCGAAGGCATGGATCCCTTCAGAGGCTGCATCTTCACCTGCAACCATCCTGAAGCATTCCAGCTCCCAGATGCTTTGTGCCTGTACAATCTCCCCGCTTCCTTGAATTAGCTTCATTTTCTTCTCAGTGCCAAACCTTCTAGAAACAGCTTCCATTCAAGCTGTATCTTCCAGAACTGCCCATATGCTTGTCCCTTACCTCCCTGGAAAACAACTGCAATCCACCTAGTAGCTGCCAAATTGGCACCCACAATTGCAGTATCTTGACCCAGCATGACACAGCCCCTCTCCCTCAGATACCAATCCTGTCCACAAACCCCCCACAATGGCAGCTTGACCCTGGCTGACACAATTGCCTCTTGTGTTTGCCAAACCCACAAAATTATAGGGGTTGTGCAGGAAAAGGCAGTAAGATGGGTGAGTTTGTGTTCTCTGTGCTGTCTGTGACACTGTGACCCTATTCATGGGCACATCCTTGCAGGAGAACTCAGCAGCCTGTCTGCAGTGCATAGTTTCAAATTGTAGCCTTAAAAGATCCTTTTTTAGATGCAAATGAAAGGCCCAATTAAAGTTTTGGGGTTTTTTTTGTTTAGGTTTTGGGGGTTTTTTTCTTTTTTCTGAAGAAAAAGGGCAAAAATGTATTAAGATTAGTAAGCAACATCTGATGCTGACCCCTTAGCCCCATCATTTCTCTGGTGGTAGTCTTAATCTTTATTTCTCAGACATGTTTGTAGACTGCTGTGCCCCCAAACCCAGGCTCGTCAGTTATATTTGCACATGTGAAATCTTCAAGCTATCAAAGATCTGTTTATATTTGGCATAGAAGAGTTATCTGCCGGTCACTCAGCTTCCAGCTCAGTTCCTTTTAATAGCTGATGGTGTTTTAACTGTGTATTTTATTTTTACCAGCCAGAGAATGGGAGAAATTATGCATCCTTGTTTCAAAGAGCTGAACCTTGGAGTTAATCAGGCAGTATTTATAACACATGCCTTCTAAAATTTGAATTCATATAAATAAATGTATGTATTTTTATCAATAGTGTAAATCTGTGGTGTGCAGGTGTACATGCATGTCGGTGTGTATGTGCTGGAGGGTTTTTGCTAGTGTGTCATTGATTTGCTCCTGTGCTACTGAATGCCCTGGCTTGGGAGCAGGATTTGAAGCTCCCTGCTCCAAGTTGAGCTCCCTGCTCACTGCAGGCCTGCTGGCTGTGTGCTGGGGCAGGATGCAGCAGTGCTGTGCTCCTTACAGGGAGGTTTTCTCTTGGCTTGCTAATACAGGGAAATTTACTGGCATAATTATACCAGTATAATTATGCTGGAGTAGTTATACTGCTGTAACTCCCATGTGAATGCTCTTGTGCTGCAATAATAGTGCCCATATGGGGAGTTGTACCAGTATATCTCTACTGGTAAATATCTCCATGTAGGCAAATCTTTCTTTAGGTGCAGATTTTGCAGACCAAGGTACTGCACAACCCGTGCAGGTCCTTACTTTGTACATCACAATTTGTTTTTGTCAACCATTTTTTGTGCATTAAAAAAAAAAAAAGTTGTTCAGAATTCCATCCAGTGTCACTGGAAAGAAAAAAAAAATCACTTTCCATCACCAAGACAACTTATTTTATTATTTTTCTTGCAGTCACTTTATTTTTTCAAATATATGAAAATACAGATGTAACTTCTGACTTCTGTGCTCAAGAAATTTCTTTTTAGATGTACTGAGGGTCAGATACAAGCCATGTCTGGGAGCAATACTTGGCCAACAGCTGAGTGTGTGTATGTGTGTGTGTTCATCTATCCATGATTCATTCTGAGGGCTGTTTTAGCCTTCATAAAATATTCATGCTGGTTGTGCATGGTTCTATAATTGCCATCTCGGGCCTTGAATTATTTATAGGTTGTACTGTTCACATAGTCTCATTTACTGATAGAACAGATAACACTATACAAGAGGATCCCAAACACTCTAATGCCTGTTACTTTGCATTAAGTAGTGGAATTATATTACTGTAGGTGTAAAATGCTGGCCTTTTTCTCCTCTCGTTTTAATATATCATTTTTGTATTTATAATATGCTAATTGTTGAGATGCTGTTAAGCCTCATAATTCCTGCCGAGTTTTGCAGAAATCAAGATGTGGTTGAAATGATTTAGCTCTTGATCCCAAAATGATTGTTCTAAATCCCCCTTCCCCCCCTCCCCCTCTCCCCCAGTTGTAAGCCCCAGGATAATTTATTAGAGTGATGTATGAGTACACATGCATACCTGAGCTCCTTTGTTTTACACTATTGATCAGTTTGTGTATCTTAACTGCTAACAAACATTCATGAGTCCAGCTAATGCAGATGCTCACCAAGTGCATGTTCAAGTTCATTGTACTCAATTAAACACTGACTATGAATTCATCATGAAAACTGATCTTATTTCCATCAGAGTTCCTATTCATCTTTTCTGTGGTTAATTCTGTCAGCTTTTCTGACCTACTTTTGACTTCATTTTTTTTACTGAATATGTGGAATTGCATCAGTTCAGCTTGGACATGCAGTGCACTTTTGAGTTTTCCTTACCTGCTCAGTGTTTGGTTTATCTTCTTTCTGAGCTAAGTGCTAGTTCTATTTGGAAATTCAACTGAAGTAGACTTTTAAAAAAATCTTTCTGGTTTTCTAATTAAAATAAATTACTGGAGTAAAAACTCAGTCCTTAGCAGAGACAGGAGTATTAGAATAAGTTTCCTTCCTTTCCCAAAAGCTTTTACATTGCCTGGTGATATCACTTACTGTCCTCCTCAATGAAAAGAGAGTATTGGCATTTCCTCAACTGGCATGATGGCCAAGGGGGCTAAGTACGTAAGAATATAAATTGTCTCTCTACTGTAGTAATAAAGTGCAATAAGAATACATAGAAAGGGAAGGCTTGTGAAGTCTGTGGTGACATTGAAATAGCAAACAACACCTAGCCAGGGTTTTGTAGAGATGCTAGCTCATGCAGGTGGGCAGCAGGGAGAGCTGGTTAAAGCCCTTCATTTCAGTGCAGCTCATTTCGTTGCTCACACAGGGATTAGGAAGGATGTTCCTCCAGTTGAGTTTTAGCCTGACTTCCTCTCAGGGAGCTACTTCCAAACATCAGCACCAGCCTCTGCTCCAGCTGACAGACTTGGGCTGCTCTTGTTCTCCTGGGCCACCTGGGTATTCCCCTGCAGTGATTTTGCTAGCATAGCTCAGCCGAGGAGATCCTCACTGTGGGATTCAGGCATGCGCCTCTGTCTCTGGTGGCAGTGGGACCAAATCTTCTATTGGCAGTGCTTCTTGGCTCTCCAGAGATCTGAGTGATCTCTGGTGTTTCACAAGGGAGGAGACAGAGAGATAGTTGCAAGGAGAAAAAGGTGCCTTGGCAGTGATTGCAGATGCAGCATCCCTGCTCAGGCTAAGTCTGAGAGCAGCAGGTAGCAGAAGAGGTGGAGATTTAAAATATACCTCTCTCAAAACCAAGCCAAGTATGGATGAAGGCAGCTCTAGGATGAAGGCAAGAGGAACTGCCAGGAAAAAAAAAAAAACCAACAACAACAAAAACCCAACCAACCCAAAGTGAAAAGAAATGTTTCTGCAAAACAAACCGTTTTAGTGAATAATAAATTCTCGGGAAAATATGCCTCTGCCTTAGCCCTTATTTTTCTTGATAATAAATCATTATAAAATAAACCTTGTGACATTCACCGTTCTATACAATGGCTGAATTGAAAAGAGATGTGTTCTTTTCTGTACCATTTTGAGAGTCCTGTGGGTCCCTCAGAGAAAGAAACAATGTTATTGTCATGCAGATTTCTCTTCTTTTCTTCAAGATTTCAGAGATTCCATGAATCCCTTGCAGCAGAGTAATTCTACTTTCCCCCCCCCCTGCCTGCTATTTTTTCAAAGCCTTTTCCAACAGAGCCTGAGTGGAAGCTTTATTGCAAACTCTCCACCTTTCTCACAGTTTTCTGCATTTGTAGAGCTCACTGTGACTGTTAGGGCAGCTCAGCTCACTTTCTGCTTTTCTTCCTACCCGTTTAGAGCTTCATGTGGGTGTAATGGATTAAAAAAAAACAAAACAAAACAAAAAAACAACAAAAGAACCCAACCCACCAAAAAGCCACCACCACCAAACAACAAAAGATGAAGTTTACTCTTGCATATTGTGTGTTCTATGGCACCTGGAGGCACTGGTGGGTCAGATTTCTACACAAATAATATAGTATTACCCCCACAAAATGTATGGCTGAAGGGACAAAAGATGGTGAATGAATGACAGGAAGCTGAGGAGAATGGGATTGAAAAATCAAGTCATGGGAGGTGCCGTGCAACTGAACAGTTTTGTTTTGATGAGGAATAATGGTCTCAACTTCTGCTTGCTTAAGTGTTGTCACAGAGTTACTTGGATGTGAAGGGTCTGCACCATGTAATTTCTGAGTTAGGTGCTACAAATACGATACTGCTTTCAGGGAAAATACCACACCTGTTTATAGCCAACTACCAAACACATTTTCTTTAGTGGAATTGTTAAAATATTTTAACATCTTGTGGCTCTTGGCTTTCCACCCCTTTCCTTGTTTTCTCTGGTGAGAGGTCTCTGTGTTGCCTGGCTGGGATGTGGTCCTGGATCTTCACATCGTGCGAATGGCAGGCTGCTGGGACACCAAGGCATCACTTAGCTTTAATTGGTCAACTGTCCTTTGCTGTTAGGCACTGCACACTGCCGTGCTGTGGCTGACCTCAGACTGTACTCCGAAACACAGAGTAGTGCCCAATTACATAGAGTGCAGGAGCAGTGATGCTCAAGCCTTTCAATAAAACTCTCCCATACCTATAAATCTAAGGGTATGAAGTGCCCAACCCCCCCATACACGGCCCAGAAAAACAAATTGGTAAGTGTCCTTCTTTCAACCATACTGCCAGTACTGAATAATTTTCTTAGAGAATAAAAAAAGTCTGTGAAACCCTACATCCTTTCCCCTTTTATATATCAGAAGTCTTTAAAAGTATCTAAGATTTTTTTTTAATGCCAACAATACATGAGAGAATCCTAGATGTGTGTGACATGTTTTAGAGAGTCTTTGTCTTTTTCTATCCTTATAGTACCTGTGTGCTAGGGAAGTGTCATGATCCCTATTTTAAAGAGGGGAAAAGAAGACACAGAGAGATTTAAAGCTAGATTTTTAAAGGTGTTTTGACTTCTAAAGATGCAGCGAAATGTGCAGTAGGACTTTCAAGAGGGCTTAATTGCATCTTTAGCAGCCTAAAAGCAACTTGGCAGCTTACAAAGTATACCAAGCAGAGACACGGATCTAGGTCTTCTGTGTTCTGGTCTAGTACTTTAATCATTGAATGGGTCTTCTAAGGTGGATTGATTTTGGAAAATAAGTGTGACTTTTGTGGACTGTCGTTCACTATTGCTGCTTCAATAGGATGTGCAACAACTGACTCGTGGATGCTGACAGTAGATGAAGAGCAAACCTTTGTCTGTGGTTAAAACCTGAAGTGTTTAGAACACCGTTTAAGTATGTAACATTTTGGAGGCAGTATTTATAGAAAGGGTAAAATTTCCCATTCTGTAAGAAAGCATCTTTCAAGAGGTAGTGTCAGCACCACTCTGTGTTCTTTGCTGTTTGTTCCTAGGAGGTGAATATAAATCTCAGTACCTGTGACTGGTCCCAATGCTGTGTAGCTGTGCAGGGATTCCCACATCACAGTGCTGCTGAAAGTGTGGCGTTCTCTTAGAGGTGACTTTAGCTTTGGTGCCTTGAGCCTCAGGAGGTCACAGGGCAGATATCTGTGGAGTTTTTGCTAGACCCATTTAGGAAACCTTTCTCCAGGTCCAGAGACCTTCCAAGACCCAACAAAACCAGAATCCCTATGCTATTTATGAGTCACTTGTCCAAGACAAAAGGGAAATTTATGAGTAAAAATGCTACCATCTCCGTGTCAACTTTTTCAATGTCTTTCTACATTTTTTTTGTTTTAACTGTAGTTCAAGCAAGTTTTACATTGTACCAGGATAGAATGCTTGTCTTTTATAAACTCTCTGGAGGTGCTGTTTTTACAAAGCGGAGGTTTTTCTCTTAACATTTTTTTGGCATTGGCAGACCCTCAGATGTGACTTTCCCAAAAAAATTTCTTTCTTGCAGACAGACTGTCATTTTTCAACAGAGGCAAAAACAAACCAAAACCCCAAAAAACCCCAAAACAAAACAAAAAAACCCCCAACAAACCCCAGAAAATTCCCAGTCAGATCTGTTGTCCCATCCTGGCTGTGAGCTCATCTCCAATGAGTCCACATCTCAGTTAAACTTTTAAAGTTACTGTGTGAATTCAAATACTTTTGTTTCACAAGGAATCTGTTGCTGTGACACAGGATACATCATTGGTGTAACAGAGAGCAAAAGGGGAAAACTGGCATTACCACTGGGAATGTGTTGTTACAAACTCAAAAGCTGGTTCCTGGTCTGTGACTTGGTGACATTCAGTTTCCCTAGGGGCTTAGGAGCTCAGCAATTGGAGGTTCTTTCATTATCTGCCATCTTCTCTGCTGTTGACAAACCAGTTGACTTCTATAAAAACTGCTTTCAGTGACAACTTCCCTTCTGGCCATGGTGCACATTTGCAACATGCAGTTTTATGACTGCACATAGTACTTACTGCAACCGTATGTAGATCCAGATGTCTTTCATCAATCCTGAACCTGCCACAGCTGTAACCAAAGTAACCAAAAGGATGCTGACGTTTCCCCCGTTACTTTCCAATGCTTATGCTTCTTACAGAACAACAGGATGAAGCATGGGGTAGAGCACATGTGTGTTACATGTACGTTTTTCCTTCACAAACTGTGTGCCCTTAAGTTATGGAGTACTGTGTGCAGTTCTGGAACCCCCAGAACAGGAAGGACATGGAAGCGTTGGAGCGGGTCCAGAGGAGGCCGTGAAGATGAACAGAGGGCTGGAGCAGCTCTCCTATGAGGACAGGTTGACAGAGTTGGGGTTCTTCAGCCTGGAGAAGAGAAGGCTTCCAGGAGACCTTATAGTAGCCTTCCGGTATGTGAAGGGGGCCTACAGGAAGGCTGAGGAGGGACTGTTTACAATGTCTTGCAATGACAGGATGAGGGGCAATGGGTTTAAACTGGCAGAGGG
>VWZE01010069.1:721067-762162 GCA_013396675.1 Eubucco bourcierii | reverse complement strand
CCCCCCAGCCCTTGGTAAAAATAAGTCTATAGTATTTGATTTCTGTTTCAGGTTGTGGTTGGCTATGGAAACACTGGGCATGAAAATACTACCAGTGCTGAGACTAATTGCAAATCCAGATTGCTCCCCCCACCTGCAACATAGTGTTGTTCTGTAAATTTGGTTGGCACATCCAACCTGGCCTTAAAAACAGGGATGGGGCTTCCACCACTTCTTTGGGCAACCTGTTCCAGTGTCTTACCACTCTTATGGCAAAGAACTTCTTCCTAACATCTAATGTAAATCTTCCCGCCTCTAGCTTGGATTCATTCCCCTTAGTCCTATCACTGTCCGACACCCTAAATAGTCCCTCAACAGCTTTCTTGTAGGCCCCCTTCATATACTGGAAGGGCACAATAAGGTCCCCTTGGAGCCTTCTCCACAATAAATAACCCCAACTCTCTCAACCTGTCTCTGTAGGAGAACAGAATCATAGAATCAACCAGATTGGAAGAGACCTCTGAGATTGTCCAGTCCAACCTATCACCCACCCTTATCCAATCAACTAGACCATGGCACTAGGTACCTCATCCAGTCTTTTCTTGAACATCTGCAGGGGTGGCAACTCCACCGCCTTCCTAGGCAGCCCATTCCAATTGCAGATCTCTCTCTCTGTGAAGAGGTGCTGCAGCCCTCTGATCATCTTCATGCTCCTTCTCCGTGCATGTATGTTACATGTTGACAAAATAGAAGGACTGGACTGAAAAATGCTCTAAGTCAAAATACAAGGAGTATGGCGGTAAAGGCATATGGAGGCACATATGTGTTACATACAATTTCCATGCAAACCCCACGTGTGTGCCCACCTGTGCCCCGCGTGGGCACATGTGTCTGTGTGTTGCTGTTGTCCCCAGTGTGTAGTTTATAGTTTGGAGAGAAATCATCCTCCATCATCCGTCACTGCTGAGCTGCGGCAGCCCAGGCCAGCACATCATTTGTTAACAGCGACAAAGCCGCGCTCATAAACGCTGACATGTTACATTAATTTATAGGCACTGAGTGACTTATTAAATGTGACGTGTGAAATATAACAGGGCCCGGTATGGATGATTAGGTTTTGGGCTTTGAATTGTTGACAAGGCAGGGGTAATGAATTGCGGGACACAAGCTAGTATGTTTCCCCCTCATTAGTCAGTATTAGCTGCATTAATAGTAATAATTGGATATATTCATCATTTAAAATGTTTTAATAAATGTTTGGACAGCACCTGATCTAGGCTGTCAAATATTAGACTGGAAGGTTTGTGATGGGAGAAAAATTATGCCATTCCTTCTGCAGAGATTTATACAGCCTAAGGGGTGCCATTTGCCAATGTCCTTTAAGGAGTAATGGAGATAGTTTGGAAAGAGACAGTGCAACAAGAGGGAAACCAGCATCTCTCGCATTTCAGGAAGACACTTCCACTTCAGTCCAGAAACTTCTTGGTCCTGAGTTCAGCCTTCCAAGATGGTTATTGCTGTTCAGGTGACAAAATCAGATTAGAACTTCACAAAAGATGTACAGGTTTCCATCTGAGTTTCTGTTTTGTTCATTTACAACTACAGTCTGAGTGTTGCTCAGAAACTTACCAGTTTAAGGTTGTGCCTTGGGAATCAACAGTACTTTGAACTCCTAATATTTTAAATTCCATAAAATTTTCTGCCTGGGCATCTTAAAAACATGGTTCTCCATGGGATGGAAGCAAGGCGTTTCCATGGGTGTCGTATCAGCTCCACTTTTCATCCTTGGTTTCTGTATCTCAAATGCACCACTGCCCACAATTCAATACAGAGATTCCTCTGATTAAAGAAAATATATTTCTGTTTTGCTATTTTGTAATCTTCAGAAATCGAATTTTAAAAATAGCCTGAAGCTGCCACCAAAGAATGCAGACTGTGTTTGTCTCTGTAAAAAGACATGTAAGTGCGTGCTAGAATGTGCTTTCTAAGTGAAGGGATGAAGATCAAGAAGGCCACGTCCAGCTGCAAAAAGCATTGTATCAGTTCAAAACGTGGGACACATCCTTTGGCTGGAATCTGTTATGTGATGAAACCCATTTTTCAAAAGCAACCTTCAGAATATCCAAAAGTGAAAGCAGGTGGAGTTATTTGCACAGCATCTCTAGACTGACAATTTTTATTTGAAGAGAAGAGTCCTCTAAGGAAAAGCCTCACTACTGTGGGAAGTGGTGTTTGGTGACTCAGTAGGAGGTATGTTTCCCTTTTAGATGCTACTGAAGTGGTGTTACGCTAGGGAGTACTGTGTTGCTAGAGGTGCTGTCTTTTAGGAGAGACACAAAGTTAAGTGTCTGGCCACCTGTAGTCATAACAAGTCCCGAGACACTTACTGCAAGGATGAAAGTTTTCTTCTTGGTGTCCTTGCTAGTGCCAAATAGCTGCTTGTGCTGAGCATCAGGAATCTTTTAGATGAAGGGGTCTTCATGCTCTCCTAAATAGAGTGAACCAAACCTGCCTCTTTATATTCATGAACTTACACTCTGTGCAAAAAGTTGGTGGAGGGCTCAAAAGGTACCAAAGCTAAATCTGTCTGTACATAGATAATGCCCAGGATAGCAGAAAAGCTTCACTGCAGGAACAGGAACAGTGCAATTGTTTTGCATAGTGGGGAAAAAAAAACCACAACAAACTTTGAGGGTAGAAGTTTAGTAATTTTGTTGTAATCAGAATGATTTGTACCTCTGAACTTGGGCTGATGTTATTTCGTTTACTACACACCAAAACCACTTGCATCTTCTTGAGATAATACACATTCCACTGTATTTTCTTCTTCATTTTGAATCAAACCCTGAGTATTATTTTGTCAGGGTTGTCTGTTAGTTGGTGGTTGTTGTTGCCAAGTTGCTATGTGTGTGCCTTCAACATGTTGTCTAACACGTCTGCTGACAAGTTTGTTGTTGGCACTGCACAGTTCTTCTTCAAGCTCTGGCAAGGTTACTTAACTGCTCATTGTAAACTTTTTCCCTGTCATTGATGATGTCCTTGCTCCTCTACAGTGATAAAGAAAAGTAATAATTATGCAATACTTACATAGGACTTTGTAAACCCTTGTGCTCTGAGTTTTGTGTGTATGAATCCTATTGATCAGAGGTATCATCCCTGCTTTCACACAGAAAGGCATCTCAGGGTTGCATTTAGGCATCCAGAAATTCAGGAGAGATTGCAGTTCTTGGCTGTTTTAACATCCATGGAAGCTACTAACAGAGGTCACCTTCTGTACAAAGAAAATAATGCTCCCCTGTATAGGGTATCTAATGCTGTGCCTCTGCCCTTACAATGTCTTTGCTCTGTTGAACTCTATGATAAATATGCTGTTTCTCATAATTCCAGACAACAAAGTACACAGAGGCATGAGCATAATGTATTTTATTACAGCCAAGTCAGGTCCTTACCTTGGTCCAGTTACAGCTTCTCACCAGAATGCTGATCTGAATACTGGTACACTTTTGGGACATTTAGTTAACCTCTTGTTAGCTACATCACTGTCCTGGGTGAGTGCAAAAGTAGCATTGTAGCTACAGGCTATAATCCCTTTTCCACATCTCTCTGACACAACAGAAGGCATCAGCAAAACTGTTTCCCCTGCATATTCAAGACCCATTGCTTCAAGAGGTACTGAAGTACTTTAATCTAAAACTTGTGATATAAGCAGATGCGATTTGATTCTACATGTCTGCTGCAGAGGTCATTATTTCTAAGATTAATTAAGCTCTTTCAATACCATATTAAAGGTAACAATAATTATCGATGGTATTTCTAGGATTATGGGTAGTGTGATCCTCTTCACCAGCACATCAAAATCTCTCTTTTCCTTTTTCAGTTTTCCCCTCCTGTGGTGGTTTACAATGAGTTTCACAGTGGCTGGGTTGCTCGCCCATACACACAAAAAGAATTCTGCAGCTTTTTACACCTAGAGCCAGTTCAGGATCCCCTTCAAACACCTCTGGAGTATCTTCTACTGTTGAACCACCACGCGCACAGCCCAAGCAAAGTGTCTCTGCCTTTTCACAAAACAGTTCTTTGCTTCCTTCCAGCACTCAAAATAGCAACTCCACTCCAGATCCCGTTCTCATTGCCAAAACTCCCTGCTGCAAAGGAAGCAAGAGCTTTATTCTCTGAAATATCATGAAACAATGGGAACCCCTGGATGGAATGTCCAGCTTGTGGGCAGAAGCTGAACGCAGTTCTTAACGTTCTTGCACAGTATTTTGTGCTTGATCTTTTCTTATCTAAATACAAATATAGATTTGTACATATATATTTGTTCTTTTTTTCTTATGCAGCTAATTCTAGGCTTACCCTTACTAGTTTCTTTAAAAGACACTTTTTAATTGTTGAGGGTTTTTTCCCAGGAGAACCAAAAAAGGATATTACAAAAAGTAAAATCGCATCTCCCAGCAGAATCTCTGTCAGATTTTCTTTTGTCACTAACACTGACTGACTTCCCAGTTTAGTTTTAAATTTATTCAAGTTAGCTTTTTGAAGTTATTAAAATAACTTGAAATTATTGTAGTGTTTGGTTTTGTTTTGTTTTTTTTGGTTGGTGGCTTTTTTTTGGTTTGTTGTTTTTTTCCACCCCCCTCTCCCTCATAAGTTCCTTCACTGCTTCTACTTTAAGTAAACACTTCAAGTGCTTTTTGAAGTCCAAGTTGTCCTAGGAGGGGATGGGTCAGTTGAAGTAAATTCCATAGCAGGTCTGTCTGAACAGGAGATTTACAACTGCAGTTCTAAGCTGCTCTAACATTGCTGTTGCAGTTCTGCTGAGGATTTAGTGATGCAAAAGCTGAGATCTCTGTGTGTTTCCAGCAGTAAATGCTGTGGTCTTGTGATGTCTGTCTTGTTGGTGGTGATCCAGAGGCAGTGGAGCAGATGCAGCCAGGAACTCCTGAGTTTGCATGGTGTCAGCATCTCATAGGCACACTTCAGCATGTGTGCTAAGTGTCTATTTATCTGGTGCTGGAAGCTCCTGGGATTGTGCATTTTTAAGTGATTTTGAGATCTGAATGAACTCAATTTTATTCATTTCTTATGTGCTTTTGATTCACTATTGGGATATACTACATGTTACTGTGAAGGAGAGATCCTAACAGCATCTTTCTTTGTTAATTCTTTCTCTTCAAGCCAACAATTCTGCATGTAAATCTGATTAAAAAAAAAAAATTCCATGTTTATGCAGAACTTCTGGCATTTTTTTAACATTAAGCATCTTCCTAAAAGGCAAGAGACTCACAAAGACAAACCCTCCACACAAACAACAACAACAGAAAACATCCCTCTTGAGAATAGAGAAGGAACAGGATCTGAGCTCGGTCTGGGGAGGGAACTCTGGCCTGTAGCATAATGCCTACACCTCATGTAACCATTCATGGGTACATCTGTGTGGATGGGGTTTGAGTAATGTTCCACCTATGTGCAGAAACCTTTCTCAGTGCTTTAGAAGCTCATGCTCTGACCAGAAGGTCCAACACGCACGCATGTCATCTCCATAGCCTGCCCCCCTGGGTTTAGCAGATTCAGATGGTGGCACTGATGCTTCAGTGTTGTTTAAGGATATTATGGGTGTTGGGTTAGTTGAGGAATCATTAATTATTATACATGCAGGTAGATTGCAGGTATGTTTGCAAGCAGGTTAGATATACATGTGCCTGATTCAGGGAAAGGTGGGAAATGCATTTCCCATGCATGAAATATTGACCACGTGACTCTTTCTCACTAAGCCAATGAAAGAAATATGCCATCATCACCCTCAGCTCAAGGTGATGAGTTTTAAGGTCCCTTGCTTTCTGTGAGAAAACCGGCTTCAGATGGTTGGATTTTCTTTGCTCTCTAACATATCCTGACTTTGATACTGCTGATGCTTTTTGGTAACCATGCTAAAGTTACAGCAGTTTACCTTGAGGAAGCAGGCAACCGAATGCCGATCTCATATTACAATAACAGTAATGCTGTTATCTGTCACCACTTACACTGAACAGAGGTTCTTTTAGCAAAAGTATGACTCTGGGAGGGCTGCTGATTCAATGGCATCGTGTGAACTATGGCAGACCACAGAGCTGGTTATTTTTGTTCTGCTGACTGAAGTCTAGCATCTTCAGTAAAAATTAAAAACAATTGACCTACTTTTATATATATATCCTAGTATTTGAGCAGTGAAATGGGAGTGAGAAGAGGAAGGAGGGAAGGGAAAAGTAGTTTAACTGAAACAAATCAATCAGTTTTGTTGTTGTTGTTTTGTTTTTCCTTAATAAATAAGGGTAAGGGTGACTTCACTCACTTGCTAATAAAGCGCTCTTCTGCTGGAAAGCCTGTCACAACTGCAGCTAGAGCAGTGGCCCATCAGCTAGTAAAGAATAGTCTGTGGTTTGAAACATGCAAAGAAAGGCAGAGCTGGGAGGCTACTGTGCTGCGTAAGCTAACAACTGGAGCTGCGCGTGGGGCGCGGCGTGTGGCGCACTGCCTGCACTCCGCTGCTTATCTCACACTGTTGCTTGTGGCACTAGAATGTAAAGGATCTGTCTGTGTTCAGTTATCTCACATCTAGCTGTCAGAAACCAAATATGCTCTGTGTGCTCTGTACACAGATGGCATAAACTCCTTACAACTTCCTTCTTTTTTTTTTTGTGATAGGAAGGGAGCTGCAGTTCAAATTTAATAAAAATTTTAGATAATGGAGCTGGGCACAAGTTAAGAGATATAGGAAAAGTCAGATTTTCACTACTTTAAGAAAAAAAAAATATTAAAAAGTTAGACCTGGAGGCAAAACTGAATTACAGAAAGCTGAGCAGTTAAACCTGCCTCTGGACTATTTTTAATTCCATTTTGTGATGTTGTTTCTGTTTGGGTTGGTTTTGTGTTTTTGTGGGGGTTTTTTGTTGCCTTTTTTTTTTTTTTTCCTGGTGGTTTTCTCCTTCATTTCTCATTAAAAATCTGGGAAAAGAAACCCAAACAGTTTCTCTGGGATTTTAGCTCACTCGCGGGAGAAAATGCCAAATGCGTTTTCCAAAACCACTCTAAATTTCTCTGATGCATTATAACTCAGTATCAGAGAGCTGCAGAAGTCCAGAAGATGCAAGATGAAAAATTGATATGCTGTGCTTCACTGCAGAACACACAGACCTGAGGAAAAGTGACTGGGAACACTTGCTGAAGCGAGCAATGAGTAATTTAAGGCTGTTTTGGGCAGTCCTGCCTTCTGATTTGGTGGTTACGTGGGTGCCTCCTCAGCTGTTTGCTGTGCTGAGCTGAATGTTTACTGTATTGATAAGAGCAAACCCTGGCAATGGTAGCTCCAGGAGTCAGAGCAAGTTCACAAAAATGATGCAGACTGTTCTGTTTCTATTATTATGGCATTGCCTGAAGAATCTCAGTTGAGAGACTCTGACTGCTTCAGGCTGATTCTCTGTGTCATGTTGCCTGTCTTGAGCCTTTTCTGCAGTTCAGGAGGAAGAGGTGTATTTTCTAGCAAAATAAATAACTTTCCAGGCTTTTGCTGTTGGCTTTTTTGGTTTTGTTTTTATATCAGTGAATTGTTTAGCATCCCACAAATGCAAAATGCAGGTCTGATTCTGCTTCCACACCGATTTGGTGAGAACGCTGAATGCAAGGGAGCAGTTTTGGGACTTTTTTTTTTCTTTAACCTTTTTTGAATTGTCAAATATCCTAATTATGTTTAGGAGAGAATTAAATGGTTATATCTGGTGTTTAATTTCTCTTCTGCAGAATAAATTTCCTGTTGTAGAAATACCACAAAAGGTAGCTACTGCTGTTTGTTGACTAAAGAGCCAAGTAAACCCCAGCTGTGACCATGTGGGTAATAGGAGGTTTTCCCCACGTCTATATTTGATTTCCATGCACAACCTTCTGTGGGTAAATATGGGTATAAGTTTCAATTTCTCTTTTGTGAATAGGATAACTGACATAAACAGTTAGATGGATGTAAAAAGGTCTGCGAGAGACAACAGAACAAAACAGAAAAACCCCAAACATTGCAACAATTTTTTTTTATTATTGCAATAAACAACTACCAACTGACATGTTAGTAGATGAGAATTTAATCTTAAATGTTAAAGAAGTTTGTTTTTTGTTGTTGTTTTTTCTGCTCTTTTTCCCCCCCAGTTATTAGTAGACAGGACTAAGCTCAGGTTTTCTCTAGTGTAGGAAATTCCACTATACTGACAATTTTTTTTCCTCTGGCAAAGTGGAATAAAAAAGTAATCCCTTCAAGTAAAGTTTTAAAATGCTGAAAAATGACAGAAATTATTGATCAAGAAAAAAAAGAAATGCTTTATTTCAGCTTAATATTTTAAAACTTGAGAGTTTTTTATTGTAAAATAGGAGTTTCAATTATACAAGTTGTCTTGAAAGGAAAAAAATAACTTTGTCCTTATGAAATTTCTAAGGGAATATTTCTCTATTTTGGTAATTTACTCTTCCAAATAAAATGTATTAAATGATCCATTTTCTCTATATTTTTGTTTCAGTGGCAAATTATTAGCTAGATATAGTCACCAGTAGGTGCAGTAGAAATTACTGATTCAGAGAGAGAGAAAAGTGAAAAGTGTCTAGAAACTCCTGAAGATGCAAATTAAACAGCTGAAGTGTGTGTACTCTTTGCCTCTTGGTGACCTGTGGACTCAACCCTCTCTTGGCTTCAACATTTCTTGATAATGCCAAATTTTTCCTACAATTAACATACCCATCAGATATTGCTTGATACAACTGCATTTGCAGTATCACATCTCCAGCATCCTCTTTTGCTGGGAGGATGACCAGAGAAGGGAGATAGGCTGACAACAGAGCTGGCTCTGCAAGGTACTGAAGTATGTGAGTAGTACCTTTGTCTCCAGCAGTACTGCTTATGTATTTAAATTTATGCACATATTTAGTACTCTGCTGAATTGGTATGTCATACAGAATGGGCATGCAATCCTTTTATCTGATGGATGGTTGCTAATTATTGCACTGCCCCCTGTATTTTGGGTTTACTAATTTTGCAAACCCACACATACTTACTGCTGTGTTTCATCCAGAAGTCTAAAGTTGCCCTCTTCTGTCAAATGCATTTACACCTCAGAAAAGGTGCATTTTCTCAATTTTGTTTGCCCTAGCCAGGTTTAAGTTGTATAACCAGCACTCACTTTCTGGATAGTCACTGGTCTGGCTGACCTTGGCAGCAAGACAGCTGTCGTATTTTCACATGGATGAACTTTTCTTGAACAACTTCTCCAATGTATCAGGAACAAACAAGCTTTTCTTCAGCATCAGGAATGCAGCAGGTCTTCTTTCCAACTATTTTTTTTTTTTCCTCATTCCACAGACATATTTATTGTGGCAATGGCAAGAAAATCCTACTGCTAAGCCTTCATATTTGAGTTCCTTAAAATTTCCTTCAGTGGAACATGCTTTCTTTTATTTAACCCTTCATTTATTTGTAATAAATATTAAGTTCTAGTGGTAAGAGAAAGAAGTAGGGGCACAAAATCCTTTTACATCTTTATTGTTATTTCCATTTTTACTGTTTATTTAATTTAAATTGCTGTGCTAGTTAGCAGTGACAAAGAGCAGGATGCTGCTGGGGAGGGTGCTGCACAAACCCAAAGGGTTTGCAGTGTGATAGACAAGGCAGTCAGTGATGAATGGCAGGGACCATTTTATACAAGTGGAGTGACCTCCAGCTGGCAGAGTGCTTACAAGATGCTTCAGCTAAATTAAGGGAATCAGAGGATGGAAGGAGCAACAGTGAAGAGGGAGCTGGTGTCAGGAGTTAGAAGCGGCAGCGCAGGAAGGCAACAGGGCCATCCAGGGAGCTCAGACTGGACTGGGACAAGAGCCCTTCACAAGCAGAGAGGAGGGTATATAGTGAGAACACAGTTCTGCTGACACCAAAATCTTTTAGAGGGCACAGCAGTTTTCTCAGATAAAAAAATTATGACTTGCAAAAAGGGACTTTGTACTGAATTGTGAGAAAAGGAGAGAACACTTCCAGAAGAGCTAACAATGTTAGAGATTCTTCCTGGCAGAAAGAAGTTCCTGTTAATCCGGGGCTTGATTCAGTCTGGAGGCTTGTGTTTAACTTGAGGTTGCATTTCTACGTAGGTCCTTGCAGTTACTTCCAGATTTGTAGTAGTACAGTGCCATGACATGGATTAACTGCTCAACAACTTCACTCTTTGAGTAGTTTTTGTAGCCTGCACTGAGCTGCATCTCAGCACACCTAAATTTAATTAAAAAATTACCTGGTTTACTCCAAAACTGCACTCCCATACTCTCCAACCATGACTCTGTGTGATAAGGGGTGAAGCACGGAGTCATTTGGTTTAACAATAATGTAAGTCAGTAAACCCAAGAGCTTTATTAAAGTTTACTTGTTTCTGAACCTGAGGTGGCTTCTGCTTCTCTGTTTCATATGCACAAGTGCTTGTCATGCCAGGGAAGTTAGAAGTCAAGGAGTCAGAAAATATGTTTTGTTTTATTCATGGGAAATACTAAAACTTCAACGGTAGCAATAAGTGTAATTGATACCTTGAGTCTTGTGTGGCAGCAAAGCTGGCGTTCAGCACTCAAATGTTTGGGAGAGAGTTAAAGCTGAAGTTTATCGAAGCTCTTGTGTTTTGGTTGTTGTTTTTTTTTCTCATCTAGGGGATGAATTTCAGTCCCCAGTGGTTTGTATTAATGCTATCTATCCTCTGTGGTTAGTATTAATGCTATAGAGCCTTGCCAAATGAAAAAAAAAAACCCACTGTCAAGAAGTTAGATGCGAACAAACAGGAATGGAGGTTTTACTTACAAAGAGCTCAGCTCTGTTGGCTCTTGTCCTGGACTGATCCTGTCAATCTAAATCAGAGATATTTGCAGAGTGAAGTGCTGTTAATGAGCATGGCTGGCAGGACCAGGCTCGAGGTGAGGAAGTGATTTAAAGCCAGAGACTGAGCAACGGGGCTGAACCCCCTGAATGAAGCTGCCCTGCTCCACCCTTGTCTTAGTCTCAGGCACCTCCTTGCCAGGCCTGGGGCAGGCTGTCAGCTGGCACACCTCTTGCCAACTCGGGAGCTGTGTGGCTCTTGCCTGGGTGAGTGTGGGATGCTTTCTCGTAGCCAGGGGGACTCCAGCTCTAGTGTGTTCCAAAACAAAGTGCAGCCTATAGTTTGTTTTGTCTTTCAGTGGAATAAAAATATGGCACTTGGCAGAACGTGTTCTGTAAGCTGGCGACTTTTAACCTAAAATGCAGCGAGTGAACTTGGCTGTGTAAGCTTAGGTAGGGTCTTGAAAGTTCCTCTGAAAATACAGTTGTTTTTCTAAGCGTAATCTTTTTTTTCTGGAGTCGATTTAATTTGAAGGAAGTTTTGTTTGCTCTCTTGCTTGACTGAAGGTTTTTGGTAGGTTTAAACAGATGAGCTTCATTTCTTCTGCAGTTTATTTTAGTGAAATTTCTGTAGAATTTGGATGTGACAGTGTAGTGCAAATTGAATTAGACTTTGAAACGTTGGGTTAGATTTTGCAGAGCCCAAAAGCCAACTCTTTGATTTTTGTAGTGATTTTCCAAGATTTTTTTTCTGACATGAACTCAGATTTTGTAAGAGAAGGGAAGGGCTGGTATTTTTCTGGAAAGCTTCACAAAGAACTTTTATTCTTTTTTGGGGTCCATGGGTCAGCCCGCCAACCCCTGTTGCCCTGTACTTCCCTGCATTTGCATGGCTGATGTTACCTTTCAGTGCAGATACTTTTAACTGTCCCATGTGCCAGCTCACCTTAGAGCCGAGGTGTTGCTCCAGCACAGTGGCAGACTGGGCAGGCAGCTGCCAGGCTCAGCGCTTGGTGGAGCAGCCAAAAATCCACCGGCAAACCTGGGGCAGTGCCGGCTTCTCCCCAAAGAGTAGGTTACTCTGAGAGGTTTTGCCACATAAGGGCCTGTTGGAGGCTATAGGCACCAGCTGACAGGGATGTCTTTGCCTCCCAACAGATGGCCAGGCTTTTTATTTCAGCAAGCAGTATCAGGCGGAGGGGTGGTCTCTGGATCCTGCCAGCATTTCGCATGACAGGGCCAGCTTAGGGCAAGAGGGATCTGATGTCCGAACCCTTGTAGCTCATGAGCTAACTGACGAGCTGCTGACAGCAAAGCCATCATCTGAAGTGTAAGACCCTGAACTCTTCCCACTTTTCATTTTTCTTTGGTGGAATTAATGCCCTATTTGCTTGTCTCTCAAAATCCATTCTGGCACGAGTACAAACCCTCGCCTGGTGGCAAGCAGTTGTCTGGATTCGAGATGCCAAGATTTGTGCTGACAGCTCCTTCTACACAATCTGAGTCAGGCTGTCACAGCTGGCCATTAGAGGCTTAAAAAGACACACACATGTACAACAAATAGCACCAACTTTCTGTTATTGAATATCAGAACTTGCTTGATGAGGAAATGTAATGGCTTACGCTGCTCTTTATTTTAGTGTAAACAAGCACAGTGTCTCCAACCCCCTGTTGAAGCATGGTGGCTGTTTATTTTATGTTGATTGCTTGCTCTTATTTAGGAGCACAGGCCTAGAAGGGACTTCCTGGGTCAGGAGATCCCAGTCCTTGGTAATTCCAAGTATGACATTTTATAACCCTTCTCATTACCTTACTTTTCTTTAATGAAATCAGTCCCTTGTAGTTTCAATTTGTCCTGGCAGCCATTTGCTTAGTGTGATTTTTTTTTTTTTTTTTTTTTTAATAGCATGGAGGAATCAACACCAAAACTTCCCTTGCTGAGGGGCAGCATCACAACTAGAGCAGGGTAAAGGATGCTGCTCATCAAAAAAAGATTTTCTGAAGCTGTTTACCCTGCAGTTTTGCCTTTCTTGGTGGCAGTGTATGCAGATTCTGCTGACCCTGCATTCAATTTGGGTGCTAAAAGCTAAAAGTTAACTTTTTGATTTAAAGTAAATCAGGATCAAACAATCACTTGTCCCACTTCAGTGTATAAAACCAGGTCAGGTTAGCTTCTGCTTAGTCAACTAATGGTTATTGCAAGGTTGATGCTGCTCTGCCTGGTCGTGCTAAGTTTTAAACTTGCTGTAGGATTAAGTTTTGCACGGTTGATCTTTAGTAGACCTTAGTCTGTAGTTTATCTTGGACAAAAGGCTGATAAACTTTGGCTCTTGGGGAGGAAGCCTGGAATCTGAGACCCACTATTATTCATTGACTTGTCTTTATGAGTTTACAGTCCAATGGTGCATAACAGCAAAGGAAATATTTTCGGTGAAATGTTTGCTTTTTTCCTTTGGCTTTGTAAAATGCAGTGCCTTTTCTTAGAGAGATATATGTCAGGGTCATATAGCTACTTCAGTGAACTGTGTATGGTCAGGAAGTAAACTGAATCGAAAATATTTCATGTTTCTGTGAAACCAGTCTTTAAACCAAGACTTCGTCCTTTCTCCTCTCAGAGTTTTGTTTCTCCCAATAAATACTATTTGAGGATTCATTTTATGCACAAACTGGGTTTAATTGTGAAAAGGAGGTTTCAGCTGTATGGAACATTTTTCAGTATTTTTGTAACAAGTCAGAATTTGCACACGACAGTGAACTTGTAAAATGAAACCCCATTTATACATGTGGAAATTCTCTTGGCTGGCACTTTTCTGCCCTCTTTTTATTGTGCTGAAATATGTGTGTCTTGCTTCCTTTGCCTCTGCGGTTGGCACAGTGAGGCTGGTCACTGGTGACAGAGGGACCAACTCTGCAAACTTCAGTGGCTCTGACACAACAGTTCTATTAATTTCATGCTTAAATATTTAGGGCATGCGTATGTGTTTTGCTGGGTTAGGGCCCATGCAAAGCTCTGCTCCTTCTTTGGATGCTCAATGGGATAATTTGCTAATTTAGATAAGGCTTTGTTGGACCAGATGTGCAGATGTTATATAGTATTGTTTATAAGATGCTAATGTCCGTTTCTCTTTCTCCACAGGTTCTTCTTGAAATTTTTCCTCAAATGTAACCAAAATTGCCTAAAAAATGCAGGAAACCCTCGAGACATGCGTCGATTCCAGGTCAGTCGGACACGCTTCCTCCTTTAAAAGTCAGCAGCTCTTAGGGACAGAAGTACTTTGACCCAAACTAACCTAGTGATTCACTGGAAGATGCTAAAAACATAAGGTCAAAAGATATTGCTTGAGGACTTCTTGTCACACCAGAATTGTCAGGAAGTAGTTGGGTTTTCTTGCTCTGGACAGGAGAACTTTTGAACATAATGTCATCTCCACAGGAAGTGAAAGCATGAAAAGGAAAAATTAATATGACCTCACTGTTGTTTTAGGCTATGGGTCTGCTTTGCTCTGAGATACTCCCTTCTACCTGGGGAACTATTTGTCTTCTAATAAGACTGAGTGAGCCCCATGCTTATTGGAACTGGTAAAGGAGGATATAAGAGCGATTACTAAAATCAGGCTGGTGACTACACTTCAGTAGTTATTCTTCAGCAGTGTTAGAGCCTTACAAATGTGCGTGAATGGGGTGAGGGCCCATCCCTGTAGCAGCACGTGAAAAGAAATAAAGCTACCATTTGCTGTATCATTCTTGGGATGTTTTGGACTTGTATTTGCCCACTGTTGGGGCATATGGCAGTGGGGCTTGGGAGTTTTACATTTTATTATGTTGCACCTGTGTCCAAGTACAGCACTGTCCCTAAGGAAGGTGGTCTGCACTTCCCTTCCCTGGTGCAGAATGGTGTGGTGGCAGCGCTGAGACATTGTTACTTCGAAAACTTTGTTGAAGATGTGGTGCTTTGACTATGCCAATAACACTTTAACTGAGTATGTGCTGAGTAAAAACATGGGGTAGAGAGAAAAAAAGACTTATCCTTTGATAGAGTAGTGTATATGGCCCAGTGAGAAACATGATGGAAATCTGTCAATGGGAATTTGCCTCATGCTTCTCAGAAGAAATGTAAGTCACATAGACCACATGGGTGCCTGGAGGAAGACAACTCCAAAAGACTGCTGCTTTCTACAGTAGCTCAAGACCTTGTTTACTTCTTTTCCAGCATTGTCACATTTAAATAAGTGCTAAATGCTATGTAAATGGCAATATTGTTTATATGTAGAACATATGTCTTTTGTTGAACTGCTTAATTGCAACAATACTGGAAGACAGGAGGGTGTTTTTTTGCTCCTCTGAGCACAGAAGTGCAGAACTGAAGAGATGTGGCCACAGGGATTCAATTAATCGGGATAAGAGCTAGCATTAGCATGACAGAGCCCTCAGCTTCTCACCCCACCCTCCTCCTGCCGTCACGTTTCTCCTGTGATTTGAGAGGGCATTATCACTGAAGGAGAAAGTGGAAAAAGGGCTCTCACCAGCACAGGGATTTAGGCCAAGCAATCACCCTTGGGGCCTGTCAGAGCTTGCTTCACAACATGTACACTCTGCTGGGTTTGTGCTCGTCCAGGCTCGAGGCTGATTTTCATATGGTAATGCCTTTGCGTGTTCTCTCAGAACAGCAATCAGGAGTCTGTGTCAGCGAGTAGGTAGGACATAGGAAAGGTTGTTGATCTCTTGACTTGTAAAGACATTCTGTCATACAAACCCAGCCTCACAGCAGTTGAGCTTTTCGTGTGTAAACAGAGACTGCTTAATTACACAGGTCATGTCAATTAGTGTGACCTTAGCATTTTCAAGAAATTAATCACTTTCAGCTGAGTGAGCCACTCATACTATAATGCAGGGTGGTATTGAAGCTCCCAGCATTCTGCTAAGTGTCCAGGTTTATTGTCTTACAATAGCTCCTTTTGTTTCTTTTCTGTTCGTTTTCTTTTCAAAGATTTCGAACTTGTTGCTCTTTTAGCAATAGGCTTCTTAAAATAGAGCAACCAGACTCTACACAGTCCAGGCTTCATGTATCATTACTTTAGGGTGAAAAGAATCAAGGATGAACATAGTGTCTCAATAATACGATGTACCTAGATGTTTGAGACAAGGCTTTATGGAAACCAAGTGAAATCTGGGATCCTGTGAAGTCAGTGAAGGATTTGCTATCAGCTGCCTTTTGAAATATTGCTGCAGATTTAGAGGGTCTCAGTTATGTCAAAGTTCTCATTAAAAAACATAATAAATAAGGTATTTCCAGGTACTTTAAAATTTGTAGCATACTTCATTCATCTATCTGTGCTGGACTGTTAATCACTCTATAGATGTATCCACCTTTTGGATATGGTCTCTCTGATCAGTCCTTGAAAACTGCTTGGAGTTATTAGAATGCAGGTTACTGTTTTGGTGGGGGAAACAGTAAAGGACCAGGAAGGAAAATGAGTCTTTAATTTCTTAGATTTCCCCCCCACCCCGCAGTAAGGAGTTGTCTGATTATCATATGGTGTAAGAGACGTCAAGAAATTACAGGGCAGAGGCAGAATATATACTGATTTGGGCAACCTGTGTGTGAAACTTCATTCAAACACACATACAGAAATGAAGTGGGAAGTTTTATACTGAACTTTGCCTGCAAATGCAGCAATGTGATAAATTTAATGTAAATGCTGTGTTGGGCCTGGAAGGAAATACATTTCTTTGTGTGTCTGAGATGTCCAAGCGTGTGACAACTGGAGCAGTGCTGAGTGCCAGCAAAAGTATGCTGGAGCAGTGCTGGCTTTGGTGGTTTTGGTTGTGTCTCTTAGCAGCAGAAAGAGACAGGGAGAAGTCAAGTACTATTAAGGGACTCCAGACAGCTGATCTTAGCCTTTAGCTGTGTTCCAGACTCCCTGCTTATACCTGAGGAAACAATCTCATCACTGCTTCATCAGCCCAATTGCACAAAGCATTTAGTGACACCACATAATGTCACTTTGGTCAAACCTTGCTTTTTTTTCTCAGAAACCCTATTGAGAAGATGCTGTGTCTGGTTTTGCAGTCTTCACATTAAGTCATCAGTCTCGGTGGGATGCTCCAATTAGCGGTAGTAATAATAACAATAATACTAAGTAGATGGTGAACTCTGCTCAGATTTTATTTTTCAGCACTAAAACCTCACTCATACAACCTAAGGAGCTTTTTATGTTGTTGTAATTAATGAAACCCAGGTGCCCTAGTTATCATCTTGTTCTTGTTTTAATACAACCGCTTGCAAACTGACATGTGTCAAGTTTTAATTTAGAGGAAACTTTTTGGACTGAGTCACTGCACAAAACCCTAAACATTCATTTATTATGAAAACCTTGAAAGTCACTTAGAAATTGCCATGCTGTTTGATTCTATTACCACAACCTCTTCCTCAGCATAGGCTGCTAGTTTGCCTCCATGGGACACCGCCACTCGTGTTTGAATTGAAGCCACTTGTGTCTTATTGCAAATTTGCATAAGAGACAGAGGTGATGCTTCATGAATCCCAGATAATGGAATTTGGACATGCAAGGCTTCATCCCTAGAGAAGGGAAAGGGGAAAAAAAAAAAAAAGGCTGAAAAATAGCAGTGAGAGCTGTGGCCCAATTCAACAAGGTAATTAAGCGCCCGGCCTGTCCTTGAGCATGTGAACAAAATTACTGAATGTATTCTAGTTATGTGCTTGAAGTTTGGCACCTTTTTAAGTGTCTTATTAAATCAAGAGTGATTTTTAGTTATTAGAATAAAGAGGCCACAAGTGGTGGTGAAAATAAAGATGTTGCTCAAGCCATTTCTGCACAGCTTTCAAAAGAGCAGCAAACACTTGAGTTAGATGTTTAACAGTAATGATGCTCTTTAAACCTGGAAGTCATCTTAATCAGATACCTAGTGGCAAAGGCAGAGAAAGCTTGAGACGTCACAAAAATATCAGATCCATCAGCATACATTTGAGAAAATTGAAAGCACAAGGGCCATGCTGTGTCTTAATCAGTTAGCAAAGCTTAATGGGCTGTGGTTAAAAATGAGGAGCCATGCAATGCTTAATTTTGATATATTAGGTGAGGTACTATAACAAATAAACAGACCAAGTGCTAAACGTGGATAAATAGCTTGATCTCCAGGTTCCTGGTCTCTGAATGTTGGTTTGGTTTTTTTGATTTTTAAAAAAAAGAGCTCTAAAGTATTCACCAACTGGACTACTTAATGTTAGTCAGAATAATTCACAGAACCATGATACGTTCACACAGTCGATAGTGCCAGCGTCATTGAAGAAAACTGTGAACCAATGTGTTTCTTTCATACCTCTGTTTCCCCTGGTGTTGGTATGGGATTTAAATTCAAAATCTCTGAAGGGCTAAAGCTAAAGCTCAAAATCATTTTCCATGTTTGCCTGTCCCAAATTAAAACTCTGTTTTGTTGACAAAATTTGGAAAGGTTTGAGATTTGGCAGGCCCGGTTGTCCCTGTGCTTACATTAATGTGTCAGCACCTCATTAATCATTTATTAAACTGTAGCAAGCCATTCCCTTTGCTATGGCCTGTGTTTTAGGATGCCTCAGTGCCCATTCCACATATACTTTGACTCTCCCTTCCCCCTAATTTTATGATTTCTCCACAAATTACTTTTAGCATGTGCTTTAGCTTGAACATATCCCAGTTGTTTCAAAATCAAAATGAGGCCAGTGTAGTATTTTTTTTTTTTTTAGATTAAAAAATCTGAGTAGAACTTCTAAGTATGTAAGTACTCTGCAGAGATCCAAGTATGTAACTGTGGCACACTATATTCAAGATATAATTTTTTTCTCCGTTAATAATTAGGGGCATTAATATTTTGTTAGTGCAGTGTGTATTCAGTATTCCTGTACTAATGAGATGTTCCATTTAACGAATTGAGCAGTGCTGTTTCTCACAGGTGCACTATCATGCATCCTTCTGACAAAAAAAAAAAATAAAAATAAGAGTAACCACTTCTTTTTTTCTGCATTTCCTGAGACTGGAAACAGTTTCTCTTGGGGATTCCTTTTATAGTTGTTTCTGTGAGTGACACTGAAGAACCACACCAATGTGGTCTCTTTGTAGTAAATCAAACTGTGTTTGGGAGGTAGGTAGGAAGATACTGTTAAGTAATTCAAAATATGTTGCATCAACAGTTTTGAAAACCCAAGGGGTGGCAAATTTAAATGCAGATTTACTCACTTAGACCTGACCTTGTCAGATTCTTTCCTTGAGTTCTTCCCTAGAAAGGTGCATGTCTGGTGACAGGTAGTTGTGCCACGTAATTTTCACAGATTTGAGACCTACCTTGTTGTTATTGATCTTGACCTATTATTTTTCTGGAATCCTATTTCTATAAACCTTCAAAAGTCTGCATTTTCAGTGTAGGGTTGATCAGTTGCAGTGGGGAATCTGTGTGTACCCACACGGGTTTAAGACTAGAGAAAACATTTTGTAGCCATTGTTATAATTATAATAGTGTTAATTTTCATATGCGTCTAAGCAGAACCGTAGAAGAAGATAAGGAGCTGACATAAATCACACAGCTGTGACAGGCAATGCCAGCTAAGGATTTGGCTCAAAATCCCAGTTGCAAAGAATTTACAATGGTTGCAAGTGCACAAATAAGATTGCAAACCCTGAGCCACTTACTGTAAGATCGTATTATATTGAGAATATCATAAACTTTATTCTATCCCTCAGGAATGCAAAGGATAAATTACTTTTGAAATCCCTTTTGGAATTTTATATATAGGGGTTGTGGTGGGTTTTTTTGTTTTTTTTTTTTCTTTTTCCCCTTAGTTTGATTTCAGAAAAACTTACCTATAGTGTTTGACACTTTCTTTTTTTCCAAGTTTCCATCTGTAAGAGCTCTTGAATCATTTATTCTGTATTTCAATATCTTTTGCTTAAAAGATGCACAAAAATCTATTTCCAGGAATACCATTCTGAGGGGTGGTTTGAGGGTCCTTTAGATGTAAATATTCTCTTTTGTGTTCCTCTTTTTAAAGACAAAGACTTCAGGGTTTGCTATGAACAGTTTAGGAGCTTTGCTTACTTTATATTTTTGAGCATTTTGATCAGTGGGCAGAAATAGGAATTTTTTTTTTTTTAACTTGTTTTTTTTAGGATCCAGATCAAGTGATGAAATTGAATTGTTGTAAGCGATCCTTTAAGTGTCCCCATTTGACCAACTTTGAGAGGCAGCAGCTTCCTGAGAGAGTTGAAGCAATGTTTGCCAATCCTTGTAAAGCATTTCACCTCTTCAGAGGCTAAAGCCTCTCAAAACCAAGAACAATTAAAGCAAGAGCCTTTCAGAGCAACTGGGGAATTCAGCAAAATAAATCAGAAATCCTCTGCTGTGGCTCTGGAGGCTTGCCTCATTATAAGAGCAGATCTATTAGCCCCCTTGCCATTGTCTTTCATTTCTCAAGTGAGGTGATTCTAATTAAATTAATCTGCATGTCAATCTATCGGTGATCAATCAAAAGGGCTGAGGTCCCCCTTTGCGGCAGTGTGCTTGCGGCTGACAGGGGCTGATAATGGAGGAAGAAATAAACTGTCGAGCAAAGTTAATTAGTCAACATAATAGGTGGATTAAACAGGAGCTGCTGATTGCTGTTTCACATGTCGAAGCATGAGGTGGGAGCTGAAACTGCAATTAACAGACAATTATTATATTTGGTTGTAAGAGGTCGCATGAATAAACATATCTCTGTGGGTTTCAGTTTTTAATCCCTTTGCCTCTTTAATGTAAGGAGAAGTGTAGGTCATTTCTCCTCATTGTTTTAGTCTAAGTTCTGGAAGTCAGTGCGTGCTTCTGGCAAACCAGCAGCCAGTTGAAGGCCAAATCTTTGGCTGGGACAAAAACCTGGGAATGCCATACTTCAGTGGGAAAAGACTGTAGGAGGTGGAATAAAAGATAGGCAGGCTATGAGGTCACTTGGCCTGAGTGGGGTGGGAGGAGACTCAGTGTGATTATCTCGCAGCTCTGCCTGGAACTTGACCCCTTTCCTCCGCAATGCCGCTCTCAACCAGGACAAGGATTTCCTGTAGGATGATGCTTTCTGAGCCTCAAGGTTGAGAGATCCTTCTGGACACCTCTGAGCACTTGGATCTTCTGCTCTGGACCCAACATTTACCTGTTTGCTCCTGCTGGTTTGGTTTCTCTTCCCACCTTGGGCTGCAAGGGGGAGCAGAAGTGTTGTATCCAGCAGTGCTTCTCTGTCTCCCTCCCCTCTCCTCAAACCAGATCCTAGGTGTTGACATTGAGATAAGTTGAGAGCTACAAATAATTCTAATGCTGGATGAATAGGGTTGTGTTCTCCAGATCAAGACCCTACTGTCAAGCATGTGTACAGAAACATACCAATGCATACTCCCCAAGATAGAGCTCGAGAGAAATTTGAGCAAGTCCAACAACCTGTGGTGACTGTACTGATGGGAGAGAAGCAGACAAGGGTGGGGGGAGGCATGCAACAACTCTCATTACAACTTCAGAAAATACACTTTTTTGTTTTCTTTTATTCCGAATTGAATCTCATTTACAACATCAACAACTCTATCTGCTTCAGCATGGAAACTGAAGGATAATTTAGGGTGAAACACAGCTGCCCTTGTACATGGAGGGGGGAAATACTTAATAAAGATCCTCTTGTTAAAATGATGGTTAACAGTGTGCTGTCTGCCACGCAGCTACAAACTCTGCAATTTGACTTAAAACTGCATCAAAAGCTTTCGATGCCAAAGACTCACTCATCAATAGCGTCTCTTGTTAGATTTGTACAGCATAAGCACCAGTTATTATATGAAATAGCTATGCAATTTTCTGCAGCTCCCAGCTGTTATTTATTTAACTGAGTTTATTACAGCGTGCTTCTTAAAAAACATACATACACACACACACGTGTGTGTGTGTGTCTATCTCTCTCTCTCTATCTATCTATATGTATATATTCAGATTTTCCTCCATTTTGCTCTTGTGCTCACAGGTTGTGGTGTCTACAACAGTCAATGTTGATGGCCATGTGTTGGCAGTGTCGGACAATATGTTTGTTCACAACAATTCCAAGCATGGGCGGAGAGCTCGAAGACTCGATCCCTCGGAAGGTACGCCTTCTTATCTGGAACATGGTAGGCACATCATTTTCATTGGTTGGCCTTGCTACTTTAAATGTGGATTTATTTGATTTGTGTCTCTGGCTACTGGTTTCAAATTGCCCTGAACAGTTTATACCTTTGGGACCAGATATTTTAAAGGAGATTGGTTGGCACTAAATGCAGCAAAATGACAAACCAGTAAGCAAACATGAGTGCAGAGTCTGTCCTGTGTGTCAGTGAAGTGTGGTGATTTCACTGGGTTTTTTTATTTGCACCCAAAATTGGAGTCTGTGGTTTTTGTTTTTTTTTTGGTTTGTTGTTTTTTTTTCCTCCTGGATTGCCTGTATATTTGACTGTGCATCTGAAAGGATGTTGCATATTTTCTGGAGTGCTCAGCACCCAAATTCCAGATTGGGTTTCTTCTGTCTACGGAGTGTGGAGCTCTCTAGGAGATCCAGCTGTTTCTTTGAATTGCCCTAAATAAAAGCAGAGCCCTTTTGGAAATCCATCTGCTTACTCAAGCCATGGTCGAATGTTATCTTCTGGCTCCATCTGTGCCAACTCAGGAAGCTGCTCTTCTCTGCATGCCACAGCTGCTTGTCTCTCTTCCCTGCTGCAGGCTATTCTCCACCATGGTCATGCCAGCTAAGATGGTTGTCTGATTGCACCCTAGTCTCCTTCAGTCCAAAGAAGTTCATTTGAGTTAAACCATTTAAGCAACAGCTCTTTGCCAATCTAACTTGTTTTGCCGAAGTGACTGAAAGAGAAATGGTGTAGGGCAACTTATCTGGCTTTTCCAAAAAGACAGCAAACCCCAGAAAGGGTGGAATGGAGGCATGTTACTGGTAGCAGCCTGGAGAACAGTAATCTTTTCCGTAAGATCATCTGGTCTTGGAAGAGAACATCTGCTGGTGACTGTAGGTGCTTAAAATGGGAGTTGTTGAGTGCAAATGTACTTTGAAAAATCTGGATTTGATTAATGTTTTGTTTTGCTCTTTGTCCTCAGTTGATGACTACAACTGAAAAACAAAACAAAAACAGGGCATTTCCCTCCCCTCTCCCTGTTCCAGCTTGGTAGAATGCTTCTTTGTCTTCAAAGCTGTTTGTAATCCTAAATTCAATACATGCTTGCTCCCTTTAAGAGATGTATACCCTCAGCTTCCATTGAAGTAGTTGAGTGTGGAAGGCACCAGCCCTTTATGCTGGTTTGTTTCACAAATATTTGCCAAGGATCTGATGAATAATTAAATAGTTTTTTTTTTTTTCCAAAGAGTTTGAAGAAACAGGATAAATTTTTCTCTGGGAAAGGGAATGCCACTCAGAAAAAATGTTAACTAGATATGTTAAAAGAAAATATTAATCCTGAGAAATGGGCAAATGTATGGCTTTTGACTACTCGGTGAATTCCTGAGGAAATAGCTTTCTATTCTGTTTATGCTTTCAGGCATCAGTCCTGCAAGCACTTATGCATATATTTAAGATTATGCACACACATGGTCCTGTTGGGATCAATGAGGCTTCTTGTGTCAGTAGAGTTGAGGGTATTGATAAGTGTTTGCAGAATTGAGTCTGTAGTTCACACTTACTAACCTAAAATTCTTAGCTCGGCAGCGTTTCCCATTATGTAAGCATAACTTACATCTGTATTTGTTTAGCTCTAACTTTTTATGTAGGCTATGAGCCATTTTCAGCCGTAATTCACATTATAGAAATTTTTTTTTTCATCCTGCCAACAATCTAATTTAATAAAGAAACCACTGTCGTAATTTTTGCTGAATCTTTGTAAGGAATGTATGAACTCTGTCTTTATTAATTAGCAGAAGGCAGAACATTAGGAAAGGAAGCTTCTCTCTGTTCAACTTTGTAATCTTTCCATTAAGTCTAATCTTCAAAAAACCCCTCCTATTCTTCTACTTGTCTACTTCTCTTCCTATTAAAGTAAATGTAGACACCATCCTTTTTCATTTGTATGTTTTCTTCTTTTCTGTGGGGTTTTTTTTTGTATTTTTTTTCCCCTTCATTGCAGTCTTTTCAGTGCATGATACCTTTGGTCAAGGCAATACCTTCTCTAACACAAATGTTCTTACTCCTATGCATAGCATAACAGCATCTCATTTTACCACAACTACCATTCTCGTTGCAACTACCTGAGGGATTCTGTTAACAAAAAGAAACAAAGATAATGCTGCGCTTAACATATTTACACAAACCATAGTTTCTCTGCTAACATTAAATATCAACATGTCTAAAATATCTCCATGTGTCCCTTTTGTGGGAGAGGTGATTTTTTTTTTTTCCCCCCCTAATCTGCTTTCTCAGGCACTTCTCAAGCAACCTCATAAAGCAACCACTACTAAATTCTTACCTTTGAGTAGGTAACCTCCACGCTACGAAACAGTGTTCTTTCCTTCAGTCCAGCTCTCTGGGAACTCTATGCACAGTTCACTCTGAGAGACGGTGGGGAAAAAAATTAAAAATCCAGTAACTATTTTAAATGTAGATATTAGATGTCTAAACCCCTTAAATGAGAAAAAAAGCAAAATAGGAAAAGTCTTAGCTGGGCTTAATGCTACGACTTTTGGGCAACCACCATTAGCCTTAGACTCACTGGAGCAGATGACATACAATTTCCTCCACTGAAATTGACTTTTAGTCCCAAAGTATATTATTTTTCTACAGATTTTGAAAGTTTTGTCTTGGGTAAGGTGTTCAATTTAAGTAGCAGAGTCAGTTTGTTTGCTTTTTCTCTTTCTGGCTTTTCTGCCTCCCTCAGGGGAAGGCTGGATTGGCATGAAGAGAATCTATAAATGGTGGAAGGGGAAGCTAACGTACCCATGGCTAGTTTGTCTCTGGTTTGTTGCTCTGGCGAGCAACTTCTGATCATAGGTTTTTAAATGCTGGGATCTAACTATAATATGCCCTTGACCAAGTATATTTCCATGTACTTTTCTAGATGTTTAACTCTTTAACACAAATATCCGATCGCAATAGCGATGAATGCCTGACTGTGTGAGGACTGGGGAGAGGGGATGTAGCATGAAGGTGTGCTGGTTGCCTAGTTTAGTTAAACAATATCTGGCTTATTTTTCCTTACAAAGTTGTGTTGGAACATGCTGCTCTTAAACACAGAGTTGCAGTTTATGTGACACCTAAAAGAGACTTTGGGTGCCAAAAAGCTGTAAGGAAAGCTTTACCTCCCGAGCCACTCAGGAGCCTGGTGTCTCCACATTCAGGTTTTACCATCTCATTAGCAGGGAGCCTGGATTATTTTTGGGACATCCAACATGTGTCTATTTATATCTTACTTGTCTGACAGTAAAATGAAAGTTCCGTTTCGTAACTCGTCTCTGTGAATATAACTGGGAACCTGGATCATGATTTCATATCCACACACTGTCCTCCTTGAAATCAGTGGGTTAAGAAACTTTCATTTCAAATAAATATGTCTATCTTTCAAAAGCAATAACTAGCAGAGGGCAATTATTTCATACATCTCTGTGTGGTATAAATAAGGTAAGCCACAGTAATCTGTGGTTTTCAATAATTGTCACTTTTTGGATTCACAAATAGTTGGATCCTCACTTGTTTTATATTTATGGTAAACCAGAAAGCCAGGGTGGTTGACCTTTCTAAATTGTACATATATAGTAAGATATATAGTAAAGAGCCAATAGTCCCCAATGGGTAGAATATATTTCAGCTTGTAGTTCATCCCGGGGTGTCAATTTTAAAAGCAAAAGCTTTCCAATGCAATCTTAGTGACTAGATTATGGAAGGGAGGAATCCTGACAGGGTTTGCAACAACACTTTTCAAGTTCACCAGCATGAAGTCCACCCCTGAAGATGTCTATAAAGTTTCCAGTTAAAACTCTCGTTTTGCTGCAGAGTCAAAATTCTTTATCCCCCTTTAATCTTTGAATGGCTTTACAAGAATGTAAAGCCAATTGCAGCATCAGTTTCTCTATTATTTTTTCTCACTGGCAGAATGCAGTGCCCTCGAAAAATGATAGTCCCTGAGACCCTGTCAGTTTGCATGCTCTAACACTTTATTATCTAATGATCTAATATGCAACAAGGCAAAGAGGGGGTGCTTATCACCATGACAGGATGCCTAAGAGAAGTGACTAAATTACTTTATGTACCATTAGCACTAGCTGCCACCGTGAACTCACTGTGAGCATTTATGCAAATCTTCCTGAATACATTCAAGTGGCCTTGTCAGGAAGACGACTGACAAGCAGTTTAAATGCTTGAGGTTTTAAAGAAACAGCCTTATTTCTTTTTCCTTGCCTCTTCCTCCTCCTCCATAGGAGAGTACTGAAGAAATAGGTGATGATGAGATTTGCTGGTGATTTGATTCTGAGCCATCTCACCAGCAGCAAAAGATGAAAGAGGGACAAATTACAAGACATGATGTCAAAATTTGCAGATGGAAGCAAAAGCAACCATGATTTCTGAACCAATGTCCTGCCATTATTTTAATATGAAATATACATAAATCTGTCTGTACATATCTAAAATGGACCATATTATATAGCAAAACCATTAGTAGTGACTGCCTTATACTGGAAATTATAGTGCATGGCTGGATTATTTGATCGCTCTACTGCAGCAGCTGAGACAGTCAAACTTTTACAATGTTGTTTTAGTTCATGATTGGAATGAATGATTCACTCTGTTTGCTATCTGCAAGTGCAAAACCTCCTACTGTAAATGAAGAATAGTAGATGCTGTGCCTCAGCTGGGTACATCAGGTGGATCCTCTCACCAGAAGTGAGACATTTAAAGAGCTTTTCTTGCCAATCCTGCCCATCCTGGCCCAGCTGAGAGCCCATGATCACCACAGTAGGTACATTCACAGATATTTTTTTTCATTATTCCCCCCCCTCCCAAATCTGATGTGAAAGCAAAAAAGTGATAACTAGGCTGTCTTGGTTGATTAGGTATTTTCTATTTAGGTTAATCAAAAAGGAAAGGTTTTTTTTCCCTACCCTATAAATATTTTCAGAGAATGTTCTTTAAATCTTTGTGTCTGACTGTGTTGAACTATCATTGTTAACTAGTCTGGCTGTTATGGAACTGTTGGCAGTGGTCCTTGTGCACCTTGCATTTAACTGCTTGTGCTGGGCATGCTTATTGATGATTCCTGAAAGATGCTCAGAAATCTGACTTAATGACCTGATTCTTGCACTTGTAAGTGGCTTTACTACACCATTAACTATTAACGTTTTTGGTAGTGTGGAGAGGCATGAAGAGAATACCCCTGCCAGCACCATTTGAACCATTTCAACCCTGAATCCCTTGGTGTTACATGTGTCCATGGTAGCTGATTGTTCCAGTCTGGGGCCACGAGCATACCTGGGTCTGGAGGACAGAAATGACTCTTAGCCCTTTCTAGCAGTAAGAATGAGGATACTGCACCCTGGTTGGAAGCTTAAAAAGAAATTTTGTTCACAAGAGCATATATACAAAAGGCAAGCAGGTAGAATGAGTACAAAAAAACTATTAAGCTCAAACTGACCTTCTAGAGTCTTCCACCCTCAGTTGGCCTGAGGGTAGGCTCAAACTGCCCTCCCCAGCTGGGGCCTACGAGGTCTCAGTGGCTCAATTCCCTGCCAGCCAACTCACCCAGGAACCGTGGGGATAAGTGTGTGAACTCAGAGAAGTGAAGAGAGGCAGAGATGAGAAGGAGGAGACATCAGTCAGGCACTATCTTTTAAGCTGTGATACTGGAATATGGAATAGAATAACAATCTTAGAATATCCTGGGACGAGCAGGTCCATCCTTTTGGGTTTTAAGGGGGGCCTAGGATCCCACAAACTACCACACTGGTGAAACTGTTAATACAAGACACAACACTGACTTGAAACTAAGAATATTAGAAAGTGGAGAAAGGTTAATCCTCAAAACAAGAATACATTTTAACCCTTAGGTGGTATAGATTCCAATTCTTAATCAGTTAGGTATTGCTGCATTCACCTGGCCATATTTGAAAAAAGAAACTTCAGTGTTTGACTTGTTTCATCTATGGGTGGAAGCACCTGCTATATCTTAGTACTTCCCTTAAGAATGTCTTTATGATTATGGGAAAAATACAAGCTTTTTCTGCATCCTAACACACCATATAGAGAAAAGTAGTGGGCTTGATTTATTATTTAGAAGAGAAATATTGAAGAAAAAAAATTAGGATTCTACCACTCTACTTGAGGGGATCTTGAATGTTACTCTGAGTTATGTCTGCTTTCTAATTTATTTTCTATGAGGGAAGAATACCTAGGGTTGTTGGACATCTCTATGCATACACAAGGGAAAAAAATGTGGCTTTCAGAACATTGCACAACATGGATAGTAATAACAGTAAGTGAGCCTTGATATACTGAACAATTGCAAAACTTCAAGCTGGAAATAATTTTCTTTACTTTTGCCAAGTTGTCTCTTTCATATCGGTTCCTTCATAAATGCAGTGACTCATAAATTCAGGCAATTTTTTTACATAATGGTTTGTTCTGTGTTCTTGGAGCTTGACCTCACTGTGCATATAATATTAACCTCTTCACTGCCCCATGGACTTACTCCGTGTTTCTAATATGTGTGAGCCCACCAGGACTGGATTAGCCCAGTATGTGTATTCAGATAGATACAGATAGATATTCAGATAGAGCATTTGTCCCCCCATGACAAAACATGGCCAGAAAGTTAAAGTGCTTTGCTTGAGAGAATTTGTAGATAAGGGCTCCAATGTGATCTCACTAAGATTTTAACTCTGGGGACCAGTGAATTAAGTTGCGAATGTTAAGTGAGGACATGGTGTCTTCCTAAAAATTATACAGGAGGTCGGCTGAGGTTAAGAGTTTGAGCAATTCCCCCCCCAGCAACTGCTGTGTGAGGTTCTGTGGTGGACACTGTGCAGTATGTCAAACTGTGTGATCAAAATGACCCCTTCAGGAGTAAAATCTTGCAACCTATTGGGTTAGCAAAACACAGCGCAGCTCACATTCATAAAGTTCCAATTTGGAATGTTTAACCTATGTTAACTCAGTTGTGCCCCACTGAATTATGCTTGATGTCTTTTTTTCCATCTTCACCAGAGAAGCATAGTTGTCTGCAGGCCCAGACCCCTGCTTGCTTTTTGGACATGACTGAGAATTTCACAAGAACTGGGTGGGTGGGGAGGTGGAGCTGCCCTTCTCACAGCCAGTCATGTCAAACAGAAAGCAGAAAATATTCTGTTTGTGTTTGTCTAGGTCATAAATCAACCATTAAAGAGGGCAGTAAAATGTATAAAATATCTGACTGCAGCAATTTGGATCTTTCAGCATTTATTTTTATTCCAGGGCTATGTGAAATCAAGATTTAAGTGATTTTCTGGGAAGCAGGGCTTTAACGGTTGATTTAGGTGAGGAGATCCCAGGATTTCAGTTCTGCCATTAGGGTGTGGGTATTTCATGAAGTTGGAGGCTTGAGTTTGTGATTGTTTTCATCATTTAATACTTAATCTGAAATGTGTGTGTACTAACAGTGCTGCCACCATGTTGCAGGAACCTTAAGAGTATTCTAGACTGTAATAAAAAGGATTGCTGCTACCTAAAAGCCCGTGGAAGTACCTCCTTGAAAGGTCACGTTTGAGTACTCCAGTTACCACAGTTAAAGGATTCATGCTTGATAGTCACTTATCAAGGATCTAGTGTCACATCTAACTGAAAAAAGAAAAGAGTGCTACAATGGAAGCGAGAGACACCTTGATTTTAAAAAGATAAGGTGTGGCAGTTTGTACCTATCAGCAGCTGCCCTCTATGTTTTTCAGATAAATGAAAGATAAAGCAGCCCTTCCCCCGGAATAGCTAAATGATGTCAAGCTGTGATATGTTGTTACCCTCAATTGTTAGGAGGATGTCATGAATTCATGGAAAAATAGTACCTGGATGAAGATAGAGTGCATTTTGTGAAATTCCCAGAGGAGCTTTCAGAAGTGTGCTCCAAAAATTGTAAAAAGAAGAAAACATGGGGAAAACTGTCATTAAAATTTGATACAAATTTGTGAGGGGAAAAAACCCCAAAACTATTTTCTTACAGCAGGAGGAGAAGGGAGAAAAGTTCGGATGGAAATTCTCCAACCACCATGAGACTTGGCTCTTATTTGGAGGGTTAGACCAACCACTTTCTGAAGGTTTGAGGTTTCACTCCAGACCTCAGAGGAATCGGAGTACAGTTATGCAGGTAGAAAAACCTTAGCTACCCTGTTTGGCAGAAACTTCATAGCTACCAGTACAGGAGAATATTGAGGAGCACTCAAACAGGCAATGAATATTCACAGATAATAAACATATGTTAAATTTCAATTTGATTTGCTGGCCACCATGTTGCCGATGCAATAGTACCATAAGGGAGGAGAATGACATTAGGATTAGAGAAGTGTTTCAGTGATACTGCACAGGGAGGTAGCGAATTTTTGCCAGACGTTGTTTTTCCAACCTTCCAAAATGTCCACACCTGCAAATAAGAAAACATTATATAATTATGATTAATATAATTTCTGAACAAATCCCTTTAACTTAGTTTTTGGTTTTGTAGTTTATTTTTGTTCTTATGTTGGGTAAATATAATTTATTTTTTTTTTCTCCAGAATTCCTGACAATCTGGGCAGAGTACAAAGGAAAAGCATTTTGTGAATTGTGGTTTATAGACAGGGGCCAAGAACTAGAGGGTTTTTTTTGAGCAGTCATCTGGAAGTCATAAAAGGTCATGATGGTGTTCACGGTGGTTTGCAGATCTTGAGGTCTGTGGTAATGGGTTGGACTTGATGATCTTTGAGGTCTCTTCCAACCTTGGTGATACTGTGATACTGTATCTGGATGCTTCCAAATGTTAGACAGCCCAGTATTTAGGTATCCCAAAGCAACTTTGATGGTTATCGAAGGTCTCTGTTCCCATGGAACTTATGTCCAACCCTGTGAAACAGCTTAGTGCTAACCATCTCAGGATTAAAGTTTTGTTTAGATTAAAATTTCCCCCCAAATAGTCATTTAGAGTATTCTGACTGGAAATCTTCACGAATAATGAACACAGTAGTTTTTGCATACCAGGCTGCACATTGTTTCATTGAACTGGGAGAAGACTGGTGTGAGAATTCAGGTCTCTCTGTTACTGTCCTTTATGAGCTACCTGTCAAATGAGTATTTGATGAAGCACCTCTACATCCCAGGAAAAGAGTTAGTATCATAAATCAAGAAAGTGGTGCAGAAAATGGAACCTACCAGGGTGGGATGCTTGGAGTTGTTATTCTAATTCCGGTTACCATCTGAATATTATTACTGTTAGTAGTAGACAATAAAAATAAAAGACTAATATTTAATATTGGAATGAAGAGAGGCTTTGTATTTGGCCCAAATTCAGGATACAAGGTTTTCAGGAGCACATGGTGCAACCGGAAGTGTGCTTTCATTAAAACCAGTAATACAACTTCATAAAGTGTTTGGTTTAAAAATCTTTGCCCAAACTGTTTGCTGAGCATAACCAGAAACCTTTGTGTGTCACAATTAGTCCTTTCTGCTTCCCACCTTCATTCCATGAATTTAAAGTTCTTTTTTGTGACAAATTTTTAGAGTGAAAATGACTGTAATAGTAACAGCGCTGGTGTATGACCTCATTGAGCAAAACCAATAGGGTTAGAAGGCTTTTTAAAAAAGATCAAAATAAAGTTTTATGAAAAAATTGTCTGGAATTTAACAGTTCGAGGTTGTGTCTCAAAAGTAGTTCAGATCTTTAGATCTTTAAGTTAAGGTACGAAGACCACTATGACATGCTCAACAAGATACTGTCCTTTGTGAAATGCATGTTTAGGACTGTCTGAACTTCTGATCCATTTTTGTGAGTCAGGTGGTCATCTGAGAGTCTAGGTACCCCACAGGAATCTTTTCAGAAATTCCTGGACCTAAAGGCAGATTTTCAAAGAACCAAGATGCCTGAAGCTGTGGGTAGGCACTTAGTGGGATTTCTAAACTGTAGCTATGGAATTTCTATGCCTGTATGCCACAGTGAAAATTCTGTTAGGTGCTTACTAGAACCACCAGGTAGCTGACTGCTTTCAAAAATCTGGTCCCAGGAGCTGCAGGAACCTGTGTGCTTTTTACTGTACTACTGTTGAAGTGTCTGTTAGCAACGGGAGTATAAGGAAATTCAAAATCGATTATGCTTGGTTAATACCATATAATTATGGTTTTGTAGCAGTTTTCTCAGAGGTTCTGTATCTATCCCATGAAAATCAAAGTGTGTTTCCCACAGAGGTCCTGTTTGGGTTTTGAAATGGCAGCAGACGTGGTAAATCTCCCCTGCTGTTGGACACTGAACAGACAGCTTATGTTGCTCTTCACTGCAAACCCAGGCTTACATATGGAATTCATAGGTTTGGTGTTACCCAGTCCAGGCTGAGAGGAGGTGAACTGCAGGCCTGACTGCAATACTGCTCATCTTTCCAGTCACAGCTTTAGTTTGTGGGTTGCTGTTTGAGGTTACAGTGCTTTGTTGCACTATGTTCAGACCTCTTGGGCTCTTTAAGGAGATGAAGAGAAGAGGGGGGAAAAAATATTCTGACCGCTTTTGGCTCTCTGAGACACTAGAACACAAAGCAGCTCTGATTTAGGAGCCCACTGGAGAAAACTGTCCCTTTCCTGGGATTGTGACCTTGATGGCAACAGTAAGTGCTGCCTTCTCATTCAACCCTGAGTCTGATCAGAGGTGAACACTGAAAAACCCAGAGTCAGGTGCCTGTTCTGTATTAGCTGCCAAGTATTTTTATGGGGTTGCTTCAAGCTGCTTCCTGTCTGTGATATCATCTTGCTGAGGTCCCTTGGTATGTTCAGGAGCAAGTGTGGAACTCCTGGGTCTCCAGGCTTCCAGAGGTGTCTGCCCATCTCTACTCATTGTACAGCAGAAGGAGATCCTCTTGTAGGCAGACCAACTCACCCAGCTAGAGCTGGAGTCTGACTTTTTACATGATGCAGCGCCTTAGGTAGGTGGTCTGAATAGGACCCTAAATAAATAAAAACATAGCCTGACTTTATCAGACACATTGAAAGAACAACTTCTTTAAGCATTTGTAGGCTTGAGGCCAAGATATTCACTTCTCAGATTTTCAGCGTGCTGGTTTTATGTGGTGTCACTGCTGGACAGATACTATGAACTATAAATATATTTTTATGCTTGTGTTTTTGCAAGCAAATGCTGAATGACTGGGAGGGGATGCTTGGTCCTGCATTCAGAACTGCACAGAGAACAGAGGAAGAAACAGTTTGAAAGACACTGCACAGCAGAGACAAGAGGGTCTCAGTCTTTGCAATGCTTCTGCGTGAAATGCAGTTCAGGTTATGTTGCCTCCGTTGCTGTCCCACTGCCATCACAAACATCATCCGAATCATATATTGCATTCCTGAATCAAACCTCCCTTATAATAATAATGATAGCAACAGCAATTGAATTGTTCTGTTGTTCTTATCCCCCATTCCTATCCCAGGGAGTTATTAGTTTGTAGTGTATTTCTGGCCAGGACAGCAATTTAGTTAAACCTTATGATCATTGGGATGCTTTTCTTGCAGAAAAGCCAGATTCCCTAGCTTTTGCCTTGGCCCAGGGCCTGGAAACCTGAGGCTGTCCATCGGACCTTGGTCTGTGTCTTGGCAGCTCTACATAACCTGTCACAGAGACAGCCTGAGCACAGTTTTTGCACATGATGAATATGGATCTTTGCTGCATCTGGCAGGCTGCAACAATGCATGCAGAAGTCTGTCATTAATAGATAATAAAAGCAGAAAGCAGCATTAACGGGAACAAGGTTTTCTTTTACTGGGACTGATTATTACTTTTTTTGTTCCTGGCCTGTGACTAGATCAAGCTGCAAATCACAGCTACCAATGTTGTGTGCACACATGTGTTTTGTTGTTGGCTGACTTTTAATCTGGAATATTTAACCAGGATATTTTCAAAGTGCAATTGTGTCGTACGTTCTCATACACTAATAGATTTCAAAGATGAAGAGCCTTGCTGCTTTATGTTTAGTCATGCCTTCATCTCTAAATTTATGGCAGTATTATGGCTTAATGAATTGAACAAGTCCCAGAACAACAACAAAAACGCTCTTCTGTTTGAATTTAGATATTGCATACTTTGTTCTTCAAACAAATAATAAAACCAATATGTTCCTTTAGTGGTAAACTTCAGGCTAACTTCATCTCACATTACTAATCAAGTACTCAAGGATATGTGTGTACATGCTTACGTGTGTGTGTGTGTGTGTGAAGCAGGCGCTTTCAGTTGCGGTGCTAGACGTAGGCTGAGCATTCGTATTCTGATAGCGATAAGCAAACCTCCGCGAACAGATGGAGCAGAGTTCAGCACAAAGGTTTAATCCTATCAGGATGATTCCTGTATGGCCATCTGGATAATCCGGCACACAAATTCAGTGCCTGTTAAAAATACAACGTAGGCCAAGATTAGCGTCACAGATTTTCCACTAGACTTGTTCATATTTGACTTTATGATTCTCAGACTCCAGAAAATTGCATTAGAGAGCAGTCTGTGATTTGTGAAAGAAATCAGATGAGGAATAAGAACTCTTAGGGTACTTGAATTTCCCTTGAAGAAACTGGATTACAGGCACTCCCTGTCCCTGCTGCAACTGCTTTGTGTTTCTACACGGGTGGTTCTGCTTCTGAAAGACGATTACTGCGAGCTCTCTGTTGTGGGCAGAGAGTCTGCTGAACAAAGAGGCTACAGCTAAACATTTATATTAGTTGGAACTCTTGTTTTTATCATGATGAAATTAATTTTTGTTTGCTGTGGAATCAATCTCAGGTGAACTTCTGAATGTTGCACTATATAACGTAGGGGAGATTGTAACTGACTTTTAGGGGGTGAAGTTCTTTTTAAAAAATTTTTTTCATTGTGATAATGAAAAATACCATAAAGTACCCTGTTTAGTTATAGTAATTTTTAGTTAAAGGGAATGAGAATTTAGATTTAGGTTGAACTCTATGTTTCATCTGGAGTAGTGTCTGTATATCATTGACTGTACCTTGTCAGTGTGGCTGCAACATAACCCATGTACATCTGACCATCAAGACCTGGTGTTGTGCTTGGGATGCTGAGCTCTTTACACCTTGTAGGGGTGGGATGCTGTGGCTTAGAAGCTTTTATCTAGTCCTGTGTGCTAACTCTAGAGAGATTTGCTGTGAGAGATTTGCAGTTTTGCTGAGAGTACTGATGGAAACAAAAATGTGAAAATGCAACCAGAGTGAGGGTGAAACAAAACTTGAATTTAGAAATAACACCTGCCTGCCCCTCTGTTAGGTTGGGATTCAGCAAAACAGCAAACCACAGGGTTAACATTAAGCAAATGATTGGTTACACTCTATAAAATGCTGTTCTGGTTCAGGTCTTTAGTTAGCAGCACTGAAGAACCAGTCAGTTAAATTAAGTAGGTTTTAGGGTATGTGAGCTATGCAGCAATGTTTGCTTTGAAAAACATTTAGGGTTGATTTATATTGCACATTTTGGTCTTCCATTCACAAGGTTGCCTTCATCCTCACCCAGAAATTGCATCAGTGCAATTATTTTTAAACTTTAGTACCCTTAAACAGATGCAGTCTCCTTTCTGGACATGCTTATTGTTTTTAAAATAGTCATATTGGTTTAGCTGGGCTTTGTGGAAGTTAAATTGGCAGGAAGCCATTGAAATTGAAACAGGAGTGGTACGTAGGATTCTTTTCACTGTCTTACTAATAAAACTTTTAAAGTCCACACTCAAATAAAACAGTGTGATCTTGGGTGTATCTTAGTCCTCTGTAAGCTATTGCCTTTGGCTTTCCATCTTTTAGGAATGCTGTTCCTATGCACTTCCAAGTGACCTCATGAGTTAGAGAAAGAAGTGAAGAAGTTGAAGTACCATTATTTGTGGGGTCACAGTAAAAACCATTTATCTTACGTGGGGAGGGAGGAGAGTGTGCTGCTGTAGTCTTTGGTTTGGTGCTTGGGTCTGAGCACTTGTCCCAGCTGAAAGTGCTGCCATTATTTGATAGGTTCTATGAGATATTCTTGGATGTGCTGCTTCTCCTGATCCTGTGTGTGTATATCCCCTGTAAAACAAAACCGCTCAAGATAAGACACCGCATCAATGCTGGAACTGAGTAGCTGCATTGGTTTAGGCAGAGTGCTATGTTTGGTCAAGGCCACTCACAACAGTTGCTTCACTGCAGAGAATAAAAATGTTCCAACTTTGGGACAAAAACTGATGAATGCAAAAACTATAGCTTAAAACCTGCTTGAAAGAAAAAAAAATCAGGATGGTATGTCAAAATTATTTTCATATGATTACTTCCTTTTTACATGCAATAATTTTTCAAGCAGTGATCAGCAACTGAGAGCTTTGGAAATCATGAAGGAAAGAGAAACACAGAGGCCTCCATGAAATGTAGCTTTACTAGCTGAGGTATCAGCAAGGATAAAAGAGATACACTGGCTTAAGTATTGATTGTAAGTGGAATATTGTCCCAGGTAATTTACGTTTTCAATTCCCATTAATGGGAACTGAACTTCCAAAGTATTAGTCAGAAAATCCCAGCCGCTATCTTTAATTTCATGACTTGGAAACAGAAACAAAGGCAATCTTCCCTCCCTTCCCCCAACCCAAAGGGATTATGTGGCACATATATTTTTGGTTCTGTGATTTCACCCAGTGCAGATGTCGTGAAGAACCAGAAGGAGGTTGCTGTTTCTGGCAGGGTATTGTAGTCTTTAAAGCTTGCAAGTGCTAAATCCTAAATATTGGGATGCTGTAAAGGAGGGAGGTGGGAAGGGGGAGCAAGGCATCACATCCTTGTGCCTGTGTTGCATAAAACTGCATGAGTTATCTCCTTGAGAGGGAAACCTCTGTTACCCTGTTTCCTGCACAGCAGCTGCTTATTGTCAGGAGAGAATAGGAGAGAGAGCAGGCTGTGATATGAAAAAGGCAGACAGGAAGATCATCACTTGACCAAGATAAACAGCAAACACGTTGTTTAGCTTAAGAGAGAAGATGTAATGCTTCTCTACAATATGTAACAATTCTACCACATTCTCTTTCCTCATATTTATGACTAACCCTTTGGGATGCTCCTGTGGACTTCATGCAGGCTAGTTTGGCAAACTTCAGTTGCTTGTGTTTGATACAGCGCCAGCAATGGCTCTATGCACTAAACTGGAATGGTACCACTGCATGGGCACACACATAGAATCATAGAATAGTAAGGTTGGAAGGACCTCAAGGATCATCTAGTTCCAACCCCCTGCCATAGACAGGGACATCTTCCACTAGTACAGGTTACTCAAGACCTCGTATATATATATATATATATATACACACACACACACACACATGTTTTATGGTTCACCCTTTCAGCATGCTTAGAGCATAAGCAGATGATGACAACTCCTGCTTCTCAGGAATTAGAAACAAAATTTTGGAAAAATGTTAATTTCAGATCTGGGGAAGAAAAAAATAAAGGAAATAAAAAAGCTACTCCCCTCGTGATAAAATCAGTCTGTTGAAGTGCTAAATGTGGAAAATATGTGATAAAATGTGATAAATGGAATAGCCCTTCCCCTCTGCATAACACCTATGTAAATCCATAATTCAAGAAGAAATAATGGTTTTCTCCCTTTTAAAGGAGAAACATACTTTGTCAAAATAAAAGTGCTGATCGAAGGGACCTTGGACATCCCAACAAGTGCTGATCACCTTTGGGTTTGGAGAGCTCTGAGAAAGGAGTTTAGGCTCAGGCTATTGCTTGGAGTCACAAACCCTATGTGATTTCAACAACTGTGGGATACTCAGATGATATCAAAATGCTGTAGAAATCCCAGAGTTAGCACTGAATTGTTGCTGCAGTTGACTCTGCAACACTGAGTAGACAGAGCAGCTCAGTTCCTGAAATCAGCATACTGGCGTTAGTCTGTCAGATCTGTTGCTAGCTCTCATGTGAGGTTGGATGAGTCTGCACTGCACAGGGTGGTCTACATCTAACCTAAGTGTTTTTTGAAAAGGGAAACCCCAGTTCTGTATACATTGCATAGCTCTTGGCAGCTTTGCACAGAGCACTGCCCAGCTATCTTTAAAAAGTCAAATTCCTTATTCTGCAGCTTCTTTGGATGGGGTTTTAAGCACTTAAGTGGTTTGTTGAATCACAACTTCAATAAGTCATGGTTTTGAGTGCTTAAAACTGATTTGTCAGTACTTCAGCAAAAACATTTAACAGGTTACAGGATCAGACCCATAAACTGTGGGTTAATCTGTGGCTCGTTTATGTATTTAGCCTGGAATTAGGTTTTACCCAGGAAAAAAAAAAGAAAGAAAATTAAATTAAACTCCAGATATTTTCAGTACTTCCTCTAAGATGAGACATAAATTCCTTGTTCCTCTGACTTCCCACTTTTAACTGCCTTTATGCAACTCCCCTTGCGTGTCTCAACACTGTTAAAGAGAAGAAAAATAAAAGCACATACCCCATCATTTAAACTCCCGCCGTGATGCAGCAACTGTTGTCAGAGCCTCATCTATGGAATAATGGAGAATGAAACCAGTCTTCATGAGAAAAACTGCAGGCGAGGTCATTCTTACAGTCACTAGCACAAACTGGATGTTAATCATAGAGCAAATACATTTCAGGAGCTAAATAGGAGCAGTCCCAGAGCCTTGCTGATAGTTGTGCATCCCACTAATTCACCTCAGTGGACATCTACCTCTAAGCACAATTAACCCTTGTTCCAAGGCCACCCATAAACTTAGTAGTAAATGTGGGGGTTTTTGGGGTCTTTTTGCCTTTTTTTTTTTTTTTTCCACTCTGGCCTCTGTTTTCTATCAATAGCAACAGACCATTCCTGCTAGAGGATAAAATGCTATCTCTGTCTATAAACACAGGTCCCTAATTAAGAATATGAGGTGGTCAGTGTGTATTTGTGAGGGACTTGAATCTGTAGCTCATTGATTCTGTAAATTCAGATGTTTGGTGCTCCTGAGGATGTCTGCTGTTTCTTCTGTTTTCTGAAGCTAGCTGAAGCAGTTAGAAATGCTCAGGAGGCAGCTGGATGGTGATGCAGAGAAGAGGGATTTCCTAGAGCTATTGCCTGCAAGCAAAGTTAGTTGTTAAACATGTACGAGAGACGTTATTACCATTGTTTCGTTGTTGTTATTGCTCTTAGTATTAGTCCTGTTATTCTCCCTTCCCAGCATTGTTCAGAGGCAAATTGGAAATGTGGTAATTAGGCCCTGACTGGTAGTGTAGTACTAGTGTCCTGAGCCAAAGTTCAACGCCCTGAAATGAAATTTAAACCAATTAATCTGTTAGATTTTTATCGCTTGTCCGTGTTTTCTCAGCAATTCCCTCAGCACGCGGCCTTTGATCAACTCTCATACAAAAGCTAAAACGTGTGCCTGCTGCTAGCAAGATGGGGCTGACATTAACATGGCACTCATAAAACAATCAGAGCAGTGAAGCCCTCAAACAGACAGGGCAGAGTAATATTTAATAAAAGCGTGCACATAATCTTCAGAATTAGCATTTTGTGCCTTGCAGTACCTTTGGGAGAAGAGCTTTTATTTGTGGAGTGATCATTATTATAACAAAGAAGAGCTACCTAATAATTTCCACTTTAACTCTGCAATATGCCACGAGCATTTCTGAACCATTATGCTAAACTGTGGTGGGGTAATCATTTTATTGTCACAGTTTGAAGGAAGAAAAATCCCCATAATATCAGTAGCTAGGAAAGGGCAGGAACACAGGAACACGCTGAAACGTGCAGCACACAACAAAAAACTTTTCCTTTTTGCTACCCCTGTGCTGAAGTTGGTGCCTACCATCCTGCGAATGGAAGATGATAAGATTTTAATAATGCATATTCTGAGGAAAGATGAAGATTTCAAAAGAACATTGTTTCCCTTGAAAGTCATTAAGCTTTTTGCTCATAAATCCTTAAAATTTATCGATAGAGACCTTAGCTTTGAAGTGAGCGGCACAATTCCCGTTGGTTTCAGGAAATCTGGGATTGCAGTGCCTCTCTCTAACACCTATGTCTGTTAACTCAAACTGCAGGAGCAGCACAATAAAACATGTCAGGTGTTAATGCTGATTTGCCTTGATATTATGCAAAGGAGGTGAGCAGCTCATTAAGACTCATAACCATTAGGCCATTTCAGCAGGTGGAGGATGTGACCACATCACCTTCAGCAAGGAACTGCAAGGTCTGTCCCTGCAGTTGGAGGGATAATGCTTCGTTTTGCCTCAGTCCAATGACTGTTCTGAAAACATGCAGCAACACACTCATGCCAAAGAGTCTGAAAACCTTATCTGGTAGTTAGGCTACCAAGCTTCTTTGGGTTCTGGTTGTAATTGGCTGCCAGTTGGTCATTAAACAAGCAAGTGAACAAGTTTATATAGGTAAGAATATAGAATTATTATTTTGTATTATAATTCTTCTCTGGACTTTGTTCATGTTGTCACTCATGTACACTTCCTTGCCTTTATTAGAACTACTGCAGTGTCCTCCACTGCACAATTTTATCAGTGAAGTTTCCACCTTTGATTAATATATCTATCTATATATAAATATTTTTTTTAAAGTTTTTTTTTTTCTACAGAATCCCCTAAATTTTATGCATTTACCCCTTTTATTTTAAAAATCATTTTAGAAATGGTACTCTGGTGTTACAAAAGGGCATGTGAAGTGATAATGTTTTGAAACAAAAACTTTTGTTTTTCTTGGAAATAAAAAAAAAAAAAAAAAAAGTGATATAGTTAATTCCAGATAGAGATTCTGGAACTTTGCATTCNNNNCTCTTGTGACTAAAATGAAATGTAGACAAATCATGATCTCCAATGAAAAACTCTGGTTTTTAGGGTTGTACTGAAGTAAACACCTTCCAGACAGCGTGTTGAAAGTTGCCAAGTGATTAACAGAAGAAGTATGAAGAGCTGAGGGCCTGAGCTGGCCAGACACTTGTACCAGGGGCATAAATAGAGCTGAGGTCATTGTCTTGTCCTTCTCCCAACATTACCTGTGGTAATGCTGGCAAATGGGACTTGGTTCTTCATCTGTGTT
>VWZE01010069.1:686603-714270 GCA_013396675.1 Eubucco bourcierii | reverse complement strand
AAAAAGAAAAAAAAAAATTTAAAAAATCCTCTGTTGTTTCTGTCTCTTACTTGGGGGGGGTGGGGGCTGAAACTCTGAGAGTCAACTTTCAGAGCAAATGCATGATCATGAAGACAAAATTAGTTTCTTATAAATATGCCACAATATTTGCTTAAAATGAACTATTTCTTCAAACATTTTCCTGCCAAGAACATTCCTCCAGCTGTACAGAGTCAGCTGGACACAACTTCTTTTTTTTCTTTTATATTAAGAAAAGATGAAGGAGTGAAATGTCAGTTCTGCTACCTTTGTACAGCACAAAAACAGAGGATTTTTTTTTTTTATTGGGGGGGAGGGGGGTTTGGCATTTTGGGCTTCTTTTTAAATGCTACTCAATCAAAATCTGTGGCACAGTTTTTTATTTTGCTTTTTATGTTTATTATTGGTTTTGGAAGTCTCTGGTTCTGAGTGCTTATTTTGGAGGTCTGACTCATGTTTTAAAAATGAGTAGGCGCCCTCTGGTTGAAAACTAAGGTTTATTAAACAGCATCTGCATGCCCAGAATTGAGGCATGAAAAGTCATGGGCATTTAAAAAAATATAGGTATCTTAAGGACCCTGTTTTCACTGGAAACTGTCGTTACCTTCAGTTGGTGGGATTTTTCCTCATTTCTGTCCTAATGGTCCTCTTCACACTGAGTCCAAGTTAAATTTATGACTGATTGTCACCATTTCCCTAACCACAAACCAGAGCTCAGGCATGCAAAAATAAACTAGTGACTCAGATTAATGACATCTCCTTTATAAAATGTCACTTTTAAAAAAAGAAAGTAACCTGGCACTCTGAAGAGTGTGAAATGATGCTGTATCACACGAGAATGTCTAGAATACATTAGCAAACCACAGAAAGAGGCTCCTTATACCCACTCAAACCAAATGTGTTTTGGATCTTGAAGGGCATGCACCTCCCTCCATTCTGAGGGTCTCTAACTCAAGTTTTAAGACAATCCACAGCGTGGCCCAACTGACAGGGAAGAGTTTAGATCGAACAATTAGTGCAGTTGCCAACTATCAGATGAACTGACTGAGAAAGGGTCCAGTTACTAGACTTATGCCCAGCTCCAGATCTCAGCCAAATGCAGGAATGGAAGAGGAAGCTGGATCTGGGATTTTGGCTGGTGAGTTCATCTCCAACTCACAGGTTAATGCCTTACTCGAGATTTACATTTTAAAACAGTGCTCAGAAATGTGCGTAACTCATGTTTACAAATTCTTAACTCTTGGCATGTCACTGCCACAGTTGTGATGTCTGTCAGTGCACCAAGAATTCCCACCTGAGGCTGGAACACGGAAGTGGTTGTGTGGGGTCAGACATGAAGATTCAGGATCCTGTGTGTGACATTGGGCAGTGACAGATATAAAAACAGTGGAGCGATGCTTTCCCAGAGCACTCTGCCAGCTTCCAACAGTTTGGAGCTTAGAGGCTTCTATAGGTAGTTTCTTTACTTTTAATATCCCTTAGTGTGAATAGCTCACCTTTTCCAGGTGTTTTACATGCAGATATAAAACAGACTGTGCCTTGATAAAAGCACAACCTGTGACTGTGTGAGCAGAGAAAGTATGCACAGAAAAGGTAAAGCAGATCCCTAAGGTCATGCCAAAGATTGATAGGGTGGGCAGGGACACGTACCATAATCCTGAAGTTATTGCTCTTGCTGCGGGTGGGTCTGGAGTACTCAGACCTGTGCAGCACCTGCTGGGTCACTCAGACTGTAAAAGAGCTAGGACACTTTGGAGAGATATTCCAGGTCCATAACCCAATTCCTAGCAGCACTAGGGAACTGCAGTTCAACATCAAAGGTGAGGCTCAGAGTGCAAGTTTTGAAGTGCAGTGGCATTGTTTCTCTCTTAAAGACGATTTTTTGATATGACAGCAATATAGGGGACTACTGTGTGCAACTAAACTGGCTAATTCCTTTCTGGGTGCATGAGAACTGAGACCTGACCCAGAACAAAGCTCTTTCTAGCTCAGCACTATATGCCTGACAATGGTCAGTGGCAGATGCTAAGGAGGAAGAGGTACGTGTAATCTCCTGGCATAACTCCCAGGCCTTTAGTTCTAGAGAAGAGAGGAGTAAAATATATCCTGAGTATCCTAAACCATAGGGCTTCAGACATAATGTTCACTCTTGGGGAATGTGTGGGCGACATTATTGTATATTTGTGGTTTCAAACACAGTTAAACTTATTTACTTCAGAGCACAAAGGAAAACCAAACTGTTTGTGGAGAAAAAACCAGGAAACTTGCTTAACTCTCTCCAGCTCTCTTTAACAATGGACCATAAATAGGTCAGACATTTCTTGGGAACCAGGGAAGATGAGTATTGGAAAATGCCACAAATTATATTTAAGGAACATTAAAGTGGTGACAGACCAGTAAATGCTGGGAAATTCGAAGATGCAACCAGAAGCTGCCTATATAGCTCATGCCAGAATTGGGTGAGGGGTGCAAGGGATATGCTGATGTAGTAAGATGAACGTGTTAACCTTTTGCTATTAAAATCCTTGTTGCTCTTTGCAAATATTTTCCCCCTCAAAATGTTAGGAGTCTTTTCCCATCTCACCAGTTCACTCAGTTAACTAGAACCACTTGGGGATGGGATTTATCTCAACTATGTTTGGCTGCCTACAGTTAAGTGTTTAGTTTGACATCTTGGTTCACTGGATAACGGTAGATCCTTCCAGAAAGCAGCAAATCCTAATGTGAGAGGTGTCTAAACCACTGGAAATAAATTGCTCTTTGGCAGTGCTTTCTGCCCCTGCTGACTATTGAAGGAGTGTAGAGAGCTGGTCTAGACTTGTAGGCTTTGGTCAGCCCAGCTGGAAAGCAACTCCATTTAAGTAAAAGCAATCCTTAGAGGTTTGGGGATTTATTTTTTGTTGTTTTGTTGGTTGCTTTTTAGCCAGTTGATGGAAGGAATAATTAGGGGAAATGGCAGGTTTATTTTAAAACTAAATAAGCTTCTCAATCACACAATTTCAAAGCAGACCCCAAAACGTGTTCTTTGGAGCTCACAAAGAGGGCAGCATCGATTTCTACATGATTGTTTCTAAGATGACATCTGACTTACAACTTCCATGGATCTGAATGTCTTCTGGAGCATTTGATGCTGGCATTTTTGGTTTTAATCTTCAACTGGATTTAATATTAATTTTCTTATTTTAAATACGGACAACTTCCTACTGTGTATGCCATTTGCCTCAGTAACACAGATGGCTCTCAGTCAGACGTTACTCTCCTTCTGTGCTTTTTTAGTCTTGTCCTCTAAAGAAAGAACTGGTTAAAAAGTCTGAGGGTTTTGTAGGACCTTAGTACATTTTCAAATACTTGGTTCCTAGTAAAAATGGGAATAAATTAAAGTTTTTATTAAAAAAAAAAACACAAAAACAACAAAACCCCAAACACCCTATTGGAATATATTCCCTAATCCAGGATGAAATTTGACCAACTTCACAGAGCAGTTGACTATGTGTATAGGGTGTCCATGGCTTTGCTTACTGTCAAGATAGGTTGTGGTTTTGGTCATTTGCCTCTCCAGAAGTGTGATAATGTGCCACAGTCTGTTAGAGAAGGATTATCTGTGTGCCAAAACTGTATCTTGGTTGCTGGACACAGTCAGCTCACCTTTTCTCTGTAGCTCTTTGTACTGTGCTTGTCTGAAGGAGCATAAGGAATGAGGAGATGACATTTCAGTGATGGGGAGGACAATGCTTTGGTATCTGAGTGCAGCAGAGATTGGAGTTTACATGCCATTAATGAATGAACTCCTAAATGGTGCTGGTATTAATTTCAAGGACTATATTTTAAGTCCAGTCTAGAATCCTAAAACAGCAAAAATGATCAAGTACCTGGAAAGAGCATCCAACCTTTTGTGTTAAGAGGATTGGGATCCTCAGCCCCAGTAACAAGGAGGTTATATTTGTTTATTTATTACTGTGTAAATCCACATCTGCAGGAGCTCTCTCAGATGTCTGTCAGTCACTGCAGGGAAGGCAGACTGGAAGTGGTGGTTAAATGGTTATGTTTGGTCTTTTTTGAGTGCTCTGATCATTTGCAAGAAAAGATCCAGCATCTTTCAGAAGCCAAACTGTATTTCTGCAGCAATCAGTTATACCTCCACAAAATGATGAGAAAATTAAAACAGCAGCACATGTAATTGCAATGTGCAGATGTCAGCAAGTGGGAAATTCTGCCTGAGCTTGGGCTATGCAGTGCATCACAACCTGGGTTTGTGCTGTGTCATGCTCACATGTACAACTGCCTATCATTTATCAATCAGATTTATTGGACGCTGTCATGACCCTAGTGTTCACCTGAGCAAACACAGGCACCCTGCTGCTTGTAAACTCAGGTTATTGCATTAAACCAGGGCTAATGCTTGTACTAGGAAGCAAGTGCCTGCCACGTATGAAAACAGAAGTAATGTTGTGATGGCTGCGAAGGAGAATGCTTGTAAATATTGTAGTCACTGGCTTTTGTGTGGGTTACATCGAGATTGTATTCAAACATTGACAAGTTAATTACATGTTTCAAAGCTTGTTTACTGTCATCTGAGAAGGAAAGTGTTATTAAGGAAGTGTTCAGCATCTAACAGTGCTTTTTTCCCTTTTCTTCTCCCTTCTTGATGTTTTCCTCTAGCTGATTACTCCTCATGCCATCCGTGTACAGACACCTCCCCGACACATCCCAGGGGTCGTAGAAGTCACATTGTCCTACAAGTCTAAGCAGTTTTGCAAAGGAACGCCTGGAAGATTCATTTACACAGGTAAGGATACTTTTGTACTAGATAAAACATGGAGAAATAGGGCAGACAATATATCACACTTGCTAAGGCTTCTGCTTTCGTCGTTAAAAGCTGTACTGTATTCTATTATGTTGGCAGGGCATGTCATTGAGGTACCAGTTTAAGGTTGGGTTTCAGAAGTGGATGACTGTAAGGATGCATCTGAAAACGAGCCAGTGTGGGATTTTGGTTTGCTTGTTTATCCTTATAATGGAATATCTCTTTACCCAGGAGAGGGAAGGAAGGAGAGAAACAGATACTTCAGTAGTTAAACAGAGGATGAGTGCAAGCATAGAGAGACAGACAGGCTACTGCAATCACAAACCTACCTTCTACAAAGCGTCATGCTAAATATCTCCATATTGTCTGGCAAGTGGTAGAATTGATCAAAGCAGCAGCCTGTTTGCCTGCCCATCTCACCTTAACATACAAGTCTCTGACTTTTTGGGAGGTTAAACAGCTTTCATCCAGCCAGTGCTGCAGCTGTGATTGTGGGGTAGCATCCCACATTGAGACCACTAAGTTGAGAGGTTTGGCCTGAAGAATTATTAACAAAAAAATCAGGCTAGGACATTGCAGGTGCTGTCAATGTTAAACTGCTCTCAGTAGCAACAGCCTAAGAAACAAATCAAGTTAGGACATGGAAGTGTTGGAGCGGGTCCAGAGGAGGGCCACAAAGATGATCAGAGGGCTGGAGCAGCTCTCCTATGAGGACAGGCTGAGGGAGTTGGGGCTCTTCAGCCTGGAGAAGAGAAGGCTTCGAGGGGACCTGATAGTAGCCTTCCAGTATCTGAAGGGGGCCTACAGGAAGGCTGGGGAAGGATTATTTACAAGGTCATGCAATGACAGGACAAGGGGCAATGGGCTTAAACTGGCAGAGGGGAGATTTAGACTGGATGTTAGGAGGAAGTTCTTTACAGTAAGGGTGGTGAGGCACTGGAACAGGTTGCCCAGGGAGGTTGTGGATGCTCCCTCCCTGGATGTGTTCAAGGCCAGATTGGATGAGGCCTTGAGTAACCTGTACTAGTGGGAGGTGTCCCTGCCTATGGCAGGGGGTTGGAACTAGATGATCCTTGAGGTCCCTTCCAACCTTACCATTCTATGATTCTATGATTCTAAGTTGCAATCTAAGTTTTAAAACAGAATGTGTGCCATTGATTCCTTGGAAGGTACAAATGCTGCAAGACTTAATGACTTGGTCCGGGTTTTGATGTACTTGTCCTGTTATGTGCTTGTTGTCTGACATAAGCAGACAGGACTACTTCTGTAACTATTTGCCTGAGCTGTGGCTCATCACAATCCCAGGGCAATTCCCTTCCCTGTTCTTGATTGTCTCTGAAACTTTAAGAATAACTATATCATAAATACTTGTGGCTAGGAGGCGTTTTGAATTACACTAGGCACATATATTGCTTCAACTGTGAACGCACACAGAGACTTGAGGCAGAGGAAAGACTCAGTCTGGAGAAGAGGGGGCTGAGGGGAGACCTCATCTCTCTCTCTCTCCAACTACTTGAAGGGAGGTTGTATTGAGGAGGGGACCAGCATGTTCTCCCTGGTGTCAAGCAACAGGACTAGTGGAAATGGTTTCAAGCTGTGCCAGGGGAGGTTCAGACTGGATGCTAGGAAATATTTCTTTGCAGAAAGGGTCAGCAAACACTGGAATGGTCTGCCCAGGGCAGTGGTGGTGTCACTGTCCCTGGTGTTTAAGCAGCACATGGACCTGATGCTTAGGGATATGGTTTAGTGTTGACCTTTCAGTGCTGGGTCGAGGATTGGACTGGGTGATCTTTAAGGTCTCTTGCAGCCAGATGAATTCTGTGATGCTGTGACTTCTGTGCTCCAACTGGGTAGCAAAGCTCTCATTTGCTTTTTCTTAACTCTGACCAAGTTGAACAAAGGTGCCTTATAAAGCTTTGTTGTATTTTTCAAATACCCTCTTCCCCAGTTACGATTATGTACTGGATTTCTTCAAACTGGCTCTGAAATTGTTCATGTATCTCCTTGCTGACTGAGCAGCAGGCACTCGTGCAGTGTTACTATTTCAACAATGTGTAGAAAAATCATATACTGGATGATAACACACTATATCCAAAAAGTTTTTTAAGGTTTGAATGTGTTGGAACAAAAGAAAAAGCAAAGGGTCAGATTACCAGCTGCTGCAGATTGCTTGCATGTGCCACACGAAAGTGTCAGCCAGAGCTCTGGATAGCCTGTCCATGAATCCTTCCCCTTCTCACTTTCTGACTCACAGGAAGTTGTGTGCCCTGCTTGATGTCGAGCCTCCAGGGTGGCTGCACCTTGGATTGGTGAAATGGCAGGTATGCCTCTTGAAGATGAAGAAAGGGAGGAAACCTATTCCCCCTTGGCATTGTGAACAAAATTTTTGTGCAGTTCATTTTGCAGTTTGAAAATGGCTTTGACCCGTTTTGGTTTTGCTTTTCAGATCATCATTAATTAGCTTTTCCAGTAAAAAGGAGAGTGGCAACTTAGCCTCTCTGCCCAGAAGCAGAAGGCTGAACGTGGAAATAAGGTGTCTGTAGGGAGAGTGTTTCCTTATATGCATTTGGCAGGTTAGTGTTTAAAACACCTTCTTTTTCATTCAGTAAACAGAAGTTATGAAATACTAAGCAGCAATGATAAGATGGAAGCTGATCCAGTCCGCGGGCAATTTGCTTGCTTGTGCAGCTCTTGGGGAGTTATGGTAGATACAGAAAAGCTATTGTGCCTGAAATTGTACCTCACACGATTTGCATTTTCCTTTTAGAGGCAGCCTGAGCTTAAATGTGGCTTTTTAAAAAGGTCTAAATGAAACTAAAATAAAAACAATTAATGCGTCCTGACCTTCAGAAGTGCCTTCCAGCCCTTTAAACAAAATGCAGGTTCAGTACACGCCTGCCGATTAGTTTTAGTTAATTGAAAATTATAGGATTGACCCAAGAGGAAAATTTTGTTTGCACTCCAATCACTTTTACAAATTAAGGAAAATTACCACAATTTTGTTTAGCTAAGGTTTCACACTGAGTTCACGAAATTAGCTCAGCCATCCCAACAAAGTCAGCACTTTGTTAGTGAGCACTAGAAAAAAACTAATAGTCTATGGTGTGTACAAACGAAGCATAGAAAAAGCTATGATGCTTTGGAGAACTAGGCCAAGTGGTTTTAATTAGGATTATTGGTTCATTGTAAGTTTTGAAGAACAATCAAACTAGCAGATTAGCTGTTTCTTTAAAGCTAGAATTTCTTGCCATTCATTTTTCCCATGAGAACTTGTTTTAACTCCCACATAGCACTAGGTTTTTCTCTTTTTTTTTCTTTTTTTTTTTTTTTTTTTTTAACAAGGCCTGCAGGAAATGGACCAATTGGAAGCTGGGATACAGTAACATTCCCCAGCATCACTCCAGCCGATGGGAGTTTTTCACAATGTTCTTCAGTGAACTCAGTGTTCTGGAACATATTACAAAACCACAGAGGCCAAATGTTTTCTCAGAGGAGTTTGGCCTCTGTTTTTGGCCTAAAACATTTCAGCATCACTTGCTGCTTATTTACCCTGCTATTAAGAACAAGAAAAGGGGAAAGAAGGAAAAGGGGGGAAAAAAACCCAAACCAAACCAAACCAAAAAAGAGTGTGTGTGAGAGAGAGAGAAAAAGACCTGGGGTTTGTGGGCGGTGCAGGAGTTGATCAAGCGTAGTTTCCTTTCTGGTGAGAATGTCCCTGCTCGTTAATGGTCCCATTTTGTGGTCAGGTCTCATTTAGAAGAAATTATTTTTAATCAGTGTTCAACAAAATATCCCCTCAAGCCACCTGGCTGTAAACTGGTTTTTTTCTTACTGTTAAGTACTTAAGTTCTCAGAAGAAAATGCCCAGTGACCCATTAATTTTAGCCTTCCCCCCCTCCTTTAACTGCAAATAACTTAGTAACATGATCTTTAAGTAGTCCATGTGCCATCTAGGAATCAAGGTCATATATATACAGATAAATCCTGGCTTTTGTAAGTATTTTTGAGAGAAATAAACCAGTGTTGACCCTGTACCTACAAGAAAATGTAACTTTTCTATTTTCCATCTGCACAACAAGCCATTAGCATGCACTTATACAGCAAATATTTCTTAGGCTCTAGGCTTTGGCATTCCTGGGAGTACTTTATTAGGAATACAGAAGTCTGAGGACATCTTACATGTATGATCATTTTGGAATAATATTAAATATCCATATTGCACACAGAACTACCTAGATGTGCTGGTGAGCATTTCCCTGTGGCACCCTTCATGCAGTTCTCTTTAATACCAGGAGACTTACAGATGAACTGAACTTCATGTCACAATGTAGTCCATTAGTATAGGACTGGAGAAACTGAGATAAGGAAAGAAACATCTAGGGATACAAACCCATAGGTAGCTTACCAAGGTGACTCAGGGCATATTGTGGTTGAGTTGAATTAGGGATGGGAACTGGCAGAAATTTGTGGCTCCTGGACAGGCCTTTGAGATTTTGTTATGTTTCAATTATATATGAAAAAAAAAAAAAAAGTATAATGGACAGTATGTCTTTCAAAGATCAGTTTTGCTGTGGTACTAAACTGCAAGATTTGAGTGGGAATGCATGAATGTAAGTGAGAGGAGAATTAATCTCACTGCATATTGGAAAGGACATATGGGAGGTCCATAAAAATGCATTATGTTGTGTCTTCTACCACCTGCTCAGTTTCAGGTTTTGTGCTTTTGTTCCCAAACTAGAGCCAGAAGTATGTTGCTTTGTCACTAATGTTATGTATACACCATGGGGTTAATTCAGATTCTTGCCTGAGTAGTACCCCAAATACTGTTTTTTTTTGTTTGTTTGCTTGGTTTGGTTTGGTTTGATTGGTTACATAGTTGGATACAGGATGGAATTTTAGGACCATTTTCATTTGCATTAATCTTGCAGGGAGCCTTGGGGGCTAAGCCATTTGTGTGCCGACAGGATGCCTAGAGAAACAGGCAAGTCCCACCTCAGATCATTTGGGGTTTGTTACAAGCTATGGGGTAAGGTGTGTCTTCCAAAGTGCTACCAACAGGAATGGGTGGACGTAGGGGCAGCATAGACATAGGGCTTGCAGTGCAGTGTGAATAATCCAGATGCTGAGCACTGATCCTCCAGGGTAAGTGTGACGAGGGCTGAGTGGGTCAGAGTGGAGCTGCCGAGACTGACCAGCGGTTGCATTATGCCTTTGGGCCATTGTGGGTAGAGTGATGTAGAAATGTTAGCTCTGTGAAGGTCAGAGTATTCACAGAATTTCTGGGAAACTGCCTCTTTCTCTGGAATGTTATAGGGCTTCTCAGAGAACTTTTTTGCTCTCCTAGTTGCTATGAAGAAGAAATAGCCTCATGTGGAAAAATCTCTGCTCCATCCTCATTTCACCCTTTATTTACTCCTGAAAACATTTGAGTCAGTGTACAAACAGGAAGTGTCTTGCAGATCACAGTTGATTTGGGTAACATTTTCAATAGCTTTGAGATCAGATAGCTTCATTTTTAGATTTTTATCTTTAAATGGTTTAATTTACAGAAGGAGAGGGGTAACCCTCTCCTGATACTAATTTACTTTTCATTTCATAAGTCAAATACACTTCTTAAGTAAAAAAATCCCCATCAGCATTTCAAATTTCAGTTCATGTCCCTAGAAACAGGAGTTTAGATCAGAAATGGAACCACTTAAAAGGTGATCTCCAGTCACTAAAGTTTCTAGCCTGGTAAACTTCAGCGATTCCTGCTTTCAAGGAGGCACCAATAACTATTAACTATGCAGAGTTCAAAAGATCCATAATCAGTGAAACAGTCACTTTTCAGAATGGAGAGTTCTGGAGTTTGTAGACTTAAATATAGAAAAAGGAAAAAAAAAAAGTAGAGGGAAGGAAAAAGAAGTGGTGATAAGAGACAGACTGGCTGTCAAGAGATTCCTGTAGCCCCCCTGAAGCTTTTCTTCATCCCTGTGGGCTAGAGTTTGACCCTTACACAGCTATGGCCAAGGTTAGCTGGTGTATCTGTTAGCTCCTGAGAAATGTTAAAACCTAGTGGCGGTTATTCTCAACATCAGTAATACAAAACCTCATTAGTTTTACAATGCCTCATTCATGTGTGTTTATTATTAAATCATGAGCACTTAAATAGCTGATTAGTATAAATGAGGAGAGAAGGCCACCATCAACAGAACAATAAAAATAAAATTAAAAAACCAGCATGGCTTGGGTTTTACCCTGATGTGTTTATAAAATCTTCAACCTCAAAGATATGATGATCATTAATCTGAAATGAAATATAGAAGCACATCACTTCTCCAGAAGAGTGACCAGCTATGAGAGCTGGTAGCTAGCAAATGAATGTCATTTGTTTTTAACAGCAGTTTTTATCTGACTTTCACTAGTAAATATTAATAACAGCAGTAGAATAAAAAGTATCAGATGTCCTGATGTTAAATGGTCAGAGTGCTACAGAGAACAGAACAAAATCCTTCAATACAAAGAAATTTCTAAAGTTTAAAATAAGAGCTAGTGTCCTTAAAAGTAGGAGGGCACTGCAGGTTACCCTGTGCTTTGGACACTCAATATGAAGTCTGCTCCTGATCTCAGAAAGACTATAAAGGAGGGATGATAAATCCTAACTGTAGCACTGTCCAGTGAGGCAGAATGAAATTAAGTCCTTCGTAAAGGTAGACTTTTACTGGTGAATTTAATTAATGTCTGTGGAAAAAAGCACAACTCCCCTTATAAGAACTATCTGAAAAATGTCCTAGTGCAGAGTTTCCCTTTCATCTCATTGTGCTGAGTGTTCATTCCCAACATAGGGTCACTAGAGACAGCAGTTCAGAAATGGACCTGTCTTTTGGGTGGTGTGTTGGGCTGAAGAAGTGAAGCTGTACACATGGCTTTCTGCTACCACAGGAGTCTCTGATAGTCGCTGTAGAACTGGATCTTCATGGCACCACTGCTGGGCTTTGGATGCTGGCAGTAAAATTACAGATGGGGAAAACAAGAGATTGGTGCAGTCACTCCTTCCAAACACTCACATCAGTGGTGTGATCTTGAATGTTACTTGCCCTTGAAAAGGAAAGTTGCCCTCAGGAAATCTCCATTTGAGTTTAAGCATGAACTTGACCCTTTCCAAGTTCCAGTCAATTAACTTAGATGCTCTGCTGGGTCAGTGTTAACACCTGGTCTGCTTGGCCTGTCTGGAAAATGTTAGGGAAAATAATTTAAAAAAAAAGATGCAATTGTTTTGGAACAAGCTTTCCTAGATTAAATGGCTTCAGGCTTTATTATTTGGTGGTGGGCTTGGGATTACTATTGTTACAAAAGTGTTTGCTTCTTAGGACATGCCCAGTGGAGTGAAGTGTGGATAGTTGGCAGTGTTGAGTATTAGGAATATTAGGGGTTTTGGTTTGGGTTGCAGAAATTTGGGAAAGGAAACTGCAAGGAATCCTAATTGTTTGCAAGGAAAAAGGTGTAAGGAGACAGTGAAGAGGCAGTGAAGGTAGACTGAAAATTCCCTTTTGTATGCTAAGGGAACCACTGAGTGCTCCTGTCTTTGGTATGTCTTAAACACTGGCAGCACCAGAACACACTGCAAAACACAATAACCAGAAGTGTGCAGTGTACCTGTAGGACAGCTGCAAAAATGAAAGCAATTACAGCAACTGTCAGAATAAAGCTGGCTGTGAAGGAAACATATTATTTTGCATATTTTATGTATATACTTTCCAAGAAATATGACCTTTATTTCCTAGTTAGAGGGAAGTGCAATCAGAGTCTACGCAGGAAAGGGTAGCTGGATCATTAAAAAGAATATTTTCTCTGATATTAGAAGTCTAAATGGGCACTAGTCCTTATTCACAACCTTGGCTGTTTTCTGTCTGCCCTGAGTTAATAAGTGATAAGGCCAAAAGAGAAATAAATCATTGAAGTCCCTGTCCAAAGAAAACATATTGACTACAGCCAAGCAAATAACAACCCATAACCAATGGTCCCATTCATCATTTATGTAATAGGGATATAAAGTATTCTCTACCTATGAAACCATGGAGTAGGAAAAAGCCTGATAAGCCCCCAATCTAAGCTATGTGATTTGATTATTAAAGGACATGAACTGTTTGTCACATACCTTTAATCTTTAAGATGTGTTGTCTTTTCTGAACTATAAATTTGTGGTAAAGGATTAGAAAGCTATTAATGATAAAAGCATAAACTAGACTTTGTAAGGATTCCTGCAATTGTCATGCAACCATGTAGACCCTTGGAACCTTAACCTATTGAATATGATATAACATAGTTATCTGACCTTCAAAGTCAATAAACCATTTTTTTGCTTTTCGAGTTCCAGTCCTACTCCATGATAAATTAACCCTCTGGGTTCACAAAATAAGCCTTGTAAATGCTTTTCTTTATCCCCACTCCAAAACCTTTAAATTTTCATGCCTTTGCTTCAAAACTCTCTTATTCCAGACTGAAATTGTTAATCTTTTTTTATTCTCCTTTTAGCTCATGTCAGTTGATAAGATATTATACCCTCTTTTTAAAAAATGGCCAATAAAACAGAGAGGTGAGATGAATTTCTAAAAAGCCTGAACCGTGCTGTGTTCCTACAGGGTCCTTCACTGTCTGTTTTTTAATGTATGGATATTCAGATTAGACCAATGCCACCGAAGTGGACAGTTCATAGGAGCAGCAGTGGCTGTGCTGCTTGCCTTCGTGCAGTTTGATCCTGTCCCCTGAGAAGAGCAACAAGGCACTATCTTTTTGCTGGTCAGAAAGCCGACTCCTTGACTACTCGTTGCTGCTGAAATGCTTGTCAGTTAGCTGGGGATTCTGGCAGCCTGGCAGGTGTAGATATGCCCAACTCTTCCTTCCTGTGCTTCTCACAGGGTGCAGCAGGTTTCGATTTCTGCCTGGAAGCGTGCACAGGATTTGCTGTGCGTTGGTGACAAATGTGGGCTGTGGGCTAGGCTGAGGTGCCCATGCACACAGCGCCCCGGCTCTGGCGAGGATGTTCGAAGGAGGATTTAGCGCACGGCCGCCCGAGGCTCACTCTTGCATAGCACTACCTACAAAACGGTCTCCTTAAGATGTGCTTAATCCTTTGATGTCCTTGTTAGTGAGGGTTCGCTTTGCTTAGGCATTTTGTTACACAAATGAATGCCGTATGGCTGGCTCAGGCCAGCAGTGTGCTGTGCAGCCACCGTTCCCTGGAGGGAGGACTCGTGCAGCCGAGCTGGCTTTGTGCTTGTGTTAGCATCCCTGTGCAGCCAGGAATGCTTATCTGGCCTGGTTAACGCTTGCTAACAGCAATGACTACAGAGCAGATCTGCCCTAATATAGCTCATGTCTACAGATTCAGGCTCTTTTGTTAATATACAGATAAAAGGGAAATCTTGTACTTGCAGCCTTTCATCTCAGTGGATATAAGAGCAATTTATTGCATGGAGTGGAAATTCTTTGTACTTTTCTGCTGTCTTGCAAGAACTCACACAGGCTCTTCTGCTTAGTTATGTAGATATAAAGTGAGTAAGTGATGTGGTCTGCTCTGCTGTCTGAAAATGGTATGGCGAGGCACAATCCTGCAAGCTTCTCAGGCTTGCACAAAACACTGCAGAGTTGCCTCTTGGTGCAGGTTGCAGTGGCTATTGTTACTTGATTTAAAGCCAGTTTGAGTATTTCTGAATGCAGCATCCAGCAGCCTGCAGTACAGACATACCTTCATAGGCTGGAGAGATGCTGTGTTGCTGGTACCACAGGAGCCAACAGAGAGAGACAAGCAACTTAGAAAGGAAGGGAATGGTAGCTATGGTGTTTTAAATTATCTGAGACATCTTGCAACAATCCACGTTTATTTCATGATAATGGCTGACTGACATCTTGGAGAAAGTAGAATTCCTTGAAAATTCAATCTGCACACAATTTTCAACTATCTCAACAAAATTTTCTAGGACCTTCTGGCAGATCTCTGTTGGTTGCTGATAGAGAAGAACACTGTGGCATGAATACTTCTGAGGTGGGGTCTTTTGGTTTGGGATTTGTTTTGGGTTTTATTTTTTTTAGTTGGTTAATTTTGTGGGGTGTTGGGATTTTGTTTGTTTGTTTGTTTTATTTGTTGGTGTTTTGTTGTTCTTTTTTGGTTTTTTTACATTTCTCCAACTTCTTCCCCTCTCAAAAACCTCCCAAATGATGAAAAAATCCCAAACCATCTCAAGCACAGTCGCTTGAGGTCTGTGTGTATCTACATAGCCTTCAGTGAAAGGTGTTTTTCACTTGAATCTTACTGTTGATCTGTTGTGAGCTCTGCAAGTAGTTTCAGGAGTATAAAACCACCATTACATAACTCTGCCAAGCCAAGCATATGCAGATCTTTCATTCCACAAGGCAGGACAGACGTTATTAAAGCTATTAGAACACAAACATGGTAGCATGGTAGTAAATTAGTCTGTCGTTTTGCAGCAGGTCAGCTGTTCTACATGAATGTCTTACATACCCACAACAAACCTGGACTACCAGGTGGTTCGTGGCAGTCTACATCTTGAGGAGATAAGTATAAAACATCCTTTCAGGAAGGAGCCTGGATTTGGGCAGTTATCCTTGAAGACCTAGTCCTGCACAGTTTGCCTTATGATATTTACAGTATCACCAAGGTTGGAAGAGACCTCAAAGATCATCAAGTACAACCCGATACCACAGACCTCAAGACTAGACCATGGCACCAAGTGCCAAGTCTAAACCTGCCTTGAACACCTCCAGGGACAGTGACTCCACCACCTCCCTGGGCAGCCCATTCCAGCAGTCAATGACTCTCTCAGTGAAGAACTTTCTCCTCACCTCCAGCCTAAACTTCCCCTGGCACAACTTGAGACTGTGTCCTCTTGTTCCGGTGCTGGTTGCCTGAGAGAAGAAAGTAACCTCCTCCTGACTACAACCACCCTTCAGGTACTTGTAGACAGCAAGACAGTGCCCCCGAACCTCTTCTTCTCCAGGCTAACCAATCCCAGCTCCCTCAGCCTTGCTTCATAGGGCTGTGCTCGAGGCCTCTCCCCAGCCTCGTTGCCCTTCTCTGGACACACTCAAGTACCTCAATGTCCTTCTTAAATTGAGGGGCCCAGAACTGGACACAGGACTCAAGGTGTGGCCTAACCAGTGCAGAGTACAGGGAAACAATGACCTTCCTGCTCCTGCTGGCCACACTATTCATGTGTGTCAACACTATTTATGTTGCCATACCCATTCTTATTTAATCTTTCAGTGGCTTTTTTAATTTCCCTTCTCTCCCTTCCTTTCCAAATGTGATTTTTTTTTTCTTTCTTCATCCTATTGGCATAAATTGTGGTTAACCTCTTTGAATGAAATTTTGTGGACTTGAGCTGCTCTTGCATAGCACCAGATGTCAGCATTGGTGGTTAACAAGAGGAAACACTGTTCCTAGAAGATGAAGGGTTAATTAAAAACAAAACAAAAAACCCCAAACAAAAAAAGTCAAACCCCAACAACAGGGGGAAAAAAAAAAGGCAACAAAGAGAATAACCACATATAATCAACTAAGAATGTGTATTTTTTTTAGGTCCCCATGGGACAGAAAATGCACATGGGAATGAAGATGCTGTAACACTGATCTAGCAAAAATACATGTTTGTTAAAACAGAAAGTGGCACCAAACTCTACATTTTAAATATGTGAAAATTACAAAGCAGAACCTGTGAAGCCTATGAACAGTTGTGAGCCTTGCTGTCACTCTTTACTGCTGCAGCATCTTCCAGGGTGGACTTTATAACCTTTCAACATGATGAGACCTTCATTTACTTGTCTTCATAAGGGATAGAAAGCTAATGAGCCCCAGTGACCCAACCTTTTGCAGCTGTGGAATATGATACTCCCTTACCTGTCTCAGACATCATCACAGAAGTGAGTGAATCACTATCAGGAAACTTCTCTCTGTCTTCTGTCTGCATAGGGGTACTGAAGAAGTGCTCAAATATGCACTTGAGTGTCTGAAGCTGGTTGAGGAGCTTTACTTTACTGAGCGCATCCTCAGTGACTCCACAGGATGGGTGCTGTGTAGGGAAGTAACTACTGCTCCAAACAGTAATAGTTTCTGAAATACATCTGTTTGTTACCCTCCTTTTATTTGTGATGAAGTTTCTTTGTTTTGTTTGTTTTTATTTTAGTTGGAAATCTTTTGGTGGCATTGGTGGTGGTTTATCTTTTCTTTTTCTCCTAACGTATGTCCTACTCCTAGCATTTGGTGGGATAATTCCTTTATATGACTACAACTCATCAAATAAAAACACATAGTTTGTATGCTCAGGCAGTTCTAGCAGCAAGCTTGTATTTGTACAAGTGAAAGGCAAGAGTTGACTGCCATGAGCAACCATGAATTCCTGTTGAGAGGTTGCTTCTGCAAGGGAAGTATTTTCTCCAAATGCAGGTCTCTGACTAGTTTCAGCACTCCAAAAAGAATTCTCTCCAAAGTTCATGTGCATGTTTGCATTGCTACTAGAAATAGTTGTTACATTATTCCTAAAAAAAAATTTTTGACTGGCCAACATACAGAAAAAAAGTAATATTTTCTCTCTCAGGTTTTTAATCTGTAAACAATTTTGTTTCCCTTTTTTTCTTGCATGGAAATGTGCATCTTGTTTATTTAAAAGGAGGAGAGTGAAACATTCCTCACCTATTTGTCTTAGACTGTATTTTCCCTGAGTGTTTCTGGCAACTCAGACTCTGTTATTGATGGAGGGACTTTTGAGGGCAGTCCACAGGTCTGGCAGGTCAGGGACAGGACTGAGAATTTGTACAGGGTATCTTTTTTTCTGGGAATGAAGAATTTAGTTCAAATTTCCAAAAGAGAAGGACAGTCTGCACATTCATTGTTCATCCAAACTTGTTCATCTTTGCATTGCTTCTGTGTTCTGTTAAAGAGACAAATGAACCTTCTTTAAATTGAGGCCTAAGGGAAAGGTTGGCAATGACACCCTCCCCTCTCCAACTTCCCCCATTAGACCTTTTTTCACAGATGTTCATGCTGATTAGAGCTGGGAAATAAAGGTATTTCTGCAGACCATGAATATTCATTTGCTTTTTTGGCAATGAATTTCCTTTGGTTTCCCTGTAGTGTTTTGCTCTTCTGAATGTCTGAACAAGTGAATTAGAATCATAGAATGGTCTGGGCTGGAAGGGACCTCCAAAGGTCATCTAGCCCAGTCTCCCTTCCCTGCCCCAGACTATGCAGAGGCATTCTCAACTAGATCACGTTGCCCAGAGCCCTGTTGAGCCTCACCTTGAATATCTCCAGGGAAGGGGCCTCAACCACCTCCCTGGGCAACCTGTTTCAGTGTTCCACCACCCTCACAGTAAGGAACTTGCTTCTAACATCCAATCTAAATCTACTCTTCTCTATTTTGAAGCCATTGTCCCTCACCCTGTCACTGCAGACCTTTGCAAGCAGTCTCTCCTCCATCCTTAGCTGAGACAGCCTGTTTTAAGAAAAACTCAGACTGTGTAATGGAAAGTTCTCTTTGCCTGGACAAAAGAATGTAAAAACTACTGTTGATTGTTAAGAAACATGAATGAATACCAGTAAGGATGCAGATGAGGTGATCCCCTCTCTGAACATATACTGTAAATGGAGAATTCAAACAAAAAACCTTGTAGCAATCCATGCTAATGATCTGTCTATAAGGGTAAGATTAGTGAGAAAAAAACCCCAAAAACATTTGACAAATACTTCTGGCTAGAAAGTTAATTGGAGAAAAATATCTCCTTGAACAGTTACTAAGACCACCTCCCTGGTTATCAATTATTTACCCTGCTATAGTACTGATGCCCAAGTCCAAGGAAGTTGCTGGACTTTCTCTTTGAGGCATCAGCCATGCTGTCCCTAAATGGACCAAATGGAAATGAGCAGAAATCAATGCAATTTTTAGCAGAAAATCCCAGGGATTTTTGTATTTTTTTTCTTTTATTTTTTTGAAGTGTTATAAAGTGTTGAATAGAGATTACTGTACCTCCTACTGTTTGATCTTGTAATTCTGTAGTAACTGTGAGAACAGAAATTATAGCTAATGCTTAGGGAATAGCCAGGATCCTCCACCACAGGCTATGAGCAGTGGGGCCAGGCGGATTGCACACAAGAATTCAGCAGAATTCTTTCAGCATCTGCGTTATCCTTTGGAATAAGAACATTGAGGTCCTTGGGATCACCCAAAATTGTCATTCCTTTCAAGGTAGCACCTTAGTACATACCCAGAGTGTTCTGTGGAATAATGTACACAATTTTACAATAACTATGCAATTAACTCACTTTGCTACTCCCCTCTCCAGGGAAACTCATGCTTCTATTAACGCTATTAGGAAGGTCCTATGCACAGAACAAAGAAAGCGGTGCAGCAGATGAGTTAAGATGATTTGATTTGCAGATGCTTTAAACACTTAGCAGGAGACAGCTACGGAAGCTAATTAAATCACTCTAAGGTGCATAGGATTATCTACTTCGTAAGAAACAATTTCAGTGAATTATGGTGGCCCTTTAGCTGAGGGGAAGTAAAAAGCATATTTGTTTGGAATTAAATTTCCCACGCGAAGTGCCCATCAGACCTTTCTGCCCCCATGCTTCTAAAATAGTCTTTAGTAGCTAATATTTTCTAGGAATGTGAATTTTGATTTTCTGAGGGTGCTACTGCTTCCAACTTTATGTTTAAAAAAAAAAAAAAAATTCCTACTTAGCTATTGATTAGGATCTGCCTTTAAGCAGTGTCTTGAGTAAAAAATCGTGTTGGTACATTCACTCCCTCTCAGATACTGCATCTTATTTAGTGTACCGGAATTCCCAGTTTAAAGTAATCACAAAATTTATGGAGAAACGGATAAAAAAGGTTGTAAAATATTGATTTGGGGAAAATAATAACACAACTCATCTATAATAAGAAGAAAAATGAAGCAATAATTCAGGTGTATTGAACGGCTTGCTGCTGGAAGTATCGATCCGGCGCTTTACTGTGCAACATCGCACCTAACATTGCAATGGAAGATCAGCACTGCATTGCCCTACTCCTTATTTCACAAGCACTACTGCCTTGTTACACTGCTCCCACAGAGCCTGGCCTGCAGGGAAAGAGAGGAACCCCCAAAATAAACACAAAACTGTAATATCCTAATGCCACAGCATCCTGCTGTAACAACACGCAGGCATTGTGCTCCCATGCTCCAATTATGACAATCCCGTAGCTTAACTTTGCTTGAATGTTTTTGCTCTTGCTCTGCTCTATCATCTGTTGTCTGTGTTGGGTACAAATGGTACCTCTGAGCTGTCTGTTGTGCTAGCACATAGACAGAAATGGTATAATTGGGAAAGGTTTCCCTTAAATACTGGCTTTCAGCATCCACCTACAAAAAATTTCTAACCTTGCTGTAGCATTTCCTTAGTGTGGAAATAAGCAAACACTGGGAAGAGGACAGCAAAGGTTAGTGGAACTTCAGAATAAGCGCCCCGACATTTCCACAGCATTAAACTCCATCATGCAACATTGCAGTTCTGTTTATCTGCTGACATCTGCAAAGGTATCACACTTGATTGTTTGGCATAAATAATTTAGCAGCCAGATTTCTATAATGAGCACAGATAAGATTTACCTATGCAGAAAAAAAAAATTAAAAATAATTAAGAGATAAGAAATTGTATGAGGTTAAAAGAAAAAAAAAGTGAACTCCTGTAACAAGGCAACATTTTCAGCACTTGTGAAGACAAATGTGTCTTGTGGTCTGTGAGGAAGCTGCTTTAGGTATGCTTGCAAACTTACTGTGTCCCCCATGATCATTATCTAGAAATATGAGCCAGACCAGATGAGCAAGTTCAGAACAGATCTGGCCTCCTGCAAATTTCAGCTAACATTGATCTGCAGGATCTGCACTGGATCCTCAGCATTGTTGGGCTTGCAGCGTTTGTCCTTTTTCTCCCTGTAATCCATACAGTGATGGGGGAGAGGGAAACAGACAGTTCTGATCAAGGAATAGGGGGGAAGGGAGGGAAAAATGAAAGGAAGAAAATAATCTGTGGTCGATGCAAAGCCAAAGAAAATTGCTTTCTCTAAACTACAAGGTCCTGCTGTAAGGCTCTTTAACCATCAATACCAAAGCAAGCACAGGTTAGGATGGTCACAGCATCCCACCATATGCAGCTGTCCTAGGCCCAGGTTCTCCCCCATCAGTGTTTGTTCTCCCTGGGCAAGGAGGGCTGAGGAGTGCTGTGGCTGCAACCCTGGGAGGTTTGAGATTTCATTTCATTTGCATTCTTGCAGGTCTGTGCTGGCTCAGGAAGCAGAAAACGTGCAATTGTTTTTGTAACTTAAATAACATTTCAAGTTTAGGAACCCTGGGGGAAAAATCATTGTCAAGCTGGCAGGTTGAGGTGGCATGATGATAAATGACTGAGGTGTGTGCTCTGACTCTACGGGGACACGTGGGGTGAAGAAAACCCCCTTCTCTTCCCCTCTTTGCATCTACAGTCAGGGACAATGAACAATTGCAATCTGAAGTAATGCTCTTGCCTCTGGAAAGATGTAGGCCCATGCCTTTATATTCCCTTGAAAAATGATTTTCTTGTGGGTCAAGGTGTTTGTGGTGTAGCATCTTTTTAAGGCACTGGCAATGTTTGAGGTTTTTCTCTGCCTTTGGTGATTACAGACAAACAATGTGCAGTATGGGCAGCACAGGAAACAACTGGCACAGGATGTCAATAGAGCAGTTAAGAAGTTTCATCAGTTCACACACATTTTTTTTTTTTCAGAAAACAGTTTGAGATTTACACTGTTACTGGCCAGTGAAAGTGTTCTTACTAAAAAAAAAAAAAAAATTAAAACATTCCTAGGGAATTCTATAATGAAGTCTAAAACTGCATGAAATTCATCACAGATATGTTCTCAGATTTATGTAGTAATTCCCTCATAACCCATATCCCTCTAGATTTCACAAATTTGGTAATTTGAGGGTTATGGATTTTTTTTTTTTCCCTAAAATGCTACTTAGAGTGCCAGAATTTTTTTCAAGGAATTTTTTTTTTTTTTAGATGCTCTCTTAATGAAAGTATTTTTTGCACTAGAAGTTATTACAAATGTGTCTCTTTGGTTTATTTGCTCCTTCTTTCCAGAAGCTCTGCACTGTTTTAAACATTTCTTTAAAAACTGGTAAAGGCTTCATATTTCCATGCATTGCTAGCAAAATATCATTGTTATTTTCATTAAAAACCTAATCTAGGCATACCTGCTGCAGCAGCAGGATTGGACTGGATGATGTCCAGAGTTCCCATCCAACCCAAACCATTCTGTGATTCTCCATCAGTTGTTATGTTTTGTTTCAAGAACATAGACTCATAGAATGGTTTACGTTGGGAAGGACCTCAAAGGTCATCCAATTCCAACCCCCCACCGTAGGCAGGGACACCTCCCACTGGCACAGGTCACTCAAGGCCTCATCCAATCTGCCCTTGAACACTTCCAGTGAGGGAACATCCACAGTATCCCTGGGCAACCTGTGCCAGTGTTTCACATCTTTACTTAGACACAGCTTGGTGAAAGTCAAGGAAACCTTTTAGGTTACTTACTTGCCCTATTAGATCAGAAATCTAATTGCCAACTTGTACAAAGCTTCCTGGGTTTATCCTAAGAATGTCCATACCTGCAGTCCTTATAGTAAGTCTTGGCTGCCTGAGAACAAGCAGACATTCCATCTTCTTCCATTTTTTGATCTGCACCTTCCCATTTCATAGCCATGGTGACCAATAGGCTTGGTTGGTCTTAGATCATCTTCCTGTACATTCTGAGCTAAGCCCACTCACTTCTGTGCTGTCAACACTGTCAGGATCCCTTCTTATTTTTTGCTTTATGCTGCTCTTATCTATGCCAAGATGTGTTCTGTCTCCTATAAAACCTCTGTTGGACCATTGTTCCTGAGGAAAGCTAAGTAGACTTTAACATGATGTAAGATCCTACTGTGTGTATTGTAATTACAGGTATGGGTACAGCAGGTAAAGCTGCACACTGCTTTCAGTCCCACAGGCCTCTCAGGCAAAATAAATATTGGCTCTGTCTTCTATTGGCTTTCGTTTCTACTCTTATTTTGTTAGTTCCATGTAAGTATTTACCCAAGAATTTTTTAATATGGTCTGAGTAGTGCTGATTTGCATGGCACTTTGACAGTTGCTGGTACCCTCTGAGACAGCAGGATGGTTATGGAGACAGCAGGATGGTTATGAACACAGCATTTTCTTATTAGATTTCCTGTAACATGTGTATGCACCTTGATTTCTTATAAGGTCTAGTCTGGTTAAACAGAGTGGGGAAATGCTAGAGCAATTGCATTGCCTTGTTAAATTGCTCAGAGCTTATTTAGATAAAGAATTACTTGGTGCTTTTCTTAGTACATTTTGCAGTTGCCTTTTTTTTTTTTTTCCTGCAGTCATCCTCTTTTGCATTTTGTACTTTGTTATTCTGATGATGCTGAAAGACAAAGAAGCAAACTCCTCTCCGTAATTCACTCGGAAGAACGTACCACCTTGTTAAAACCAAATTGTGTGCAATTTGTAGGAAATTGAAACCACATTTTTCACTTAACTTTCCAAAATTAAAATTTATGAGGGAAAAGAAGCAATAAAGCAGTTACAATCTGGTCATCTATAATTATCTCTGTGGTTGGAGTAGTTCCACATTTAAAGAAAGTGACACCAAAAGTTTATCAAGCCTGTGTCACTATCAACAGTTTCGCTTCTCTTTTATTACTTCAAACCACAAAAACAGTATTGTGCACTTGGAAGTTATCTTGGTGAAAAAGAAGTTGGGTGATCCATAGAAACAATGCTTTTCTTCTAACTGAGATGCCCAGAACTGTATTTATCTTGCTTACTTACATATTTTAGAATATCAGCATTAAAATGTATTTAACAAATTGTGCTCTTTAAGCTGATTTAATGCTATTTGTTTCCTCGCCCTCCCTGCCCCCAGCCCCCCAATGATCTTAATTTTCCTCCAGATAGATTTCTATTTTTGTGTTTCACATTACTGTTTTTCTCTTGCTGTTGTGTTTTCCTTCTAATGCATTGCTTGCTCCCCGAGAACAATGGAAATGACAGTCCAGCGCCAGGAGTCTCAACTGCTCCAGCTCTAGAATGTTAGTGGCCCTTGCTTTAGTTTTCCCATTTTGCCTTTTTTGTCTCTGAATTAAAATCAAGCCAAATGATGGATGCCCATTACAATCAATTGTTTCAGACATGCCACCAAAAGTATTGTAGGATTCATTTACATTTAATCAAATTACACTTTATTTGCAATTCAGGGAAATGAGAGCTCTGCAGTAAATCAAATATTTCCTCTCCAAGGGCCCCATTCAGCAGAAAATAGCCACAGTTTTCCAAGCTGGTGCCTCAATGTATGTAGCAAATCTTCCAGTGGGAGGAGAGCTTGTGCCAACAAACCATCTACTGCAGTGCTTTTTCAATATTTTTCAGTGTTATGGACATCTAAACATTTTCCAGTACAAATGCAGACCCTTGAACAATGAATTGTGCACTGACTTTAAACCTCCTGACAATGGACTTTCATTTTTCTTAGTTCCCTGTCATGGACCAGCAAGAAGTGATTGCAGGATTTCTGGGTTCTTAGAGGTTTGTACACAACAGGTTGAAAAGTACTGATCTTTTCATTGTAGATTCTGTTATTTTAATAGGAAATTACTGGTAATCACTATATGTCATTTTTTTTCTTGGGTGTTACATGTCTCCAAAAGATTTCATGATGGCTAGGAGTAAATTAAGAGTGCAAATACATTAAAAAAATAAATAAATCTTCAAATAAAATAAGTTCTACTTGAAGGCAATAGTACCATGTTGGGAATATCCCCATTAGAAAGTGATTTATTTCCTTTGGAACAGGATTTTTGACTAACAACTCCTTTCCTTTGCAGTTTACTACTGAAAATTGTGCCCAAGAGGGCACAGTTTTATCCTTGCCCATCACAGCACAAAGAATTTTGAATCTTCTTCCTTGTTGTTGTTCACACTGAGGCAGCTAAAACTAGAATGATAGCAGGATTCTGATACTGCCTGATGCAACTAGTGACCACCTACCAGACACTACAAGGTGCAGACCCAGTTGTCATCCAGTTGGATAAAGCTGGGTTTTTCATTTCACACTTCTTGTGTGATTCGGTTGTGTCTTCTGTTACTTAGAGTCAGAATTTTAATTGTATTTAGAGTCCTGGAAGTTCATTTAGGTATCTGCTGGAATTTTTAAATAGGCATAGAATCATAGAATGGTAAGGCTGGAAGGGACCTCAAAGATCATCCAGTTCCAACCCCCTGCCATAGGCAGGGNGTTTAAACCCATTGCCGCTTGTCCTGTCATTGCAAGACCTCATAAATAGTCCCTCCCCAGCCTTCCTGTAGGCCCCCTTCAGATACTGGAAGGTTACTCTAAGGTCTCCTGGAAGCCTTCTCTTCTCCAGGCTGCAGAGCCCCAACTCTCTCAGTCTGTCCTCATAGCAGAGCTGCTGCAGCCTGATCATCTGATCATCTTCGTGACCTCTTCTGGACCCGCTCCAACAGTTCCATGTTCTCCCTGTACTGGGGGCTCCAGAACTGTACACAGTAAGGTAGCTAAATTTTATGGCTTTGTGGCTGTTTGTTGTTTAGCTCTGAAATGGAGATACAGTGCAGGACTACTCTAAATTACAGGGAATGTTCCATTGCAGATAACATGGAAAGAGCTTTTCTATTAAACCCACTCTTGTATTAAAAAAAAACAAACCCACTGCATAGGTACCTGATAAAGAGTTACTTCACTTGCTGTTGGAAATATATTTTCATTACTGGGAAAATTCCCTAAAATATAATGGCCCTCACAGACATAATCTGATTGGATTACGGATCTTAAAAGGTTCTGACCAAATCCAGTGGGATTTAAGAACCTATCCAATAATAAATACCGAATTGTGTGCTCAGCAGTTAAATGTGATAAAAATCAACCCTGAATACCTTTTCAAGAGTACCTGAAACAGAATTCTACCAGCTGATGCTTACACCAATCTTTGGTGGGTCAGTGTCCATCATATACAATTAAATGAAGAAAGATGAATGCTGCCTGTGGAATAATGTGGTATTTCACAATGTAGCAAGCTTAAAACAGAGCTCCCATGTCCCTTTCCAACCATTTAATTTCTGAATATTTGAATGTTGGAGGGAAAAAAATGCCCAGGAGATGATGTATTTAGTTTCATTTTATGTGTTTCAGTCTATGTTTTAGTTTGCACTTGTGATAAATGACTGAAGTAGCAGTTTTTGAAGGGGGCTATGTCATACTGCTGATGAGGGAAAATTGCAGAAGGAAAGGGAATCTTTTCAGTTGGAAAAGACCTGTAAGGTCATTGAGTCCAACCACTAACTTAACACCACCATGGCCATTTAAACCATGTCCCAGAGTGCCATGTCTGTATTTTTTGGACACCTTCCTGGGCAACCTTTTCCAATGCCTGAACAACTCCTTCAGTGAACAAATTTTTCCTAATATTTAATCTAAAGCTCTCCTGGTGCAACTTTACACAGCTTTGAGCACCTACTCCAGCAGTAACCTACCACTTACTAGAGGCTGGGGGATGGATTGTCTGCTTTCTGAGCCTTTGCACACACACACATACTCAGCATATGTAAAATTAGCTGCTTAGAGATGCAGACAACACATTTTTGAGTCACACAACCACGCAACATTGTGCAAACAGAATTTAAGAGAAGATTGCTAGGTTTTTGGTAAGCAAAATGTAAAAGAAGCAGATTTTTTGAGACAATCAATTATACAAGCACGTTAGTGTTTGGTATGACACAGTACCTTGTCAGTGTCCATTTTTTACTCAATCAACTGCAACTTAGATTTATTTTGAGTGTTTAGCTTTGCCACTGAATGTTCATCATCTACTAAGCTAGGAAAGAGACCACACAGAATGTAAAAATCAATGCCAGCTAACTGAGTAAACCCCACTGCTGGGAATCTCCTTTCTTGAGAGACATCCAAGGTGTGCACTGTATGCCTCTGGCTTTCCCCAGGCCCTGCAAATGTGGACTCTGCCAACCAGTGGTATAGAGGGGTTGCCAGGCATCAGCATGGTCTTTTCAGTGCAAACCCAAAATTATTTTCTCTGAAGCCCAAGACATTGTACATTTGTGCAGATTTTTCCCTACACAGAGCCAGTTTCTTTGTGCCTGGTTTTCACTATTGGCCAAAACCCAGGAGGTCCTCTTTTAGGTGTGCAATGTTGAGAGATGGTGCAGGAGGTCCTCCTTTCCCATCTCTGGCCCTGTGTCCTCCTTAGTAAGTTGAGGTGCCCATACAGCGAATGGTTAGCTGCCAAGACAGCAGGCTTGGCATGCACAAAGTTCATGGAGGAAGGAGAAAAAAAATTCTCTCAGGTTGCATGTACACAGAACAAGAGAGCAGAAAGCAGAGATGCCTCAGGCCAGTTGTGATGGAGCTTGTTTGGAGTTAGAGCAGCAGCAGCAGTGCATTGCTCTGTACAGACTAATTAACTTTGGCAGCCAGGTGCTTAATACTTTGTGCACTTGGGCCCTTAGTGAGTTTGTTTAAGTGCATTCTTGCATACTGCTGATGGACCCAGAAGTATATTTATATATATTGCTTACTGCCTGGAAAGCGACAAATCACTTACTGATAACTATGCCACTTCCAGCAAGATTAATGTTCAATTCCTCCTTTTAGACTGGCAATTTGCAAATTGCTAAATTAGATTTTAACACTCAATTTTTTTTTAAAACTTCTTTTTTTTCATGTGACACTT
>VWZE01010069.1:641498-686575 GCA_013396675.1 Eubucco bourcierii | reverse complement strand
GTGCCTTTTTTTTTTTTTTTTTTTTTTTTTTTTTTTTTTTAAATCACCTGGTTGTACTGTTTGTATTGGTATTGACCTCTGAAGCATATGAAGAGGATACACCTGTGGTTGTGGTGGCAGCATTTTTATGACAAACTTGTACAAAATAATTTCCTCTGTTACAGTGAGGTTTGGGGTTTGTTTTGAATTGGATGGAAGGGAAGCATTCCTTTTATGCAGGGGAAAATGGGCAGTCCTGTGCTGCCCAGAATGTATTTTGGTAACTTCAGAGATAGGACTTGAACTTCCTATAGGCTGCCAGTGATACATTCCTACAGGAAGGCTGGGGAGGGATTGTTTACAAGGTCCTGCAACGACAGGACAAGGGGCAATGGGTTTAAACTGGCAGAGGGGAGATTTAGACTGGATGTTAGGAGGAAGTTCTTTACAGTGAGAGTGGTGAGACACTGGCACAGGTTGCCCAGGGAGGTTGTGGCTGCTTCCTCCCTGGAGGTGTTCAAGGCCGAGGCCTTGAGTAACCTGTAGTAGTGGGAGGTGTCCCTGTCTATGGCAGGGGGTTGGAACTGGATGAGTTTTGAGGTCCCTTCCAACCTTACGATTCTGTGATTCTATACCTGGAAAATTAGGATATAGACAAGTACAGATACATGATTACAAAGCTGTGTGATAGTTTCTAGTTATCAGTGGTAACTTTCTTCCACTCTATTTTCTGCACATCTTGCAGTCTTTAATCTCCCTGTTCTATCCTGTACCTTGAATTGTGGAAATAATAATATTTCCAGTTTAGCACAAATTAATCCAATAACACTTAACTGAAAAAAAAAAATCTTACTAAACAGAAAATGACTAATTTTAGTCAGCTCCGTTCGAGTGCAGAAAAGTTTCAACTACTTCAGAACAGCATTAGTTGGAAGATGAATGTGGATGAGTGCAGGGAAGTGGTCACTGCCACAGGTTGCCACCAACTAGCAGAGATGTTTTGCTGCATGTCCCAGACTTAAGAGTGACCACTGCTGCATGTCCCAGACTTAAGAGTGACCACTGCTCATTCCCACTCTAAGTGAAACATTGGAAGTGTTTCATAACAGGGCAGTGAGTTTCAGTATGGTTCCTCACTTCCTTATTGAAACACGAACTTTACAGGCAAGCAGCTGCACCTGAGATATTTTAATTTTGATACTCACTGTCACTGCTTTACCAGCTATATTCTAGATGGTAAACTGTGACCGTGGGGAAGACGCAAGATGTGAAGGGAGCGATGTAGGTGATTGTTTTTACTTCCTCTTCTCTTCTGTCTGTGAAGCTCCAAGCCTTGTTCTGCCCCGGAGCGTTCATTTTGCGAGGGGCATTAGCCCTTGACGATGCTTGCTCATTGCCTTCAGCACCTCCCCTCTGTTGAACCTCAGTTCCCCACTCAGCGTGGTGGTGGGAGGAGATCTACCGGAAGAGCTGCTGTGCAAATGGAGCACTAATGGTTTGTGAATCTGAAGATGGTTAACTGATCTGTGCATTCAATTAAGATGAGTTTCTCAGTTAACAGGCACCCTGGGAAGAAATGTGTTCCTTTCATTCCTGGTATTACGAGCACTTAATGAAGAAGACATATCAGAATGCTGCCTGTGTTGCATGAGATAACCCTAAAATGCAGCACAGATTTTCAACTTACTCATCTAGCAAAAAAAACTTGCCAGGTGAGAGGGAGAAATGGATGCTTGTTTGAGTTCTGCTGCAGATAGGCTCACAGGGCTGACAGCAAAGTGACATTGCAGGCAAAGCTGGATTTTACTTCATACTTGAGGTCTATCACTTTGCATGTGACTTGCCTATTAAAATTATAATCCAAAATGTGATTTAAATAATATTTACCATTTTCTTTCTATAAGACTTACAGTGTGAGCAGAACATTCAAGGAAGATGGAGGTATCTGACTGGAGGTGGAGGCTTGTCTGCCTGATGTGTATATGCACAATGTAAGCTAAGCTCCAGCCAGTAAAGTCTCTAGCCAGTATCAACATAGTTTCAGTAGCAAGTGGCAGAAAATGGCATTTATATGAGTTTATACTGGGCCTAAATGACTAATAAGCACATTCAGAAGAAGCAAGGAAAACATTTCACACCAGTATTGCACTGATGTTGCTGACAAATGGGAAGGATATTTATGGGGATGATACTTTGGTTTGGGGATGTCCCTTTGTATTGCAACTTCTGCAAGTGGTATCACTGTGGTGGTATCACTGTGTCTTACTGCTGCCTGTCCCTTAAGTGACCAACTGCCTGGAGACTTCACGGCTGCTTTCTCCAAAAGTGCGGTTTCAGTCAGGGCTGGAGTTTCTTATGCCCATCTTATGTTTGCAGAGACTGAATACTTGTTAAGCAAAAGTAATGAGTGATGATACATCAGGGAGAAGAGAAAAAGCAGGAAGGACAGCTTTCACCTGCAGAAAGACAGCTTTCATCTGCAGACATCACTTCTTTGAGGTATTGTTGCCATGTAAGATTGCTTACACAAGTGAGCTAGCAGGGCATGACACATTTAGAATAACATCATGAGGCTGATAGCTGTGGCTGGACGTCACCTAAACTTGCCATTTTCACTTCAGTCCAAGTTATACATTGAAGGAATGGGGCTGGTTTTTTTTGGCAGGAGTGCAGAAATACCTGTAAATGAAGAGGGAGACCTGGAAGTTGTTTGGTGTCCATGAAAAGCAGAGTCCCCCTACTAAGGAAGGCTGCTGAAAGAGGGGAGCAAACTGGGAAGCAGTGGCAAAGATGAGTCTCTTTCAAAGTCTGAAGGGGTGAGGTAGATGGGAAACCGATTTTATTGAAGTTGTTTTTGGAAAGCTGTTGCCAGACAAAGAACCAATCTGCATTTGGTAGGTTTAGGTGCTGCTTGTAAGTATGAGATGTGTGAGTAGTTGAGGACCCTGTGCATAGTCCTATACACATATAATGGGAAGGACTACCAAGAAAGGAACTGCAGCTGCAGTGAACCAATCAATCCTACTTGGTTGCAGATTTATTAATCCATTTAGGCTGGGGAGGAGAATTAAGTCAGATTCCCTTTTTACTTAGTTGTTTTCTTGGGTATAATTGGTGCAATAAAGAATAACTCGGAAGTTTTCTTTGCCCCTCCTGGTAGGAATAAGTAAAGATATTTTGCTTCCAGTACCATATTGGTCAAGATCCTTGCAGTCACTTCAGAGGGAGGGGAAAAATAAATTAGAATTATTGTTATGAACCTCCTGTAGCTTGGCCTTTGGTAAATGGGTCATGTCATATTGCTCCTTACTTGTTTACTGACCTCCCCAGCAACTCACCTTGGTTAATTAATTAGTTTCGGTTAAATTATGTTCACCTATGGATAAGTGTTTTGTTTTTTTTTTTTTGTCACCATTATCCAGTACTCCATTTGATTACATTAAATCAAAGGGAAAAAGGAAAGTCACTGAGGTAGTTTTCTGTCATTTACAAATTACCTAGAAAAGCAACTGAGGAGGTGTTTAGTTTGATCCTGAAGTATGGCTAGTCAGTGCATGTAAGGCAAGAGTAATACTGCATTTTTCAAAGGGTTTGAATAAGGTTTCTTTTAACTATTGAAACTAAGTCTGAGATCTCCCCTGCTGTGAGCCATAAGTTGCTTGTAGGCTTGTTCTAGAGAGTAATAAGTATTGTTGTTTAGCAATTGTGTTGTTGAAATTCAGCTCCACTATGTCTGACAGTATTTATCTAAAATACTTTCCCTGGTGCGTGCTCAAGTTCCAGTAAACCGTGTCTTATTGTGCGACCTTTTCATTTTCCAGTGAAAAGGGATCAGCTCGTCAGATAAAAGCTACAAGCTGGAGTACAGGAAAAATGCGTGCTCAGAAAATCCGAGCATGATTGAAAACAAGATGTGTTAAATCAATGCAGTTTATCGCCTGCCTATTCCTGGCAATTGCTGGGCTAAGCTCATTCTGAGCACACATTAGATGATAAAAGTATAGTGTCACAGTGCTCACTGGGGTGTGAGGGCAGGGAAACATGTTTATCAGACAGGCTGGCATGAGTTTTAAATTTTGGTTTTTTTTTTTTTTACCCCTGATAACAGTTATTGTCAATTTTTTTTTTTCCTTCCCCCCTTCCCTGCCCGCCAATTATAGAGGCAGGTGGCATAACTGCTGCTAAAATGGGAGACTACTAGAGCTCTCCAATTATACATTGCTATTTGAATGTTACAAACTAACATGCAACAAACTCAAATGTTTTAATTTTGAACTTACTGCATCGTGAAGGATACAACCAAAATGATCCTCTTGCTCTTGAGTGAGTAGTCCTGTTAAAGTTTTGTGTAGACAAATCAAAGTTAATGTTTCCAAATAAATATATTTGGACACTAGTATTTTCTCAAGGGGTTTAAGTATAGTTATGGTGAGGGATTAAAGACCTAAATTAAATCTCACAAGAGGTCAGCCTCTTCCAAGAACATCACACCTATAATTTTCATTACAGCTAGGCAAAATTAATCGCAGTTTTATGATTCAGTTCTACTTATCAAGCCTCAAGGCTACCAGGAGACCTTAGAGTAGCCTTGCAGTATCTTAAGGGGGCCTTCAGGAAGGCTGGGGAGCGACTATTGCAAGACAAGGTCTTACAATGACAGGACAAGGGTTTAAACTGGCAGAGGGGAAATTTGGACTGGATGTTAGGAGGAAGTTCTTTCCAGTGAGGGTGCTGAGACACTGGAACAGGTTGCCCAGGGAGGTTGTGTCTGCTCCCTCCCTGGAGGTGTTCAAGGCCAGGTTGGACGAGGCCTTGAGTAACCTGTGCTAGTGGGAGGTGTCCCTGTCTATGGCAGGGGGTTGGAACTAGATGAGCTTTGAGGTCCCTTCCAACCTTACCATTCTATGAGTCTATGATTTCTCTCATTTGCAGAGATTTTGGTTGTGGTTACTGATGTTTTTCCAATTTTCTCACTTGAAGATTTTTATTTTTTTTTAAAAAAAACTCTGACTATAGTGTACTTCCACATCAAAAATCTACACTTTTGAGAAACAGCCACATTGAGGCTAAGATACTTTCTGATAGGAATGGCTTTGGCAGTCAGACAGGACACAGAGTTTTTCATTTATGCATCCCCTGTTAGTGTTTTGGTTTTTTCTTAATAATCTCAAAGATGAAGAAATAACAGTGCTGAAAGAGAGAGGGATTATTCAAAAGAAAATACTTCTACATGCCAACATTTTACAACAATGCTTTTCCATGTTGTCCACCTCAAGTAGTTGGTGAAGCGTGACAAAAAAGAAATTAATTCCTATATGGTACACATAGAACTTTGAGGAATCTGTGCACAGGATAAAAGGTTGGAAATGTGCACAGTAAAAAAATGAAAGAAAAGGTTACATGAGGTGAAATTTTAGTATTTTCCTACACTCTGTATGGTACATCTCTACACGTTTCTGAGCTAAAAGCTTAAAAATAAATGCAATGTCTTTATTTAGTAGACCTAAATATAAATCTTAGAACTAACCTTAGGCACCCAGTATTTTGTATCCTGACTGGTCCACATTTTTGTACTTGTTTGTGTGGTTACACAAGTGTTTACTTGTATAAATGAAAGCCTGATCCATCGAGAACTAGTCATTTTCAGCAATATTTTGCTGCATGTTCATGTACATTGCCAGAATGGGTCTGACAGATAGGAAGAATATTCATATGTAAATGTTGTTCTTTCCCTTTTTACAATAACTGCCAAAGATGCATCGGTTAATCTAGGTGACTAGACAAAGTAAGCAACGTGTATATTTCCTCCTGCCCCTCTCTAGGTATCCCTAGTGAATACTACCAGCTTCTTCTGAAATTAGAAATGTTTAAATTCCAGTGCCTAAAACTGGACTCTCTTTCAAACTCCCTTAGAGCCAAGTCTTCTGTCAGCACAGTCAGAGGAAGAGGAAAATGTGAAACTCACAAATTGTTTGACCTTTTTTGATTGCAGGTGGCTAAGAGTGAACGTTCACAGTTAATGTATTTTGAGAAGCCAATGCACGATTCTTACTAGGCAGATCTAGTAATTTTGTTCTGTAACTTTCATTAAAAAATATGGACTCAAGACATGCATTCCTTGCGTCTTCAGCACCCCCACTGCTTGCAGAGGCTGGGCTAGATGAGGAGGGAATAACTCCTCTGGTTCTTAGTTGCTGGAGAAAAATTATTATCAGGAGGAAAATATCACGCTGTCGATCACGTTTGTAATAACACCGATGAGCACGGTGGAGCTGCCTCAAATGCTGGCCTATTGCATCTTTAGCTCAAGTAAAGAGCAGTCACTAGGGAGGCTCAAGAGATCCAGGTGTTAGATTTATCATTTGACTTAGCTCTGAATTTTTCTTATTCCTGATCATATGCACAGTGTGTCTGGGCATTACGGGGCAATAAAATATAGTAATTGCATTTCAGGTATTTTAAACTGTTTCTATTTCTAATTAAAAATATGACATCATGTTACAATTTGATTTTAAAAATAGTCATTAGAGACAGAAGAGTATCTTTTAGTGACGGAGTGCTGAGACCAGAAAAGCAAGGAAAGTCTGAGTTAGCACCACAAGAACCTTTCTAGCTCTAAGCCTTCTGTGCAGGCTCTCACTGCCCCACTCGCTTCCGTTTTCCATTGCTTGTGGGAATAAACACTCCAGGGAAAGTCAGTGGAAAGGAAACTTTATAAAAAGCAAACCAAATTCACAACAACAACAACAACAAATAGCTCAAATGCTTGCATGTTTTCATTTAAATGTCTTTAATTAGCAGCGGAATAGTCTTTGCAGGGAGGTTTCCAATCCACAATTTTTTTTTTTTTCATTTGATGGTGGGATTTTGAAGTTCTGTGGTTTTTTTCCTTTGCTGTCTTTGTAGAGAAGACATAAAGAGGCCACAATATGTAAGATTTTTTGAGTAGGATTTGCTTACAACCATACCATGTCAAGATGTTGCTTTATTGCATCATCCATTCTTAGTATGCTTCTACTGCAGGGCCTTAGCAAGGCCTGTTGGCACCTGGAGTTTGATATCAATATGGTCTGGCCTATCCCTATCTTGCAAAGTCAAGGTTTGAGTTGTTTTAGAGTTTTTGAGTTGTATTGTTAGTCAAGGCTTCTAGCAGAAGTCACCCACAGCCTGGAGACAGAAACCACAAGCTGTAGGTGAAGGTAAAGACTTTGGGTCAGCTCTGTGGCAGCATCTTGCCCCTACAGGAGGCAGGAGCTGCTGCTTTCCATCTCCTCACTGAGTCCATTGCTTGCTAAGAATGCGGGTCAGAAGCTACAATCTTTTGCATGAATGTTCTCAGTGGTTACCTTTGCACCCCCTACAGCTGTTTCTTAGTAGTGTGAAAATACAGACAAAAGCACATACTAAGAAGGCAGAGACTGAATTAGAGAGGTGGACATCTGAGTTGGTAGAGAAAGAGGCCAAATCTCCCGGAGAAAGGAAATCCTTAGCTAAAAAATAATTCTAAAGGTGCTAAGATTGCAAGGCTTGGTTTTATTTAAAATATTCTTTGTGCCATCAAACATTCTAATCTGTTTAATCTGGTCACAGAGAGACATGTTAGGCCTGACTTTCATTGCTGTGACAGTGCTGCAGTATTTTTACATTAGTTTCTTCATACTCTTGTAGCTGTGAGGTAATGAGGTAGGTAACTTTGTGTGTCTTGACCAGAGAGTCAACTTCCATTTCTGTTTCCAAGACATTTCTCTCATCAGACAGGAAAAAAAAAAAACCAAACCTCAAACCAGCTGCATTGTATACCCCAAAGCTCCATCTCTTTGACATTACAGTTCAGGACTGGTCACTAGGTGTCTAACTATGTTGTAGAGCCAAACTTTAGAAAATGGATTTGTGAAAAGACTCTAAAGAATGTTCTTCCATTTCACTGATGCAGCCTAGCTTCCTGGACATAACCTGAAGCCATTTACCTCTGCCCTTCTGCAGGTCATTCTTACCTTCTTGAAAATCACCACAATGCCTCTGCCTTCTGAAGAACTCTCTGGCTCCCCAGAGGAACAAGCACTGTGGGACATCTAATTCCCAGGTGCAACCTTTCCCTGGGTGGTTCATTTAAAACAATCTAGACCAGATCTCTCATTTGGGACAGGGACAATCAGGCCTGTGGACCTGAGGTCGATTCGTTTGTAGCCCTTAAGCCTTTAATCACTTTTTTAACTATTTGAGTCCTTAGAGTCCCTTCCCTCTCCTTGCAGCCTGGAAAAGCGTATGGGAAGTTCATAGGTCTAAGTGCTACTCTCCCATTGGTTTTGGGTCAAACAGAATGAAAAAGAAACAAGGGCTGCAAAATAAAAGGAATAAATGAAACCATGAATGCATGGGAAACAAATTAAGTGGATATGTTTTACATTCTGAAATATTTCCATAATGCTTCTATGTAGCGTGTGTTTATTTTTCTTTGAATAATAATGTTAAAATGTGTCTAATTCAATTACTCTCTGCATTCACTGAATGAGTTTTCCTTGGTGAAGAGTTCTCCTACGCTACCCCAAGCTACGAATTCCGTATGATATTTGAACAGGTCCTTTTAATTGCTGATATTAAGTGTCAATCATTCTGCTGTAAGTTGGCAGCGTGGCCAGAGAAACAAATTCCTCTCTCAGATACATCAGACAGTCATTCAGTTAAAGACCAAAGCTTTATTGACACAGTAGGAATTCATTATGTGAAACATATATATTAAAAAAAAAAAAAAAGCACTCCACTGACTAGTTTAAAAAAAAAAAATAAAAAGAGAAAGAGACTTTTAAAGATGATGAATTATCTACATGTAGTTATTGTAACTATTTGTGCAGAATTTGAAATCATAGTCATAGTGGAAACATTTTTCTCAAAGGCATAAGCATTTCTGTTGAAAAATAAGTTTGGGCTTTGAAAAGATGAAAATAATGTACACATCCTTATTTCCACAGACATTGAGCATTCTCTTGATTAAAAGCCTTAGATTTTATGAGTTACGACTTTAGACTTGCTGCATAAAGAGCTTCGTGGCTTATTCTGCTAGAGTCTAATTTGAAAGAAAGTTCTTCCTCAAGGGTTTAAGAAGTAATTCATAAAATGGTAAGAATAATAAATATTGTGCCTTAACTCATACACTAGGATAGATAGACAGATTTTGTACACCTGGGTGTAATTTTAGTTAATTCACACAAGAGACAGGCTGAAAGTTTATTGTTTGGAAGGAGAAAAATGGCTTAAATCTTGTATTTGCAAAAATGATTATATTAGCTTAAATGAAAATGCTGCTCTATTAATGGCTGCAATAAGCTTTGCATTTGGAAAAGTATTTTAATAAAAAGTTACCTGAAGTTTACTGCAACTTAAAATATGTAAGTGAGGGAAAAGTACTTACTTTGATTTATATGTCTTTTGGAGGTGTAATTATTGGCTTTTTACTCACCTATGTAAAACAATGTACTTTTGTAAATGGATTTCTGGCCACTTTACTCCCTTTTTTTTTTTTCTTTTCTTTCTTTCTTTTTTTTTTTTTCCCCCCCCCACATAAAAAATAAGCACTGTCAATCAAAGAATTTTAAGGTTTATTTCCTCTTTAGAAATGATTGATAGCCTTTTAGATTTACAAGTTGACAAGTTAAAGGGTTCTATTGGTATAATTATGTACTAAATTCACAGTCTTTCAATTTAAATGTCCTTTTAAAACCACCAGATTATCATACCTGTATTTTGAAAAGTGGGCCAGTCAGTTTGGGTTGGTGTGCAAATTGCTTCCATTAGCCTTGGGACCTATTTGAATTTAGCACAGTTTTTTAAAGTTCCTAGTACTTTCAATACTACTTTCAAAATTTAGGGTAATGGGAATGCATTTTAAGTGCAGTATGTGTTAGCTTGTTTTTAATGTATAAATGTCAGGAACACAAATAGAGAGTTTATATTTCTTATTGATTCTTTTTATATTTATTTTTTTTCCCCAATCATGGGGGGAAAAAAAAAAATGTCACTCTTTGAATTAGAGCACTGAGAAATATGTTGTTAGGAATGGACTTCAAAGGCAGAGGCCTGGCTTGCCTGTACTGGGGACAGAGGCAAAACCTTGCATGAAGCTGATGTCTGACCTTAGCTGCCCCAAAGGGTGGCCTGAGCACTGGCTGTCCTCCAGTGATTGGAGATCAGAATATCACTTTTTCTTTGGAGTTTTGCCAGCTACTGACACAGGAGCTGGTGTGGCCTTAACAGGGAAGGTGGGGTCAAGTATTTAAAGGATCTTTCATTGAGATAGGACTAATTACATCTGACTTGGATTGTAAATGAACTGAGGATGGAGGGCTGATAGCATCCAATCTGTGGATAGATGTTCAAGCAGCTAAAGATTTTTTTTGTTGTTTTTTTTTTTTTTTTTCATTTTACCTAAGATTGAAAGAGTTGAACACTTATAGACTAATGAGTGATATTTGGCAATTACAGTTTAGGATCCAATCCTGCAAATTGCTGTGTGCAAGCCTCTCTCCACCACTAAAGTAAAGCTGAAGCTATTTGAAGCAGAAAGTTTTCAGTATCTCTCAGAGGATGCTTGATGCCTGGTGAGATTGGACCATAAAATTAACATTTTTTTTGGTCATTTAGTTCAGAAAATACTCACAGGAAATACTCTGTGGATTTCAAATGTGTTGAATGTGTGGGAAGATATGAGAAAATGACTGCTATCTCTGGGGGGATTTCAGAACTGGCCTCCATTTATAATATTGCAGGATTTAGTAACTACTTTCCCAAAGGATGTAAAGGGAAAATGGCCATAAACTAGACTGAATTAGAGAAGAAACACATTTGACAGAAGCACACTAAAATCTTCTAACTTATTTGCAAAAGAAATGTAAATTAGAACTGTAGGGGTTTTTTTAATCTTCTCTGAGAACAGCTATTTTTGATAATAAAAATAAACCAGCAGTGACTTCAATGTAAATAGCAGTAAATTAATTTATTGCAAGATTTGAAGAAGGTCTCAACTAAATGGGTCCATGACAAGAAGGTATGTAAGGAAACTCAAAGGTAATGAAACCAGGGGTTTACAAACCCAGGTTTCTGTGATATTTTCTATGAAGCTACTCAACAGAGCAGACACTATCTGGCCTGGATGTGAAAGGAAACATGGAAAAAAGATCCAACCATCCAAAAAACAAAAAGGACACAGGCAGGGGAAAAACCTTATTCTTGCCCCTTCCATACAATGACCTATATATAGTTAAAGTTAAAATTTAGATATTCCTGAAAAAAAAACAAAATGCAGGGAAAAAACAACCTTGAGAATGCTAGAAGGATGCCATAATTTCTGGGGCAATGAAGAACTCCTGACAACAATCCAGAGAGTAAAATCCAGAAGGATTTCTGGTCTGGTACTACCACAATGCTGTAACAGTAATTTCAGAGTATATCAGAAAACTTCTTTCTGGCATTTTAGAGATGTTGAGATCCTGCTGGGCTGTGTGCCTCTCCATCCAGTCCCCAGCAGTCTTTCTTTTTCACTGCTGTTGGGTAGATGTGGATCACCTTACACAGTCTTCTTTCTGCCTCGATTTGCCTGCTTATATATAGAGCTGGGACATATCAAAGGTCCAGGAGGATATGAAAATGTGACTTTTAGTTGCCAGTAGGACCACCTGCTGTAGAAATGTGGCTTGAAAATAATAATTTAAATGGAAAAAAGAAAATCTTTAAACTGGACTGTTTTGTGGGATTGACTATGGAAAACCAATTAATTAAAAACAAGTCAAGGATTAGAAGTGACTTCCACAGTAACAATGCGGTCTGGCTAAAAATCTTTAGTGTTAGGAGCATGGAAAAAGGTAGAAGTATGGACAAATTGTGCCATGTTGTCAGACTGATGGAGTTATATAACTTGCTGTGGGGTGAACTGCACGAGAACTCTTACACAAGTGAGATGGAGATACAGTTTGGTGCTAAATCTCTTTGCAAGAATTAGATGGCATCATTTTAGCCATGTAATAAAGCTCATAATAAAACCTTCGTAAGGTTTCAAGATATATTCTTAATTTAGTAGGCAGACCTTGTGCAAGAAATATATCTATGCATACATATATATATTTTGCTACTAACAAGCTAAGACAGAAGAACTTTAAAGTGACCCAAAAATGAAATGAGAGAGAAAAAAAAAAAAATCAGATTTCCTTCCCACCAAAACACTAGGCTGAAAAATATAAAAATCCACACTGGAGATGGTATTAAAATGCACATTGGATTTTTAATTTTTTTGTTTCCATTTATCTCCAAAAAAAAAAAAAATTTGCAAACTAACTGCTGTGGAGAATTTCCCCATCTCTGTTGGCACGGGAGAGTCAAGATGAGCTGTTGTTCGAGGGGCTCGAGAACGCTCGACTGTCGTTCCCAGTCGGCAAAGCACTTAGGAAATTTTAAGCACATGTTGAAGTCCCTCTAACATCTGAGTTTTCAAGTGATCATATGACTGGAAATATAGCTAGAAGGTCACTCAGAGCAACCCCCTGTAATTATAGGCAATCATATAAAAAACATAATATGCTCAAATTTACTTTGCTGAAAGCAAATGGGTTTAAGTATGTGCTTACAGATAAGCATGTGCTTAAAGGCTTGGCACAATTGGAGCTTTGATTAATGCAGCATTTTCATGAAGATTAAAGTGTTCCACCATTTCTCACCTCCATTTTATTGGACAAGGGCTGGGGAAAGATGAACTAAAATATAGGTTTTCTAATTTTTTTTCTAATTCATTAAGTCTTTTTTTTTTTGGTGTTGATTGGAACCTGAGCTGGGCTTCTGAAGTCAGTGTCAATGAGTGAAAAATTAAGCCTCTGCCAAGATGAAATGCCTGTAGCTCACAACAAAATTATATGTGATCATTGCACATGGAGCATATTAAATGCATAATAGAATCTGGAACAAGGGAGACTCCCTAACAGTTAATTCTTTTGTCTTCCAGTCACAAAGGACCTTCCTTGTAATATGAAAGCAGGGGAAAAACCAACATGAAACATGGGGTGCAAAGTATTTACCAAATTAATTTTATTGCAGATTTCAGAGAAAATAATTGCTTCCTATTTGGAAGATGTCTCCAACATGCCCCAGATTTTCCAGTAACTTTGCTTTAGGAACTCAAGTGGGAAGGTTTTTGTTGCTGCTTGAACTGAAACCTCAGGACCAACCTCGAAAAATATTTGAACCAAGGCTTGATAGTCAGAGCTGATTTCAGCTGAAGGGGATTTTGCTGTCGTCCTTCCTTGGTCTTGCAATGCATTGCCAGTGGTGCAGGGGAGCCTGCTTGCCATGCCTTTGTCACATCACGATGTTGTTTGTTGTTGTTTCAGCTCTGAACGAACCCACCATTGACTATGGTTTCCAAAGGTTACAGAAGGTTATCCCCCGGCACCCTGGTGACCCCGAACGCTTGCCAAAGGTCAGCACAAAGTTTATTGTTTTATTAAATATGGTAAAGCTGGTTACTGCCTGGTTTTGTTCCAAAGTGCAGGACTCTGTAAATGTCCTGTTCCTGGTTTGGTACCCAACCCAGATAAGTTGCAACAGAGGCATGACCAGTGTAAAGCTCATGCACAACTTTTGTTGCAGGCTGAGGAGACTTCTGTGGCATTCTGAGTCACAGCTAATTCAAACAGGTCCTGCCTTTCTTAAAGAGCAAGTCTTACCCTGTGTTCTAAAATACTTAACAGAGAACACATTTTTGGTTGATGTTTTGGACTGTGAGCAGCTTGTTCATGCTACACTTATTTGTTTTTGTGTCACAGTAGTACTTGCATTAGAATTTTGAGAGTTTCCCCATTGGTAAAAGCAAGGTATTTGAATGTTCAGGGAGTGTGTCCCCACTGCTGCTGCACCATGTGTTGATTTAGGATAATAATTACAGCAATGCTTAAGTGATTTCATATTCATTCCCATCAAAATCAGTGGGGGATTTTTTTGTTGATTTCTGTCAAGTGAAAGCTGAAGAAGAAAGAGAATACTTCACATATTCTACTATTTATGTTCAGCACTGTGAAAACATTGTCTGAGTCTTCATTCTCATCTCTTCTTCCTAATTTGCCATACTGTACTTCGTCTGGTGAGAATTTGCAGTGAGTTTTGTGCTATACTGGAGAAAAGAAGTGAAGTGTTTGCAAACATGTTGATCTTTGCTGCAGGAACACTGAGAAACAGCATGTGTGGACTGGAGTCACCTTATGTGACCAATTTTTTTATCTACCCTAACATCCTGGCTGCTACTGAGTTGAGGAATCGAACAGGCCAGTTGCATATATGTGAAGAACACTGCCTTTGACATAGGAAAGGAAGGTGTGAATGTGCAGAGCTGAGACACAGAACAAATTGAGCTTTCATGTCCTAGTCCAGAACCCTCAAATAATGCACACATCCCAGCAGAGCCTTTGTAACTGAGTGAATCTTGTGACCTTTCTTCCATAGCTTTCTGAGCTGTCAGTAGGTTCTCATCAGGGACTGTTGTGGGCTTTGATTAGTTAATTTCTGAAGTGTTTTAAAGGTGAGAAGGTTTCATGAACATCGTAACTTATTTTGTTTAATTTCTTGACAGAAATAAAATTCAGTGTGAGATTTTTTTAAACAGGATTAATAAGTCTTTTACCTTTGCTTCAGAAAGCTGTAGAGTGTGGTTTTGGGGTCGATGATGTGTTGTCCTTCCCTCTTACCACCAGGGAAACATGCTCTCCTGGAGAGTTACATTTCACATTGGCTCTGTTCACCTCCTACAAGCTGTCCCTTTCTCTGGCTTTTGGACAGATTTGCAGGAGGACACAGCTTTCATAGGTTGTTGAATTTCCCTCCAGAGGTGCAACCTTTTCCAAGGAAAGAGAGCATGTTTCTGTAGGGGCTCTTTCATCTATATTGTGCCTCTGCTGCCAAATGTGCACACAGAAAAAAAGTTGTTTCTCAGAAAATGAGAGACTAGCCTTCACTATGCACCAGGAATTTTCAAGGCTTAAAAGAAACACTGCAAATTTTCCCTCAACCCAGTGTCCCAGGCTGTTAATAGATGGCTGTAGCTTTCCTGTAAATTAAGAAATTCAACTAAAATAGGACTGAGCAATTCCAATTTGGATTATGCAGCTGGGGATTGTAGTGCATCACTAACCTGCCATGGCTCCCTTTCTGACACCCATGGCACTGAGGGAGTCTCTAGCAATGCTCTTTGTGTTGATATGGGAGTGCAACCATCAGGCTGAACACCCTCCTCCTCTTTCCCATTTAAGACTGAGACTGTTATCACCCCAATAACCACATGTTCCAACTATCTAGTGTCATGGGTCATAAAAGTAGGCAGAAGAAAGCTCCACCTAACTCCATATCCTGACACCAATATTTAGCAGGTATTTATGGGTACGGTATAAGAAAGAGGATTAGTACTGAGTCATCTCTCCTCTCATATACCCTCTTAGATTAATATGGTTTTTCTGACTAACTTCTTCAAACTATTTTTTCAGATGTTTAAGTCAAGGGCAGCTGTGGTTGTGTATGCAGAGGTATGATATGATGGCCAAAATAAAAAAAAAAGTTACTGCTTAAGGACTGAAAAAAAGGGCGAAGAAAGTAGTGCCACTGAGCAATGTCAGAGGGAAACAGGACAAAGAGGACCTTTTGGTGTTGTTTTTTGGTTGGTTTGTGGTTTTTTTTTGTCTTTGGGCAATTCCTTCTGTGGAAGCTTGAAGGTTGGCCCTCAAGTTCAAGACTCATTAATATGCCATGCACAGAGGCTGAATGCAGCAGGGGTTGGCACATGTTGACTTCTGTATTTGAGGTCCTGATGGTTGAATTCCCAGCATCGCTTGCTGGCTCCAGGATCATAATGAAGGACGCAGTGAGTGTCTGTGCTGGGTGAGCACTGCACAGCACTCTTCCCCATGTCATTAAACTAGGAAGGGCTTTGGCAGTATTCCACTACAGACAATTCTCAGTGGCTACTTAGAAGAGAGTTGGAAGCCATATGGCTTCCACAGTACAACTGTGGGCAGAGAGGGCAAATGTATGAGAGAAGCTGACAGCGAGACACAGAGAGGAGAGCAGTGCTCAAAGCTTTCAATATCCTTTCCTCCATTGTCCCCACTGTCTTACCAGTGCATCATCACTTTCCATTCATTAAAACACTTGTATCTATGCATTAAATAAATAAAACAGACCACATTTTGGTAATTGCTGTCAGAATTTCCGGCCGTTATTCAATTCATACGTTACCGATGAACTGGAGATCTTTCAAGAAACACAAACGGTTGTAATTTTTTGTGTTCAGAAAGGGATGCGGCCCAGCAAAAGCATTCTGCAGTACAAGTTATTCCTGCAGTCAAGGACAATTGTTGAGGCCTTCAGGTGAATGTTAGCACATGCTCTGCCCCTATGAGATTATAGNAACTTCTTCCTAACATCCAGTTTAAGTCTCCCCTCTGCCAGTTTAAACGCATTGCCCCTTGCCTTGTCATTACAAGACCTTGTCAATAGTCCCTCCTCAGCCTTCCTGTAGGCTCCCTTCAGATACTGGAAGGCTACTCTAAGGTCTCCTGGAAGCCTTCTCTTCTCCAGGCTGCAGATCTCCAACTCTCTAAGCCTGTCCTCATAGGAGAGCTGCTCCAGCTCTCTGATTATCTTCGTGGCCCTCCTCTGGACCCACTCCAACAGGAACTAAGAGCCATATCTGTGTCAACAGGCATTTCTAAAACCATTGAGGCTGTTTGAGAAGTTTGATCTGCACTAATTTAGAACCCTGTTTTCAGAAGTGTTGGCTGTTCATGCTTGGAGTTAATTTTTTTTTTTTTTTTTCAAATGCCCCAACTACCTGCTATAAGTAGGTGAAGAAAAAAAAACCAGATTCTGAACTTTTTTTTTTCTATCTCCCAGTGCTTCAGTAGCCAAATTCCAGTGGAACACATCCTCCCATAGTGAAGAGAACAGAAAGACCTGGGAACTAGGGTCTTTGGTCTGCTAGACTGACAGGCAATGGAAGAGATTAGTTTAAGGCAGAAATACAGTATATATTTTCTGGAGAAAAAACAATGGGAGCTGATGTTGGCAGCGGGCTTTGGAGCCAGCTGTGAGCCAGAGTCCTGTTCCCTTCTTTCACAGAGCAAGCCAGAGAAAGCACCCAGTGTAGGGCTGTGACTAGCAGGTGAATCTGTATATACACAAAAGCACACACCAAGAGAAGAGACAAGCAGTACAGAGGTGAAGGGATTAGCACCCAAAGCTTGGAGTGAGATCAAGTACCAGGAGTGTGCTGGGCAGTATAGTCTTTCCTTTCTAATGCAGACAGGAGACAGATCAGATGAAACGAGCTCTCCTGGGAGAAGTGAAAAGAAATACCACGGTGCTAGTGTTAAGAAGTTGTGTCATTGTCCTGTAGGAGCAGTCTGTAAAAAACCTGCGTCTGGATCTGGGGAATAACCTGCATGCATGCGTGCGGTTTCCCTGTCTCGTGAGTTTGCATACGTGCACACAAGCACATGTGGTGTTGCTTCTTGCATACATAACTGCAGTGAAGTTCTGAACCAAAGAGTTGGGATCATAACAGCATGCAGAGTCTGCTGAGGTTCGTTCATGTCACAGTCCTACAGTCCTTAAAATAAATCCTTGGCAGATACGCTGTGATTCTGTGATTTTGTTAAAGCTCTGCAGCTATAGCTGTAAAATAGTTTCAACTGTGAGCTAGATTTGAAACACATCCATCCTTAAATGATTTAATAACAATAATTCCTCTTTATATGCAATTTCCTAGAATTTATTTGCCATTTTCACCACTCTTACAACTCATCACTTGTATTTAAATGAAGTACAAGACTGCTCACTCTGTGAAGAGAGTAATTGCATTGAGCTTCTCCGTGATCCGTCATCCTCTCCCTCCCAGTCTGTTGCTTAAATGCTCTCTCTAGGAGACCCCTTATCCCTCCTGAAAGGGACCTTTACTTCTGGTTTTTCTTTATGTAGATGAAAGTGGAGCCTCCCTCTCTTTCTAGCACACAGGGGCCTCCCTGCTGAGCAGAGCACACAGGTAGCCAGGCTCCACCTTCCCTTCAGCTCCTTTTCTCTGGTCAGTTATTAGACCCCCCTCAAGACAGATCCCACCTCCTCACTTAAGACACTAATAGAAGACAGGTGGTTATTAGGAACCAGTGGCTGGAAAAAGCAGCTGTCTTTTCCTACAGGAATTCTTACAGACCTGCCCTTTACCCATCGTGATGTGGGTGTCGTTTATATTGCAAATAAAGCTTGTCTCTAAATGTGGGTGGGTTGGCTCAGGGGTTAAAATAGTGACGAAAAACAGGGCAGCTCAGATTTGTTGCTTCAGACAGACCCCGAATGGATCTCCATCTGCCAACTCAAGATACTGTATTTTAACCTAAGTTAGTAATTTTCAGACAGGGAGGAGGAGCATGTGAAGAGGAGCTACTGAAATTCATCTGTATAGCAGGGAGGGCATGAAGTGTGCTTGGTGGCTTCTATGCTGTACTGTAAAATTTGTAGGAATATGAGGCCACAGTTAAGGTTGGTAGTGAACCCTTAATCTTAACTTTGTTTTCTGTTTCCTCACAAGTTGGTTGAGAGGCTTGCATGGATTTTTTTTGTTTTGTTTTGTTTTGTTTTTGTTTAGTTTTCAATGTGTCCTGTTTAAAACACTCAGGAAGAGGTTTTTAAAGCTATCTAAAAGATGACCAAGATGCCTGAGGGGACTATAAAAGTATTACCCTTACAAGGTGATACATGTCAGGGGTGTGTATGAGAATATGCAAGGATTCAAAATGAGAGCTGAGACAGAGCCACAGTGCTTGCTGAAGGACAGAGACATATACAAATGGCTGGCAAGAAGCCCTTTTCCTTTCTGAAGGTCAACAGTGTGCATACACATTTCAGTGAGTTTTCTTTATAAGTGGGTCAGCATTTACTCAGCAAATGATTAGAGCAGATGGTGTAATTTAGAATCTATGACAAAACTTTTAACAGATCAGGGCTAACACGATGACAAGGAGCTCTGTGCCGTTCTCTGTTCCTGATTTCTGCCTTGCCCTGGGGTAAAAATCGTGCCTGAGATTGGATTTTCTAGTCTGCACATTCCATCTGAGCAACTTGAACCACTTGTTTGAACATCTTGTAAGAAGGATCCCCACATTTCTCCATCCCTGTATCCTTATTTCTGTTGTCTTAAAATGCACCAATTAGCTGAGGGCGGTGGGAAGGTACCAAACAGGTAAACATGGTCCCTTTGAGGAGCTGAGCTTTTGAAGGAAAAAGCCACAGTTTGAAGAAAGTGACAAAGGCTGCATTTGTGTATTTTGCTCTGTGGAGCTGAAAATATCTAGTAAATTGATCCCGTGGGAGTAATAAATACACATTACTTTATCTTGTACTTCATGTCCTATACCCCTGAGCCTTGATAGAACAACACCACTTAATAGACTTAAAAAAAGAGTAATTACAGTCATTGGTTGTGTGATATTTCAGCCCTTCCAGCCCTGCCTGACCTTCTAATTTAGCTCACCGTGTCTAACTAATGCATTTATATTCATCTTTTATGAAGCATGTGTAGTACAAAATTGACTTTGCAGCCTTTAGCAAGCTGTCTTACCAGGTTTAGGATCTGGTTAGGACAGCGAACTGTATAGCATATGTACATTTACAGCAGAACCTTGTATGCATATGGTTTTGATCAGCTATTACTCTTTATACTTTTGGAAAGAGAATGATTTCCATTTTATCCTCCCCTCCTCTTTTTGAAGCTTTTATTCATTGCAGCATTATTTACAGCTAAACATGCAGGCAGAAAGATGCAAGCATTTTTAAAATGATTACCACTAATGTTTCTACTTGTCAGGAGCGCTTAAATTTCCCTNTAATAATAAAAAAAAAATTATTCCATTTTATCCTCCCCTCCTCTTTTTGAAGCTTTTATTCATTGCAGCATTATTTACAGCTAAACATGCAGGCAGAAAGATGCAAGCATTTTTAAAATGATTACCACTAATGTTTCTACTTGTCAGGAGCGCTTAAATTTCCCTGCACTTTGTCTAAAAACTTAGCACTTTTACCTTTTAAGAATTACAAATTTATAAGATCTTACCAAGCTGATTTACAAACACAGCTGACAGTTTATGATGAGTGATGCTGCAAAATGCACAATATGTTTCTCTGTCATTTCTATGCATGTATATATTAAGAAGATTAAGAAGAGAGAGAACCTCCCCCCCCCCAAAAAAAAAAGCAACCCTTGAGTTAGAGAGCACATGCACAAATCTCTCTCCTGCGTTTTCTCATAACTTCCTGCTCACTTCACTCATCCAGTGGAGCACAATTGTTCTCTGTGCATTTTCTCCCACCATATGGTATCCTCATTACCATACACTAAGGGTCCATATGGGGAACTTGTGAAGTGAACTGTATTCATTTTAACTGCCAGATGAGCAGCCTTTTGCTTTGCAAGCCTAGCTTAAGTCATCTGCTGTCTTTATGTTGTTATGGCAACACAGCACCAATAAAAAATTCTAATCTACTGTAAGTGTCTGGGATCACAGCATTTTAAATGCTCGCCTTAACTGTCCTCTAAGTGAAGCTGCTTGTTCTTTGAGTATGACAAAGGGTTATTGGCAGCTCCAGCAGGTGGCAGTANTTTTTCCCCTCCTCTAAACTTTGTAGGTTAAAAAAATATTCCCCCCCCCCCATGTCTCCGACCTCGAAAAGTCACAGAATTACGTGACATGGTCAGTCCTCTACATTTCTGATGCTAAGGTTGGAAGTGCAAGTCATACTTTTAAGTTGCAACTCCAATACTTAAAGTAGTCAAATATGGGACTGTGGTGGCAGCTCATGCATTTTGTTGATAGGTCCAGCCTCAAGTACTTCTTTGTCAGGTTTTGGAAGCCTCCATAGCCACACAGATAGTTCAGTTTTGTAGCTGTTTTTTAGCTCCTCCAAACTCCTGAATCAAACACAAAACTAATTAAAAATATCTTATAGTAATGGAAGTAGGCAGCAACATCCTTAAATATAAATCATTTTCACCTCTGCAGGCCGCATGATATGTTGCATCTCTGTCTCTCTGTCTGTATTGAAAGTGAATGTTTGTAGTCTCAGTTCATCAGTTCACATTAGCCTCATGCTGAATATTTAAACACAGAACAATTTGAACACACCATGAAGAGAGACAGTGGCTGCACTTTCACTTGGAACAGCAAGAGCTCATCTAATAATAATTTAGTAAATCAGCCATTTAGTGGCTCAGTTGTACGCTGTATTGTGCCAAATAATATTCAGTTCAACTGTGGGCTGGTGAAATTGAAATTCAGACACCAGTCACATGGCACTTTTTTGCTCAATGGAGAGATGAAATGGAAAATCACCCTCCCAACAGACTCTTTGAATGTAGTGATTTATCAGAAATATAGCACAGTGACAATATAAACAGGATTTGGTTGTATGTGGTGCAATCTATTCTAATTAGGCTTTTATTATCATGGTTTCTTCTGCACAGATTATTTGGTAATTTGGGCTTTGCATTTGCATCTTCAGTTTATTTTATGTAGAGGGATGCAGTTACTATGTAGCTACAGTCCTTGAAGGCTCAGTCCTGTGGGAAGTGTGGTGAGACCTTTATTGCCATATTTCGAATCCTGGCTCACAGGGAGTGCCATGCCCTTAGGAGGAATGGGGAAACGCAGCTGCTGCCTTTCCTCCCTGTGAAGCACCATGTATGTTCCTTCATAGCATGAAAGCAATATCAGATTAATTTCTTTTTCCTGTTTAATCAGGATTTGTAGGGAGTGGTAATATCTTATATTAGACTAACTAATACAGCTAGAAAAAGTCAGGCAAGGCTTTGAGCCCCAAACCTTGCTTCCTGAGTGCTGACTGAGGCTTTTTTTTTTTTTTTCCCCTGTATAAGTGGGTCTAATAAAAGATATTACCTCACCCCACAAAACTTGCCTCAGTTTTAACTATAGACCATTGTAACCCCAGTCAAGCAGCTACACTTTAAGGCTGTCTCTGATGAAGATGGAGAAGAGAGAGAATATTTTCCTAGAAAGTATGTTGTGAAGTTTAATTTATTCCCATTAAAGTGGTGCTTTGAGGTCTTCAAATGCAGGGCATTGCAGAAGTGTGAAGTAATGTCTATAATCTCACCTACAGTTTCCATTTCTAGCCTAGTTTTAGGTGTTATGCAGTGGTTTACACGGTGATGTAAAATATGATTGCCATGTATTTCTCACAACACAGTCCAACTGAGTAGCAGAAAAAAACCATCCTCCTAAGCATCATGATGCCATTTAGCAGAGAGTGCTGGAAGCAATAGGATGCCAGTTGCCATAATTCTTTTAAGAAATACAGAACTTCACAATCTGTACTCAACTGCTGACACTTGAAAACTCAAACGTTTTGGTAAAATGAATCAAGCAGTAATGTTTCTTTTATGAGATCTCCTCACGGGAAGGGAAGGTTTGGCACCATTTGGAGATCAGGCTCAGTGATCCATCATAGCAAAGTCAGCTGTCCTGGCGTGTCTCATAGGTCACTCGATCGAACCCGTGGCTCTTACAACTATATTATTGCTTATGGAACAGTGACTGAGGCACCATGGTTAAAAATTACCTGGTCTAATAGGCAGTGAACAATTTGCACTCAATACAATTATAAGCCATATCATTCATTTCATAACACTTGGACTAATTTATTTGTTGACCTTTTAATATCCATAGCTCTTCAGTAGTATTAACTGCAACTCAGAGGAAAATCTCTTGTTCATTTCACTTTCATTGATTTTTATTTTTTTTTTCCCATTGAGGCAATAACAGTTGTTTGAGTACAACCTTTTCTTTCTGTTGTAAAAGTCAATCATGTAACTTATGTTGATATAACTCAACTGGACTGAAATGTCCTCTAAGTACAATAGCAGACAATCTCATGCCACTTGTATAAACATGGATATGCATTTTGGATTTGTTTTGAGGAATGTTTTGGAATACATTTGTGACTATAGATGACAAATGATATGCTTGCTGAGAGAAGAATGAAAACAAAACACAGAAGCATTATTTAAGGCAGTGCCACATGTAAATAACATGGTTTTTTTGTTCATATATTGTGAGAAGTCTAAGATACAGAGGTTCTGGAATCTGCCTCTGTAAATTTTGTTCTTTGAGATGACCTGAGTGTCTTTACTAATAACACTGTATTCATAATTTCATCTGGATGTGGCATCTTATCTTTGGAAGTCCTAACATTTCACAGACCAGAGGTGCTTAATTTTTCTGGGTGGGAACTGCTGACCATCAAAATGTGGGTAAAAGTAATTTTCATAAATAGGAAAGAAGCAATACTAATAATTTGATAATCTGCATTTCCTTCCTTATTTTTTTCTTTTTTTTTTTTTTTTTTTCCCCAGCTTTAAACTAATATGAGAGCAAGAGGTTTTGATGGTCAAAAAAGTTACTGAAATATTGATGTATTTTATAACAGCAGTGGCGAGTTTCGAAGTACCTCCATAAATATGTGTTGGTGTAGTGACAATGGCAATCTTTTCACTCACCACTGAAAAAGGAGCCTTAGATTGTGTAAAATGATGTGCCTGCTTTTACAGTGTGGAGGTACACCTAGAAAGATATATCATGTTACCTGTGTGAAATGTTGGGTAAATTTCTTAAGTACATGATTACTCAACATTTATACTTGCTTTGCATAATTTCAGCTGATTTTCTTTTTCTTTTTCTTTTTTCTTTTCTTTTCTTTTTTTTTTTTTAAAGGCTGAATTAAAAGTAATAGTATCAGGAACAAAATAATCTTTTCTTTCAGAGAAGAAAGTTGAAATTTTTTTTTTTTTTGAGTATATGCCAGGAAGCACTTCATTGAAATAGTCTTTCCAAGCCAAAACCTCTTTGTGCAATAAAATACTGTAAGTCCTTTGAACACGTAGTTATAAAATATAGTTGTTACACATTTGGCATTTTATGCTTCCCTGGAAATTGCCACTTGGTATCTACGCCTAATCTGTGTTCTGTCTTTTCATTTCAATTTGGTCTGAAGTGGCCCTTTGTTGTAATGAGAATGCCCCTTACAAGAGACTTATTTTAATTATACCGATTATAAAATGTTAAGTGAAAGTAGTCATTTGTAGGGGTTATGACTGAGCAGTAGTTTCTGCTATAATACTAAAACTTACCAACATTATCCCAGTCTCTATTTCAACATTTTTATGCACTCACTCTCCACAGAACATAGTGGAATATCACTGTGGGTCAGAATTTCAATGCATCTTATTTTTCAGTTCTCCTCCTGCTATTAAACGTAACCTGAACTCCAAATTTGAACTACTAATTCTTCCTACCCAAAGTGAAAAGCCCAGAAATGTGTACATCCAGGGGGAGGTGCATGGAAGGGGAGTTAGAACTAGATGATCTTCAAGTTCTCTTCCAACCCAAACCATTCTATGATTCTATTAAGTTTGATTTTCTTCTTCTTCCATAAGGCAACTTCAACAATTTTCAAAAAATATATGGATATAAAATGGTCAGAAGATTTTGAGTCTTCTCCCTCCTTCCCTCCTTCCCTCCTTCCCTCCCTCCCNCCCTCCTTCCCTCCTTCCCTCCTTCCCTCCTTCCCTCCTTCCCTCCTTCCCTCCTTCCCTCCTTCCCTCCTTCCCTCCTTCCCTCCTTCCCTCCTTCCCTCCTTCCCTCCTTCCCTCTCTCAGCTGCAGCTGCTTAAAAAAAATCAACAAAAACCTAGGATTGTTAGTAATACTATGAAGAGCAGAGGAAGAACTGTCAGGAAATCTTACATACACAAAACCAACCTCCCCCCAGCCCCAAAACCAAAAGCTCATTAATCTCAATAATGAACATCTGCTTCAGAGTACTGTAGATGCTGGTACAAATAGTTTGGGGTAAATTTTCAAAAAGAAATGCCTAAGGCTCCTATCTGAGATAGTTTTGTACATGTCTCTGCATGTTTTGCCCAGGGTCTGAACATAGCTGTGGCACATATGGGAAATGCAGAGTGCAAAATGTGCTTTTAGGTCATAGTGGCAAACTCTGAGGTCAGACAAAGAGGATCTAATGTTATCATTTGTCTGTATGTTCATGAATAAATTGGGAAGAATCTTTTTGTTGTCTAGATGGGAATCGTGTGAGTCACTGTAAACTGGTGGGAAGGAGGAATTGCTGTAAAGGAAGCTGGTGAAGAATTTTTTTGATAGCCACAGAATTGAGTTTATGTGGACTTATCCATTCATCTAGTTTGTATCTCATTTATTTTGTCTTCTAATGATTCACTGGATCTGACAAACTGATCATAGTATGAAAGATGAGACTGCATAACTAAAGAAAAGTGCATGCTGAAGAAGTGGGTTTTACATGCTAGATAAATGCTGCAGCCTTTTGTGCTACATGAAGAATGTGTTCCCTTTTGTGATCTCACAATGTTTGAAACTGAGGTGATCTGTCCTTAGATCCTCACACTGTGAGCCCACAAGATAACCTATGAGAAATGCTGTGAAAGATACCAGAAAATTACCATAGCATCAATTTCTTAATGAGAGTGTTAGTGAGTCCCCAAGATGACTGAAATCTATCAGTTACCAACTGATGTGTTGTAGGATGTGGATAGATATAACAGTACAATGTAGCTATATATAGCAGCCTTGTCCTGCATGCATGGAGAGTAGATTTGTCTCATGAGTTGCAATTTGACGACTCAAAAGAGATTCCTGCAGGGAGCTATAAATGCCTTTTGCTGGTAAATTCTTGGGTCCTGGGCAAAACATACATAGGAGAATCAAAGTTCTACAGCTGTCTGAGGGATGGGAGTCATGTAATCACTGTAGGATAAGGTCCCTAAGAGAGGTGATATAAGCACTGACAGAGTTGAGTTTAGTCCTGCATATCTCTCTCACATACCCACTCTTCTGTCTTTGACTTAGAGACCTAATATTAGCAGAGAACTCCAGAACTTTTAGCAACAAACCCATCCAAATTACTTGCCAGTTGCTTCAGTTAATGATATGGTGGGAGCACCCAGACTCTCAAATGTCAGTGTATTCAGAGAGTTATTCCAATGCAACTGTATTAATGCTAGTTTATTCAATGCTCCTTCTAGATGAAGTCCACATCTGTGCTAGATACTAATTCTGTTGCCATAAGTATGTGCCCATCTTTTATGGAAATGAAGACAAGCAGCATGAGTGGTGTGGATGAAAAAAAGGAGGCTGATACCTTTTCTTAGTATCTAAGTACACCATATTAACAGGAGGATAATAGGGGTAAGATGGGAAACTTGCAAGGACAGACTTGCATGTGGCCATCATAAATTTGTATTTGCAATGGAGACTGTTCATACAGGGTGGGGTTTTTCTCTCCACTGCTGTGCATTTAGCACCTTTGTACTTAAAAGGTGTTTTAATCATCAGTTCTCACTGCTTATGGCTAGGTGCTTGCTCGCATTTGCACTTCAGTGTTTGTTCTTTCTGCTGCCTCATATGGACTTTCTATATTTTATTTATAAGGTTGGCTCATTGTGGAGCAGGTGGTAAGATCATGCATGACTGTGTTTAGTGCTGTAGATTTAGGCTGTGATTTTCAGTTTGGGTGGAGGCTGATGAGACTAAAATGACTTGGAAAAACTAAGGTTCTAGCTCCCGCTGTAGACTTATTTTCTGGAAATTGCCATTTGAAATTCAGTGACAGGGATTCAGTGCATTTCCATCCTATATACAGTGGTAAGCAGAAGCTTTTTTTTTGCTTTTTTTTTTTTTTAAAGTATGTTGTCTTTCTCTCTCATTTTCTCCCCTGTTTTTCTTATATCTATACGGTGTTTACTTCAGTGTGATTCAATTATAATATATGGAAACAATTCAGTTGTTTGCTTGCTAGAGAAGTTCTCATCTTTGTGTGAGTACAAACATCTTCTTAGTGAAATGACCTTGTTATTTTGCACTCCCCATTAGACTGGCAGAGTTCCCTGAGTTTTACAGTAAATGGAAGATCTTTGAATGGTTTTTTATGAGTCTTTATAAAACTATTAATTGGTGAACATGATACAATAATACAATGCTCAGTGTAGATGTGGAGAGATCATAGAATGGTAAGGTTGGAAGGGACCTCAAGGATCATCTAGTTCCAACCCCCTGCCATAGGCAGGGACACCTCCCACTAGTACAGGTTACTCAAGGCCTCATCCAATCTGGCCTTGAACACATCCAGGGAGGGAGCATCCACAACCTCCCTGGGCAACCTGTTCCAGTGGAGATGGGAGATTCTGGACAGACCAAAACTCTTGTACACCAAGCTAGATGGGTGGTGTGTTAGATCAATGAATTCCTCAAAAATGGCTCTCTACCATAATGTTGGTTTTGCCTTTACATTTGAAAGAGTTGCTCGCAGTTTTTCTCTTGGTCTTTCAAGATATACTAAACATTTACAGGAAGGCTGGGGAGGGACTATTTACAAGGTCTTGTAATGACAAGACAAGGGGCAATGGGTTTAAACTGGCAGAAGGGAGATTTAGACTGGATGTTAGGAGGAAGTTCTTTCCAGTGAGGGTGGTGAGACACTGGCACAGGTTGCCCAGGGAGGTTGTGGCTGCTCCCTCCCTGGAGGTGTTCAAAGCCAGGTTGGACGAGGCCTTGAGTGACCTGTACTAGTGGGAGGTGTCCCTGCCTATGGCAGGGGGTTGGAACTAGATGATCCTTGAGGTTCCTTCCAACCTTACCATTCTATGATTCTACAATTCTATGATTTGTGCACATATTATAAGTTTGAAACTTAGTTCTAACGCATGTCCTTAACTAGCACATTTATACTTCCCCGTCCTGAAAAACAAAAGTTTGAACACAAATTATTGTAGTTAGGACTTGAAATCTCAAAGTGTGACCTTTCCAAGGTGATGAAGGCAACTGGAGTCTTATGCTCAGCATTTTGACTCTGAATAGGAGGTTTTTTCCTTGCAAGTAACCATGAGAGTACAAAGTTAGAAGGCAGAGCCAGGAGGTCAGACATAAGAGTCAAGGAAGTATGAATGACATCATCATCCCTAAGTACCCTCTGAGAAGATGAATGAGCTCTCTCTTGTATTACAATGCTAAAGAGCATTAGAAGGTGATATGATATCTAGACAACACATAAGATAAATGCCTCAGAGTATGCTAGAACAGCTTCCCCCCACACCCTCCCCAAGTACATAAATCCTTTGGTGGTCTCAATAATACAATATGTGGCTGATGACTATTATGTACTGTGGTCAGCTTTGTCTTGACAAAATTCATTTAGATTTAACGAGTACCTTGAACATTATCTAATTTAGTTACCTAAGCTGAATAACTCAGCATAACTCCAGATACCCTTTATCTGGCTAGATTCACAGCCCTTTTGGGACACAGAGTAGATTTTTTTTTTTTTTTCCCCTAGTTGCTGAATAGAAAGCAATCAGATGTCAAACAGAAGTAATACCCCATCTTTCTTAAAGCTAGCACAAAATGTGTTTATCATTCTAAAACTTGACACACACAATTTTTTTTGTCATGATAAAACTCAAAATGCAAGTTTCATGTCCCTAATGATTTTTTTTTTTTTCCTGGAGGGAATGCATGCCACAAAGAAAACAAGCAAAGCTGCTGTGATGTTGGTTCATGAAGTGGATTCAGTCTGAATTTCAGTCTTTGTGCTTCAAAAGCACAATCATTCCAGTATGTTTTAAATAATCTTTCTTACAGTGATTTTGCAACATGCAAAGTTGCAGCACACCTCACTACCCAGCCTCTTCTTTTGCTTATGCAAACACCCCTTAGTGTTTGCAGGATGAAATCGTTATTAAAATACCTAATTGCATCCCTGTAACAACAACAACTAAAAGTAAAAATCCCTTAGTAGGAATCAGCTTCAGTTTGGAACAAAGGTGGATTTGTGGTGTGTAGCTGCATGGAGGGCAGAGTTCTGATGCAAATCACTGAAGTATTCTTTCTTCTTTTCAATATTTGCTAAATTGTTATTTTAATAGAAATAATATTATTCTCGTTTTAAATGAAATGCAAGACAAGAAGACCTTCACTCTAGCTCTAACTAAATGCTGCAAAGTCTTTTATGATAAAGCAAAAAACTGTCAGACTTTTAGCATTAAAAAAGAGTGGATCTTTCTTGACAAATGCCTCCATAAATTAGATATTAGCTTTAGTCAAATTCTGTCTCTCTCAGGAAATATTTCCACTTGCATATTCAATTGGAAGGACCTTACATGATGCCCACTTACTGCTAGGCTTCTGAGATGAAGGCTAAGAAAAATTTCTGTAAACAAAAGAATATCTGGAAAAACAGACCTTGAGCTTATGCAGAGATTCTTTTTATAGGATGTGAGTTTCACTCACTTTTTGACACGTCTGTCTGCTGCTCTGTCCACCTGTCTGTCTGTTTATCTATCACCGTTGCAGTGGTAATGTGCAGCATCAATTGGATTTGAAAAGACGTAGATCTTTTCTATTAGCTGTCCTCTTTTATAATACCTTTTGCAAATTTAATCAATGCTTTTTAATGTACAATATAGTTTAAGTGCAACATACAATAAATATTAGAGCTTCATCTTAAACATACTCTAGCCTTTAAATTGTTAAAACTGCAGTGCCCTTTCAATCTACTTACATAATGTCATAAAATATACATTTCAAGGTAAATGAAGTCAGCTACTTCAATTTAGTCCCTCAAACTGGTAGTAAATGAGAGGTTAACACTATGGTGCCAAACCCATTATTGAGTAAATTTAGCACCTTGGACAGCTCTGTAAAATCTTTATTGCTTTCCTGACCTGCTCGTCATGTTCTGTCTATGTGTTCAGTGGCTCTCAGCTCTGATTGAAAGGCAATATATTAGATCCCGAACACAAACATGCTCGGGGGCTGCTTCACTGTGAGCGTAATGACATGGAGGTGAGAACAATTTTCTGGTCACCGCAATCCAAGCACCTTGCAAGGTCTGTTGCTCTAACTTATAGAGGACTTTGGGGGCTCCTTTGTATGTGGAGTTGTAACAGTAGCTTCAGTAATTTAAGCAGAGCCACAAAGGGTCTAAGATGCATTCAGAAAAATACCTTGAGCATGGCTGCGGCAGCAATTTTTGGTGGTTTTTAAAGCTAGTTTGTGAATGTAAGAACTACCCTCAGCTCTGGAACAGAAGACACCCATTAATTGACACAAGAGTTTTTGTGTAGCATCTACTTTGTATGATCTGAAAATGCAATAAACAAGAATAACATTTATTGTGTGAAAATACCGCCAGGGGAAAATATGAAACTCAGATTTTACAGACTCTTAAACTGTTGAGGGAAAAAAAAATATATAACCATTTGCTAACTAGGAAAATTGAATGCTACTTGTCAAGCATTTTTCAATAAATCATCATCACAATTAGTTTATTTGCATGCACTATGATATGGCATCAAAGAACTTTCAGTGTTTAAGAATTGGATTATATTTGGTATTAGAAACAGCGGCCGCAAGGTTCTGTGCAATTACCTCATTTTTTTAATACGGTCTTCAGTCTCTTTTTAGATGCATTCTAAGATTTTTTAGCTCAGCATTACATAAATAACTATGATTAGTCAGGTAGAGCAGAAATTACCATTGAAACTTTCTTTTTTTTTTTTTTTTAAAGTAATTTGGCATAATGACATCTTAGGTTAACAACATTCCAAAGCAGTTTGTGGGCTCTCTATCGCATTCTAATTTTCTATCAGTGAAATACAAAGAGCAAACAATTTTTACTGAAGTGAGATGAATCGTAGTTTGTAAAGTCAAACACCTGTGCAGTAATTTTCCACCTAAAATCATGGTTTGAAAAAAGATAACATTTTTTTTCCCAGTAATATCTCTTTTCTTCGCTAGTGTGTGTTTTCCCTGTGAGGCAAAAAAGGGCAACTCAGTGTTCTGATAATTCTGTAAAGCAAAAAGGATTGACTGTACCTGGATGTTGATTTTCAGTTCTGTCTGCTAACTGTTGTGACCAAGCTACGTTTAAAAAGCCGCAAAGCAGCAACCACAACAGAAAGAAAGGGGGAAAGAAAAGAAAGAAAGAAGCAAACAAATGAAAAACCAACCAGAAAATGGCTGTAGCAACTTAACTCCTCAGAATCTCTTTCAATTGTAGTGATGTAAACCCCATCAATTATAGCCTGTATTTCACTTCATATGTGGAAAATAATTTAAATGTGTGTTCGGAGAGAGGGGTGTGTGCAACAGAAGGCAAGCTAAATGTTTACTGGGAGTACAAAAATCCTCCATCTCATTTTTGAATTTAGGACATTATATATGTCATAAGTAGTTACTGCAGTATGACAACTATTTTATCTTATATTATAGAGAATTTAACATTGGGAAAAAAATGCTAATATGCATCTAAAAGCTTGTCATTTGAAGAGTTGTTCAAGGATTTTTGAAGAGGTTATGGTGACAGCAAAATGAACGCAATTATATCTCTATTTTCTGATCAGAGTCTGCAGTATACGAAAATTGAGCATTACTGTTTCTTTTTGGTATAAAATGTGGCTATTGTGTAAAATATTTTAAGTTTAAAAGTTTAACTTTGTAGAAAACTCTAAAATCCTTAATATTGGTACTATTTTTGTAAGCTAGCTGCAGAAATATACCATGGTGAATAGCGTTGTGTTAGTATATTAGAGGAGTGCTTAGCTGGGAATTACAAAAATATGTTTTGCTCAAAGGGCAGGCTCAGCTGGTTGGATTTTTTGTTATTATTTTTTATCAGGCAATTGGGAATCTGCTAGATGCTTTGAAAGAAAAAGAAAAAAAAATCTCCTGAGTTAATTCTACAGTGCTTCTTTACATTTTTCTATCAGGATTGTTCATAGAGATTTTTCCACTCTGTAAAATGCAGGAAGGCATAAAATACTTGAATGCCAGTTTAAAATTACTCCAAGAAATACGAAGTACAAAAAGCAAATGGGAAAATGGAGGAGGGGGGGAAAATTTGCTCAAAATGAAAAAAACAAATCCCAGAGCGTTTTAAATTCTTTTGTCCATGCAGGGAGTTTTCCCAGGAAGCAGTGCACCAGACAGGGCCATTCTCTCATACTGCATATGTTTTCCTCTTGTGCATCATTTTGTGTACATGGATCCTACCCTGACCCAACATATGGGGATACAAACCGACAAAGTTGAAAGGTTACATTACCAGTAGCATAGCACTGATTGGATATCTTTTGCCTGTGGCCTGCTGGGTAAGGTCACCATTCCTGCAGTATGCAATTAAGAGTAAAATAAACACATCGAAGGGATTCATAACATGCTCTGAATGACATTGATTGCAGTAATCTAGTAAATGACCTCAGGATTGTACTCTGCAATAAACCGATGAGTGCTTCATAGTGCAGATGGTAGAGACAATTGAGTGATGTATTTTATTTTGCAGCACCAATGATTCTCACCTTTTGACTTGATTAAGCGTGTGTGTGAATAGGATGAACTAGTGATTTAACACCATTCAGTGGTTGCTGAGGGTTGTTACAATAAAAGTATACCTGGTGGAAGGAGAAGGAAAAATCAAACACAAAACACAGCACAACTAATAGAAGAGTATAAAAGGTTCTAATATTTGTTTTCCCCCCCAAGGAGTTTATTGAACTCAGAGGAATGCATCTGTTTTTATATTGACAGGAAGTAATACTGAAGAGGGCTGCTGATTTAGTAGAAGCACTCTATGGTATGCCACATAATAACCAGGTAAATGCATTCTACTTCAGCAATTCCAAACCATGGCTATTTCTTAGATGTATAGATAGATCAGGGGCTAAAGGTATATGATACTGCAGTGTGAGACAAGAATAAATATAGAGGGCAATGTCATATCTGGAATGGGGCTTGGTTTGCTTGTTTTCTCTTTTAAAGGATATGAATTTAGTGCTTGTAAAAGCAACGTGTTATTAACCCTGGAGGCATTTGCCCACTTTCACCAGCTACTATATAATATGGGCAATGATATGTATTATGGCTTGCCACCAGTGGTTTTTCAATCTTACCTTAAAGATGGCATTAAGGTAGAGCAGATCTAGGCTCCAGCCCCAGACCTCTGCCAGTTGGTCTGGTTATACAGAAGCATGGACACAGGGACTGAAACTTTTAACTGTCTTACCACAGATGTCAGCTCACAAGTGCAACAGGATCTAAGAAGCATTAGCTATCAGTCAGCCAACTGGTTTAGAGAGAAAAGCAACTGGGTTTTGACTTTGGACAGGGAAATGTTTCATTCTAGTGTGTAAGAAAAGGTTTGTCAAGAGTCACTTGGGTAAATCTTTTGTTAATTTCCCCCTTTCTTATCCTCTAGGAAATAATCCTGAAAAGAGCAGCAGACATTGCAGAAGCACTCTACAGCGTCCCCCGCAATCACAACCAGCTCCCCACCCTTGCTAACACGTCAGTCCATGCAGGAATGATGGGAGTGAATTCCTTTAGTGGTCAACTAGCTGTCAATGTTTCTGAAGCCTCACAAGCCACCAATCAGGGTCAGGAGAAGACTCATCTTCCTCTCTCTATGAACTTTTTCTGATAAAAGTCAGGGAAACATGCAGAGCAGTGAGAGTGGTGAAAGCTGAAGGCTAGGAGCACGACTAGACAGATCCCGTCCCCACACACATGCACAACCTCTGAATGACACAGTACTGGCACAAGAAGGGGCTTTCTTTAGGGCCATTTACCCCACTTTGGGGAAAGCACTTTTGCATATATCTAAACAGCTTTTCCTTCTGCTCAGAATGACACATGCAGTTGTGTTTAAATCCCACTACTTCAAAAGGCTTTCTATTGGCTTGAGCATGTACTTTACATTAAGTGCTTGCTTATATATTTTCCTAAGGATGGATGATCTAGCAGTCTGGACTACATGATTCATATCTTTGTAACAGAAAAGCAGCCTTTGAATATTTGTCTGTTTGGTTTGGTTGGCTTTTGCAAGAGACATAATACTAGCTTTTTTTTTTTTTTTTCCCTTCCTTTCTTTTTTTTTTTTTAATTAATTTGTTTTAATTTGAGATTTTCCTAAGTTTTGAAACAACCAAAATTGGAAATATTTACAAATACATTTTTCAGAGCTGCTCTACTTTTTTAAAATAGAGTGGGTTCTACTTTGTATCAAACCAATTATTCCTACACATGAAAATGAAAAGTGAAGAATGTTTCTGTAGAAACCTTTTGTGTTTTCCCCTCTCCTTTGCTGAGCTCTATTTATTATACAACTTCAAAAAACCCAAAACACTTTAATGAGAAAGTATTAGAATGAGGCTATTTTCTAGAAATGCAGGCAAAATTATTTTTCATTACACTAAAAAAATAGAAATTATTTTTAGGTGTAAATATTTTATGAATCTACTGTGTGGTAGAGAGAAAAGTTGGCATTTTTTCCTTCTAGGAGTGAAGATGCATTTTGTATTTCTGTGTTCCTAGATAGAAACAAATCTTCCCTTTTGGATATTTAGATACGAGTTCCCCCAAACATAATTTCCAGAATTAGGTAGACATTAAAATTTTAACTTGGTGACAGATTTTGTAGTCATTTTCTATGACTATAATGATCAGGCCAGGGCAAGAAGACTAAGGACATCCCAGCTGCTATGAGAAATACACTCTTCAGTTTCTAAAGTGTGCAGTGACCATATAATTTGAGACAGTTACATGAGAGTGACATCAGAAGAGAGTTACAAAAATCTCATGCTTTTAACATAGCTCGACTCAGTATGTATGCCTCACTTTGAAAATGTAGGTCATGTTTACTCCATTTTCTACAAACAACCCTTTTAGAGAGCGCTCCTATAGCACTCAATGGCAATCTTTGCTTGAGGCCATGGGTTTTCTGAGGAGCTGTGAAGGCTGTAGCCTTCCTCCTCCAGCTTCATGCTCCCTTCAGCCATGACCCAGGCAATGAGACTTCACATCTTGTTTTACTTGGAGGTTGTGGTGGTCAGTGCTGTCCTTTCTGTTCACTCTGTGGCTGGACTAGGCTGCTGGCATGGTAGCTCAGAGTTACTTGTTTGTAGCTGTTTGTGTAAGTGTCTGTTCCTGGGCTAATACTAATTTGCACTGTATTCCCTCCCCACACAAGGTTTTACTCGCAACTCGAGCAGCGTGTCACCTCACGGCTATGTGCCAAGCACCACCCCTCAGCAGACAAACTACAACTCTGTCACAACAAGCATGAATGGCTATGGGAATGCTGGAATGTCAAATTTAGGTGGTTCTCCAACCTTCCTGAATGGATCTGCTGCCAATTCTCCCTATGCCAGTGAGTATTATATGGCTTTTCGCTATTTCGCACATTTTCAGGAGAAGGAGGTGGTGATTTTCTGTGCTACTCAATATTTAGTTTCTATTTTGAGCACTTGAAACACAGGTTTGCTCTTTTCTCTCCTCTCCAAGGCACTGGCCTTTGAAGCACTTTGAAGACATTAGTGTTGCCAGCAATGATCTTCTCTGTTACTGTTATTATTGTTTGGGAATCTCAAAAGAGCTTAAAAAGAATAATGTTTCACATGACCTGGACTTGGGCTGGTATTTTCATAACTTACCTTTATATATCTGCCCATGAGAAACACTGTCCTCAACATTGCTGGAGAGCAGGGATAGCATAACTGACCTCATGACTGCTGGAGTGAATCAAAAGTTGGTTAGCAGTACATATTTGTTGTTGTTGTTGCAGTGAGCATAAAAGGAAGCTAAGGATGTTTCCTGCAGGAAAAAAAAATACTCTTTTTCCAGATGTAAGATATAACTCACGTGGCATAAAGGAATCCACCAACATCTGTAGAAGGCTGCTAGCAGAATCAAACCAGAAGGTCTTGTCACATAAATGGGTTTATTGGCTGAGACCCTAGCACAGACAGGACAGACAGACTACTGAAAATCCAAGGTTTATGCAACAGATCTGAAGTTTAGAGGTGCAGCAGCAATAATGAGTTATTTTGAATTGCATTGCTAGAGTTCAGAATTAAAAAGGAGGTAGAAACTGTGATTAAAAAAAAATTACCTCTAAGGATTCCTAGCTGCTGCAAATTTAGCATAACATGTTTACCCACATAACTAGTACCTAGAAACTGGGAACTGCTAACCAGTTATTATTTTTTTGTACTCTAATGATAATGTAGCATGCAATGTTACAAAGTACCTTACTTATTAAGTCGAATTTACTGTCATAGAATCTGTGCACTCTGAATTCATAATATAACATGATTGATGAGACATCTCTCTTTTTGAAGCAGATGCCAGTAATGCATTTAAAATACTCCAGCAGTGTGTTATTTCATATTTATGAACAGTCCTCTTTAGAATGGCACTTCACTTCCCAGCCCTGATTCTCTATTCTGGTGATATTTTGGGAGGTTTTCTTGGTAGATCTGTCACTCTGCTAATGCCTAATCCATGGAATCAGAAAATGCTTCAATCATGACCTGAAAATTAAAAGGTGGCATTCTTAATTAAATCAATAAACTAATTGCTGTATAGTAGCAATTCAATTTAGGTGCTTTGATTGCTCTCCCTTAGCAAGTACTTCCAGACATAGAGTGACTTCAGACTAAGATTGTATCTGTCAGACTGTGAAACTTTGAACATTTAATTTCCATTAATTGATTTCCTCAGTGTTAACAAATATGATATCAGATTCTCAAATATGAACTTTAATAGGGTGATTTTTATCTACCTAAATGCAAATAATAACAATTCAAAGCCCAGATGATAGGAAATTTACTCTATAATATGTAATTATTCATAGCTCCCTCATGTATATAAGCAGTTGCTAAACAGGATGAAGGATGGAAGTATGAGATTTTACTATTGGGTCTTCCCTTGGTTTTCATTGGATAAAAAGGGGGAATGGCAATTCTACCTGAATATAAAAGTAATTGGCTTTATTTTCATAAAAGTAAATTCACTTAAAACCTCAGAACCTAAGGTATTTATCCCACTATAGAGTACAATAATGGTTTAAGAAGGTACATATGTGTGTATATATACACATATATATATATAGAGAGAGAGAGGGATAGGGATAGATAGATAGATAGATTGACTGATAGAGATAGATAAAAAACTCAACCTCCTGTATAGCAGGTTTGCCTCTTGGATGGTCCATTTTTTAAAAAGGAAAAAAAAAAAAAAAAAAAAGATAGCTTTATGTCTACAGTTCTTTGGAAACCCTGAATATTCTCATTTGATTCAGTCTTGTAGTTAAAGGCAGAGCTTAATTTGGTTGGCTTCATTGCTTAGCTGTTCCAGCTGAGATTTCAGTCGATGTCTCTGAATGAGAATGTTGTATTGACTGTGTTCAGATGGTGGTTGCAGATCCTCTGGGAGAACTTTTTGTCTTGACCATTATAAAGCAGACTTTCATTTTCAAAATTCTCCGTCTTGGGTGAGATATGAGAGGCCAGCTCCATTCCAGTGCAGAAATTGAATGGTCATGTAAGAAATAGGACTGATTTTTGTATCACTGAGAATTCCTGGGAAGTCCTTACAGCACAAACCTTCCCAAAGCTGGTGGGTACAAGGAAGATGGACACTCACTCGGTACTACTCATTATAACACGGAAAGCATCTGTGACCCTTGTGAGAAAGGTTTAGTAGCTTCTTCCCTTGGGATATGAAAGAAAGTGTGATTTCTGACAGCAATCCACACACTGTTCTGTGCAACAGACACTGAAAACACCAGTGCCAGAAGAGCAAAGGAGAGAAAAACTACCAGAGCAGTCATCTCACTGCTTGCTTCATGATGGGCATCCTCCATGTATATGCATGTATGTGTATATTCATTCCCAGCTTTTGGAATAAATCCTTTTAAACCCTACTTCTTGCAGGGTTTGAGAGAGGAAAGAAACTAAACCATTGTTGTGGAGTTTTAGACAAGCAGGTTAGCTGAGTCATCTCTAAGACCTTCCCTACCTTTCGCAAGTTTGCTTGAAACCCCATAGATCTTTTTCCAGACCCATCTTGCTATAAAGAAAAGCATGGCTTAAACTTCTGCATTTGGAGTCCTGTTGAAAAATCAAAGATTCACAAGTTAAAAATTCCAGATCCAGATTTGCACTTTAACCAATCTTCTTGCCCATCGGTTTTGTAACTCCTGGATTACCTGCAGAATCTGGAATCCCCCCTTGTCCACCTACACAAAAACATTACAAAGTCAGACCAGAGCTGTGACTGATGACAATTCCTAGAAAAGTTTGAAACAGAATGAGGTTGCTGTAAGAATAAAGAATTGCAATTGTAGAAACTGAATGTTCAAGAGCTCCTGGAATTACTGCTCCTGAGCATCTGCAAAACCAAACAAATCAACAAGTGAGTTTCCTGTAATGGTGGATCACAATTTGTGAACGAGCAGAAATCTAACTGCAGTAAAGACTTTAGCCATTTGAAACCAGACCCAGTGCACCCAAGAAGCAGAATTCTCTTGTTTCTGCAGCCTACTGATTACTTATTACTAAGGAGTGCCTTTTGGGTTGTCTTTTTTCCTCTAGTTGTGCCATCGAGTCCGACAATGGCCTCCTCCACTAGCCTCCCCTCAAACTGTAGCAGTTCCTCTGGGATTTTCTCCTTCTCACCAGCCAACATGGTCTCAGCAGTGAAACAGAAGAGTGCTTTTGCGCCTGTCGTGAGACCGCAAACTTCTCCTCCTCCCACCTGCACCAGCACCAATGGCAATAGCCTGCAAGGTAGGTGAAACCAAATCTGGAGCATAGATGGCAGCTCTCAAAACTGAGTTTCCAGTGCCTTGTGAGGCTCTAAGTGACACTGAGCTGTCAAAGGAGATAGAAGACAATGAGGAATCTCTGGTGGTCTTTGTCCTAAAGTTTCCTTCTGTAAAGAGTAATTGGACTCCACCACCAGACCGTGGAAGTGTTTAGCAACCATCCTATCTCTAACTCGACTAATACTGCTGAATTGACAGGCTGTGTCTTTGAAAGCACAGACCTACTGTTATGATAAAAACCAGTAATATGTCAGCTTACTAATACCATCCTTTTTCTTTCTTTCCTCTCTTATTCCCTGTTGTCGTCCTTTATCAGACCAGTCTTTTGTGGACTCTAGCAAGTACTCCACTGCAGGGTCTCTCCAGGGGCTGGCCTTCTCCTGAAGTACGTCACTCAATCTTCCCTTCCTTTTTTTCCTTTGTCATAGTACACTTGTGCAGAAATCCTACTGAGAGCAAATAGATGGTTACAGAGCTTGGCACAAGCCTTTGCCTTTCATAAACAGAAGACACATTACAAACTAACACCAGATTTTTCCAGTTTAACTCGTACCAGGACAAATGTTCGTTTCCACTGATTAACGTACTTCTGTGCCAGTTTATTCCATAAATGATGCAGGGCCCTTTTGAAAACCCTCTTCAACTGTTGGTATCAAGGGGCTGCTCCTTTTCTGCATCCCTTCCCCTCTCGTTATGAAGTATCTCAGCATTAGCACCTAAATAGGTTTTGAAGCGTTGGTGCAAGCTGAGGGAGTGACAGATAAAAGCTTTGTCAAGCTCAGGACGCTGCAAGGACCAGCACTGCCCATTTCATTGTTTGACTCTGCCTGTTTTACAACTCTGTGCCTAAACCTTCCTGTGTAATTACCTCACTACACATTAGTGCCCTGAGAGAGATGTTTTCATGCTCACTTAGACCAAGGAGTTTCCATAAGCAGATGCAGCCAACTGCAGCCAGAGGTGGAAGAGATTTTGTGGTATGCGGCACGCGTTGTGCTTCCCCCAGACCTGAGGTCTGTTTTCCTTTCCATGTGCTTGTGCAAATTATCCAAAGAGCATCGAGCAGGGAATAAAATCCATCTTTTTTGAAAGCCATATTCAGCAGGAGCTGTGCAGAGCAGGGGAAGGATAGTTCTGCAGACTCCACATGTCACTCTGTGGCTGGTGGAAAGAGAAACACTGGGCTTGCAGGCGTAATGCTGATAGCAACATTAACTGCCCAAAAAAAATCTATATGCAGGCAGAGTGGAAGGAATTCATTCATAAAAGCTAGGACCTCTTGTGACTGAAGGGAAGCATTGTCCTCAGTGCATTTTACCCTGGTGAACTGGAAGGAGGAATCCATGCAGTTGTACACACAACTACTACTAGGAATGTATAAACAAAACTGGGGTACCTTCAACCAGGGCTTTGTTACAAACACAGCTTGTGTCAGGAATAAAGTACAGCAAAATTTTCAACTTGGCTGTAATGTTTGCATGTTTTAAGCAGACAACAACTAAAATGTTTCAATTCCAAATTAAAATAAATACTTTTTAAAAAAAGGAGTTAAGAATTGACTGATAGAGGCCTCTGAACATGCTAATGTGTTGTTTGGGTTGGTTTTTTTTTTTTTTCTGCCCCCTTTACTTTGTCCGACCTTACTGTTATGGATAGAGAGGAAAGGCAAGTACCAGGAGAAAACTCTTTCAGGCACTGTTTTTCCTTCACAAGACATGGAATTCTCAGAGACATGCTCAGTTATGAAAAGCAATTATGGAATGAGCTGAGACCACTGGACTCAATTGGAGCTTACTGATTGCCTCCTCGTTATGTCACGTCCAGACCTGCAATGCCCAGGAACCACACACATAGTCTGAGTGTTTCCCCTAATTTTTATTTAGCAATTCAGTTTTCATAATAGGAGTAAGACACCAAGAGAAGGTTCATTTCTAGGTCATCCCTGAACTTCTTGGTGAGTTAAAGACACACTGCCTGTATTCCCATGCCTTCTGACACCACCTGAGGCTTCTAATAATCACTCAGAAATGCACTGCATGTTGTGTCTTATTGCTTAAATAAACAACCATGTATAAGGAGGCTGTCTTATCTCTCTTGGGCTTCTGGATACATCAGAAAGCAATCAAGCTTTCCTTGTGTAGCTTAGATATCAGCAGACCTCACTAAAACAACAGCCAGGCTTATCTGTTGTTCTCTTTGCCATGCAATTTTGTAAAACTCAAAATACATTATTTCTGCAATTTGCTGGCAGAAAATACAAATTAGTATATGATAGAAGAAATAATGCCCATTGATAGGAGTTTTTCTGCTCTCTGCTTTCCCTTTTTAGAGGTGGTGTGATCTCCTACTTACACTGTTTACCACTGATACCTCTGTTTTCAGGATCAATAACATGCTACAGCTGAGAAAATTTGCATGACTATATGTAGCACTTAGGGCATAAAAGTAGAGTGATATAAATGAAGACCTGGAAAGAATGGAAATATCAAAGCTTTTAGGCAGAAAAGATATCATTTGCCATTTGCCTTGTAATTTAATTCAGAATTTCAGAGCTCTTCAAAAGCAATAATGCTTTGAAAAAAATGAGCTAAGATCTACAGCTGTACCATTTGTTTCCAATGGCAAAAGGTGCGTGTCTTGTCTTGTGATGTCTAAGGGAAATGTCTGTGGAGGAGTTGCTATTATGTCCCCTTTGCTTAGGCCCTCACTCAAGGTAGGCAGCTGTGCTGTCCCAAGCAAGAGACAATTCTTGACCACTTTTTGGTGGATTTGGTTTTGATGAATCTTTTAGCTTGAGAATGTTTTGTTTGAATAAGATGTTGACATTTTGTGAAGTACAGGTAATTTTTCTAGAGCAAAACAACATCTCCTTTCAAGCTTTCACTAAATTTGCAATTTAGAAAGGGTGGCAAAGACAAAAAGGTTGAAGCAGTATGCACAGAGGATTAATTATCCATCTGACTCTGCTTAGTTGCACTCATCACGTGCAGGAGGACTCTGTCCATTCCCATCTGCTCACCTCCTTACTTACCTGAGCAGTAAAGAAGAGAGCACTGTGGTCTTTGTGCTGTAACATAGTGAAGTCCAAGAATGCAGTCTGTCTTCTGCTTAAGAAGCTGCCATCCATAAGCCTCCAAGTGCTTTCCTAATAGGGATAAAAATTGTTATCCTCAGGTAAGAAACAGAAACAAATCAAATTTCTCGATGGAATTTGATGAGCTAGAAGGAGAACTGTGACAAAACCTATGTCTTAGGTCCATGCCCATGTGAATCTTTCCTGTACCCAGCAAGGGAAAATCACACTCACAGCCTTAGCTGCAGGTGGCTACCATGGTGGGATCACAGTATGGTCCACTGTACCCATCACTGTCAATACTTATTTTATAGACACCATAGAGGTCCCTGGCTCAAGGTGCATACCCTGGCCCAGATGTAAGGGTAGCAAGAGCAGAGTAGGGAACAACCACAACATTGAGAGCATTTTTTTGCTTGAGTTTGCTTCATTTTCAGTCAACATGTACCAAGAGGACAACCCTGTTGTGAGGATGCAGTACTTGGTATTTTGGACACTGCTAAAATAAAAACCCTTAGAAAGTTGTTGTTTTGGGTTGGGTGGGTTGTGGTTTTTTTTTTTGTTGTTGTTGTTTGTTTCATAGAATCATAGAATGGTAAGGTTGGAAGGGACCTCAAGGATCATCTAGTTCCAACCCCCTACCATAGGCAGGGACACCTCCCACTAGTACAGGTCACTCAAGGCCTCGTCCAACTTGGCCTTGAACACCTCCAGGGAGGGAACATCCACAGCCTCCTTGGGCAACCTGTTCCAGTGCCTCACCACCCTCACTGGAAAGAACTTCCTCCTAACATCTAGTCTAGTTTTTTTTTTAAACAAAACTGCTGTTGTTTTACCCAGTCTTGATTAATTTGGCAAGGATGCTAAAAATAAAGGCAATGTGAAATTCGTTCTATGATTTGACAGGAGACAGCACAACTATGGAGATAATAAACAGCTGCATCCTCAGATTATCTTCATGCTGGAACCAAAAAAGCCCATGATAGGAAATAGTTCAGCAACACATATCTAAGACACAGTGGTATCCTCTACGCTGCTCACTTGAGTGTCTTCCTGTGGGACTTTAAGCAACTTAACTCACCTCTCTATCCTTTTTAATCCTCATTCTCAGCTCCTTGAAGAGCCCTTATGTGGAGTGCAAACAATCAGTACAGTGATCCCACATAAAACCATAGCTGAATGATGAATTCCAAGAATTGAAATGCTGCTGTGCATTTGCAACACGTCACCTCTGAGGATGGCCTGTTGCAAACGTGTGGATGTGGTTTGCATTCTCTCCTTCTCCTCTCATTTTATTTCATTTAATCAGTACAGTTTACTCGAGCTGTTCTCCCTTTGCTGATTAGACTTGTAATTCTTGCACATATGGTGGTGTTTGTGGAGAAAACATTTCCCTCTTCTCCCCCTCCAACCCCAAATCTGTGAGTCTTTTACTTTGGCTCTGTTCTTATCAAATAATTGCAGATGTAATTAAAGCACAATGAATCAGCACCAGTCACAGGGTTGAGTTCTTCCTTAAGAAATTACATGTCCAGATGTCTGAGATGGCAGGCAGATCTAGTGTTTAAATAGTGTGCCCATGAAGTGCTGCCAACCTGAAGACAAATCTATTTTCTACCTTTTGGCAAATACTATCCAACTGGCATTTTGATGATGCATGGTTGTTACAGTTTCCATCATAAATGTGCATGACTCCCTCCTGTAAGGATGTGCTGGCTCACAGCACATTATGTGGACACTTGGAATGCCTGACTTGTGTAGAGTCCCAGGTAAATCACAGAATGGTTTAGGTTGGAAGGGACCTCAAAGTTCATCTAGTTCCAACCCCCTGCCATAGGCAGGAACACCTCCCACTAGTTCAGGTCACTCAAGGCCTCATCCAACCTGACCTTGAACACCTCCAGGGAGGGAGCATCCACAGCCTCCCTGGGCAACCTGTGCCAGTGTCTCACCACTCTCACTGGAAAGAATTTCTTCCTAACATCCAGTTTAAATCTCCCCTCTTCCAGTTTAAACCCATTGCCCCTTGTCTTGTCATTACAAGACCTTGTAAACAGTCCTTCCCCAGCCCTCCTCTAGGCCTCCTTCAGATACTGAAAGGCTACTACAAGGTCTCCTGGAAGCCTTCTCTTCTCCAGGTTGCAGAGCCCCAACTCTCATAGCCTGTCCTCATAGCAAAGCTGTTCCAGCCCTCTGAACATCAAAGAGAGGGGAGACCAAGCTGGAGTTCAAGTACAGTTTTCTGCTGTACCTGTTGACTTCTGATGAATGTCTTCTCTTCAAGAGATGGTTTCACAGAAAACCAGGGGCGGAAATCCTGATGATTCAACTTAGCTAACAAAAGAGAAGACATTCTAAATTAACTTTTAACATGCAACTCACTCAGTGTAGCTGGGTGAAGTCTACTACAAGTGTAATAAAAGCATGAGACTCCAGTCTGCCTAACTACCAGTTAAGGATATATTTCAATTTCTAAATTGGATGTTAGAATTTAAGTCTTTTTCTGAGCACCTGGAAACACATACATAAGTCCCAGGGTTGAACACTGAACATGCAGGAGAAAACTGGTGTAGGAGAATGGAGCTCTGGTCCTGTGCCTAGTGCAAGGAACACCCTGCCAGGTCGATAATACTGGTGGCCTCTGAGACTCCAACCATTATCTCATGTGTGGAGCAAGTATCTGCCATGCTTTTAAAAGAGTAATAGAATGTGTGGCAATGGCTGGGTCAGGTTCAAGCCTCCTGAGCATTTTGAGATTTTTGAAACTAAACCTGAAAAAAAAATAAAAAAAATTTGGGACTGATTCTGCTGCCAGGGGAAGTGCACTTTTCCTGAAGAGAATCACTGATTTCAGCAGTCACTTGCAAAATGAAACCACTTTCTTATCTGAATGAGGCTTACTTTGATTACTGTGTACATAATTGTCTCAGCTGGATGGTACTTAGATATAAATTTAGTTCGCAGTACAGCTTAGTGTGTTGCTAATAAATGTTTAAAAGCTCTGAGGATTTTACAAGTTGCTTGATAATTCACAAAAGTAACTTTTCCCCTACCCCCTCTTTCTCTCTCTCTCCCTTCCCTTCTCCCCTTTCTTCCCAACAGCTATATCTGGCATGATTGTTCCCCCCATGTGAAAGAATTGCCTTGAAGAATTTTATTAATGAAGAGGTTGAATTCTGCTTCAGAGAGAATCTGATACAAGTCCCAGAGTGGAACTTATTACTCAGGCCTTTTTAAAAAGAAGA
>VWZE01010069.1:627599-639011 GCA_013396675.1 Eubucco bourcierii | reverse complement strand
GGGGGGAAAAAAAAAAAGGAATTGAAAAGCACAAAAGAACTGTTTTTGTTACCTTAAAACAATATAACTTTTTTCTAGTCGAGCAAGAAATCATTTACAACGATGCTGCAACTGTGCATGCTTCCTGTATGAATTTTGCAATGGTTTTCACTAGAATGTCACAGTGTGATCTTTGGGGTGGGGGTGGGGGGAGGGAGAGGGAAGAAAAACAGGAATTATTTTTTTTTCCTTTTCTTTTTTTTTTTTTTTTTTTTTTTTTTTTTTGGTGAGAAAATAAAAGAAGAGAAAAACTGGAAAATGTGAGAGACATCAGTTTATTGCTTCTCTGTATTCCAAGCGATTATTCTAATTCACATAGTAAGCAACAGCACGACAACGTAGTCAAATTTAAAGCCATATTTTGTCCAGTGACACCACCAATTACTCTTGTAGAGCTCCACTCGAGCGGTTTTGACACCAGTGTTAGCCATCAATGTTTGTAGTCTTCTGTGCCAGTGTCCAAAGATCCTTTGACAGTGTGCAGAACTTGGTTTTGTTGCAACTATCTGTAGTGACCTGATCCATGGGAATTTGTACAAAAAACTCTCCCCGCACCGCCCTCATCTTTTACGAAGTAAAAGATGCAGCTGTTTACAGAATATGGCTTTAAGTGGAAACATTTCAGATTTCAGTTCTAACAAGGTGAAGCTTCACAATGACTGGATTGCATAACGTTATGCCCTATTTCCTCACAAGTTGTGCTAGGATGCAGCTAAAACGAAGTCATCTCTGAAACTACTAACCTTTCACCTTCTTATCTCTACCTTTTTGAATAGAGACACACACACACACACACTGTACAGTTCTATTGTTAGAGAAACTAACTACTGTAGAGATTGTTATAATTTTTTTGCAGAAATTCAAGCTGTAAAAACTTTTCAACTTTCACAATATTTAATTAAAGTTACTTCCTGTCTGTGAATACAGCTCCTGGTTGTGTGTTTATTTTTCTGTTTCTGCTAGCTGCCAGGTGAGGGGGGGGGGGAAATACAGAAGAAGCTGAACTGTCTTTCTGAAATTAAGGAGAAAGAGAAAATCTTGGAATTCTCAGTGGAAAGCAATGGATGGTGGTGCACTGAAATTCCTCCTCCTCTGTTTCAAAGGATCCTCACCCATAATACCGAACATTCATCCTATTATTATTATTTTAATTGTTTCAGTCTATCATTGCCCAAGGACCAACCTATTTTTCTGCAGATTTCAGGAGCTTACATATCTTTAGGTGTCCACCTGCAAAGGAGCTGCCTCTCTGAACACAGTGGCTGTGAAGTATCAGACACAGGCATATTAGATCCAGTGCCAGAGACCCAGGGAGATTTAAGTTTTCACCTTGGTTTTAAGTCAGTGACAGCACTTCAAGTACCACATCTGAAGTGACCGGCTCCAAGAGCTGCATTAAAGTATGTTGAGTTGTAACTAACTCCTTGACCACGAAGGGGGCTCCTATGAAGTGTTTCCATTCTGTTGCCATTCCTAAATGATAAATCCATCAGTTGCTAAATTGGTTCTAGGTGTTTCATTTTGTTCTGTCCTCCTCTGGCAGAAGAGGGCCGTGAGGAGCTTTACCTCTGAGGGAGGTTGAACAAAGGGCAGTTAACCACACCTGGTTAACTGGAGAGTGGCTGTCATACCAAAGACCTGAATGGGGACAATCAAAAACCTTTCAATAAAATCCTTTCAACATCACCACTAATGCAAGGCTCCAAGCATTTCCTAGGTGGGAAACCTTGGGTGGAATTGCAGCTTAAATGAAATTAAATTTTACTGTTAAAAGATTGATAAAAAATACTAAGCAGCCATGAGGGGCTTCTTGCAATGTAAAGTGTTGGGTAGCTCTCACATATTAACAGATCCATTCCAGCAGTTGTTAAAGAAAAGAGCTGTTGGCAAAAATCAGCCCCCCCCCACCAAATGTGTTTACTTTGTCAGCACAAGAGATCTGTCTTTTCTGTCTGAGGAAATTCACCTGGCTCTCTTTCAAATGATGTGAATATTGGCAGATCTCACTGCAGCCAAGGGCTCCAGGAGTGCTCAGCTCACTGGTAAGATGTTGGGTCCCATGCAGCTGAAAAGCAGTATTAAAAATTAAATTTAGGAGGTAATACTAGGTAAGCTCTTCTAGGTGCAGCAGAACAAGAGCTCTGCTTCAGCCTTTTGGGTCCAATGGGAATGGTTTTGCCTGAAATTTCATACACATTTTGGAAATAGAGGTAGAGGGAAGGGATGGAGGCAGAAAAGAATGAACCATCAGGCAGTTGAGGCAAACTGAAGAAGAACCTGCTGGCTAGTCCCAGTGATGTTCTCCTGCCAATCAAACAGATCACCTGGGTCACAGTACTGTAACAGATGATGAGTTGGTTTTTTTATTATCAGAAGAAAACTCTCCAAAGCCCAAACCATGTGGGTACCAATTGCAAGGCACATATGCCATGATGGGGCATACACTAAAAAGCAGAGAAGCATCTTTGGTCATCACCCAGAGAGCATGTAGGCATGTGGGCTTAGGCTCAGGTATCTAACAGCATGACAGTGCTGCTCTGCATTGGGAGCTGCTTTAACTTTTCAGCAACAGCAGTAGTCACTTTGACTGAATGGTTTGCATCTGGTAGTGGGATTGGTTATTTTTTTTTTATTGCCATGCCTCTATTTTTTTTTTTTTTATTTAGTTTAAAGAAACTTTAGCCAAATGAGCTACCTTCACTGCTAGTTTCCTGCACCTGTCTGCATGCCTGTTAGCTCCCTTTAGAGTTTGTCCCTACAGGCTCTTGCCACAGCTGCTTCATGTTCTCATTTACAACCTTCTTAGCAGCACAGCCCATAGATCTTCTGCTGTTTCATGGATTAGTTGAAGACATTTCATGTTATGCACTTGATTTCCTCACATCCTTTGTACTTACTGCTCCTTGTTCTCTATTATTCTGAGTATTCACATTGTGTTTATGTACTAAAAGATAGGCTGGAGGCGTCCCACAGACTTCCTGGCCCCCAGCTCATCTCCAGTTTCATGGGACAGAATTTTTTTGGAAGAGTTGTTTTTTTTTTTCAAATGCCACATTGCTCAAGATTCTTCAAAAGTACATCCACTACATCTTAGTTTGTTTGCCTTCATTACCTTTTAGGGAAGTTTGACTGAAGCCAATTCCTCTATTGCATAGAAAATATGACACATCTTTGTCCTGCACCAACACTGTGCTTTTGAATGCCTTCCCACCAGCACTGGCCCTCCCATTAAATGCTTTTCTCACTTGGGCCTTGGATGTATTCCAGACAGGGAGGTGTGGACTCCATCAGCAGCATCCATCTCATCCTCTCATTGCTGTGAGCATTAACTTGCTTTAGTTTCATCCACAGCAATATTACAGAAGAGTCACTTTCTACTTGCTTCCTTCTTTCTGCCTTCACAAACACACTTCAGCACCATTACACTAATAGGTTTGCAAAACCTACCAGTGGCTGTTCAAAGTCCACTCCATACTATTGTATGTGGCTTTATTAGGCTACATCTCAGAGGTGCTATGAAGCAGCCTGACAGAGCTTCAGGAAGCCACTTGGTCAGTTTGGTTGCGGCCTCCTTGCCCACCCAGCAGTTGTACTCATTTTTGTCAGTGGGACCTCCCTGCCTGCCCCCACCACCATTATCTCAGTGGGATGCTGCCTGATTTGGACCTCATTTGACATCTCTGTTTCCCAGAAGGAGCTGGCTCTGGCATTCCTTTTCCCCAGCATCTAATGCTGATATTTCAGTAGGGGATGGCAGGTCAATACTTTAGATAAATAAGTAATGGCTCCAGCTCCACAGCCCTGTGCTCTCTTCTCCTTGGTGCCCTTGAGGATACAATTAGACCACAGCTTATGGCACTGCTCCAACATGATTGGCAGGTCATGTGAAAGAGCACACATCTTAGAAAACTTTAATACAGTCATTCCAGGACACGAATGCCAATGACTACTCAGGTCACAGCCTGACACCAGGGGCTACAATACTAGGTGGCTTTTAGTGTGAGTCCACAACAGGATCAACAAACACAGTACTCCAACACACAAGTTTCTCCTTATTTTCAATGAATGACCCAAACTTGAGCACTAGTGTGGAGACACATTTGATCATCTGTGCCAAAATAATTATATGATCATCTAATCCTTGCCTGAAACATATGGCAAACCCTACCAGGACAACTCTCCTACATGTCCCAGTGCAGTCAGACTCTGTTTCTCATAAGGAAGATGAAACTGCAATTTTCTTTTTTGTCAATGAAGTGTATGAACCCCTAATTCTCCCACATTTATTCTTGTCAAAGGGTATCTTACACTGTAAGCCCTTACAAGAGTTTCAGTGGTTTTGCAGCTGGTATGCAAGACTCACCACGTTGTGGCAATGCACTGCAATCTGGTGGCTCTTGGCCACGTTTATGAGACAAAGACTGATAAAGTCTGTAGCTACACACAAGGGCTCTCTGCAGGGCACAGGTTATCTGGCTGAGAATAATCTCCAGATAAATTTGCCACTGAGGATTCCTCAGTGACCCACTGTAAGAAGGCAGCAGCTCAGCTCAGACCTGAGCTCAAACGTCTTAAAAACACAACTCTCTCTCTCTGTGTGCGTGTGCGTGTGCACCTGCGTGTCCTGAAGTGGGAAACTGTGTGAGAGTCATGACAAGCTCTGGGAAGCAAACCTCAAGATGAACTCCAGTGCAAAAGTTGACTTTTCTGCAGTGTTTCGAGGAAAGGGAAGCACAAACATTGTGCAGAGGCTCATTTAGAAGGTTGTTGTGATGCAGTTTTCATCTCCACTCCCTTCCAGACTCACACCAACTCCCCCCCTCCCTGTGTTGCACCAGTGCTGCCTCTGTGCCCACCACCTTTGCACAAAGGGCTGTGCCTTCAGCCTCATTTCCACGGAGCACTGCTCACATTGCTCACCGTCAGCCTGCCCCAGGCACTGCCTCACTCCCCCACCTTGCCACCATTAACTTTGCCTTCAACCTCTGCTGCATCATTGCCTTCTCCTGAGGGTTCCCTATTTATATCGAGGGGAAAATGCAGTTGCTGGGACTGGAAATATTTTGTTACCTTTTTCTACTTAAGTGCGAGGCGTTTTTATCTGTGCTCTCTGGAGACTTGTGCTACAGTGGGACTGATTTTATCCACTTACTCAATGCACTTTAGTTCAATAATGATTACAGAACTTCTACATAATATATTAGGCATAGCTGATTTCCCAGGGTTTGTAGCCCTCTATCTCCCTAAGCATTTAAAATGGAATTTCTCTGTGATAGGTATGTTATGAATGATACACTCCTCAACAGCCAGGATGTAAAAATAATAGCAGCAGTGAGCTGGGAAGGAAGAAGAGGCAGGCACTCGACTGGAAAATGCCAAAGCCTGTGGATAATGCAAGCCAACAGCACTGACCTGCTTTGTTTCTTTAAGTACTGCTCCTTAGCCCACCAGTGGCACTTGTAATTCAGGCAGTACAGGCCAGATTCCCAAACCCTTCCTCCACTACCTCATGCAGACTAAGATGTTTTGTCAATGTACTGGTTCCCTTGCAAGACTAGCTTGNATAGCAGCAGTGAGCTGGGAAGGAAGAAGAGGCAGGCACTCGACTGGAAAATGCCAAAGCCTGTGGATAATGCAAGCCAACAGCACTGACCTGCTTTGTTTCTTTAAGTACTGCTCCTTAGCCCACCAGTGGCACTTGTAATTCAGGCAGTACAGGCCAGATTCCCAAACCCTTCCTCCACTACCTCATGCAGACTAAGAGGTTTTGTCAATGTACTGGTTCTCTTGCAAGACTAGCTTGGCTTGGTCTCTCTTTCTTCCTTGTTTTTTTTTGTTTGTTTGTTTGTGTTTTTTTGGTGGTTGTTTTTGGTTTTGTTTGTTGGTTGGTTTGTTTTGGTGTTTTGTTTGTTTGTTTGTTGGTTGATTTGGGTTTTTTTGGGCAGTTGTTTTGAAATGCCAAGCAAGCTCTTCTGCTTGCTCACCTGTGGATTGAACAGCCGTAGGCAGGCCTGTCATAGCCACCACAACCAGCCCTGAGGTCCCTGATGGGATTGCAGAAAACCTGCACATTTGTTTTCTTCAACAGCAATGGTTCTTCAACAGCAGTGGTTTTCTTCCACCAGGGTCAGACAGCATGTCCCTGGCACAAGCAGCCTGGTTTTAAGCATTCCTACCAGGCTTTCTATGAACACCCCCCAGCCACAGAACTGTAAGGCTTCTCCATTTTCTTCTATCCCAGATGCTAGTGACCCACGCTACCCACATTGTTTTCTATCTATCCTCCTTGCCCTGGCTGCTCAGCACTCTCAACCCCCTGTAAAGCATCCTGATGGCAGAGAGCATCCAGCTCCTGCAAATAAAGCCTAAGACATACTTGTTCAAAACCCACCCCTTGTGCTCCAGGGAGTTTTCCACACTGGGCTGATCACCTTGAACCAAGCATCTTGCTCATCCTATTGTTACCAGCGTCCCCAGCTGGTGGTGGTGCTGTGGTTTTGGTTTATTTTTCCTTTCAATTTAAACCCCCTTTTAAAACCCAATTTTCCAATAATCTCTGAATTTCAGTAACAGTTTTTGATGACAAGCTCCACACTGTTGCAGTCCATTGCTGTAACTCCCTTATTTTCTCCTTGTGCAGTGGGATGTGTGGTTTCTGCAGCCCTTATTGCCTGATGAGGATAGCCCCCATGGACCCTTAATGGTCAGGGACAACCAGGGATGCTGCTGCTGCCCTTCACCCAGCCCTAGCAGAGCAGTGTGGGGCAGCTGCCATTGCAGCTGCAGCCCCATGGTCGACACCAGGAAACAGTAAAGGGGAAGTTGTTACAAGCAAACAGCTGTTTCAACACTTTTAATCACAAGGCGAGCTGTAAGATAAATAAATAAATAAAAGCCTATGAAGTGATAAAACAAATGGCTTGGTATCAGAGACAGATTTGAAGCTTCTGGCTTCCTGCGTGGGAGAGCAGCCTGTGAACTCTCATCCTCCCTCCCCCAAATAATTAATTTATCACTTAGCAGCACTGGGTCTTTTTGGAAGGTGGTGGGAGATGGCATTTGAAGGTGAACTCCAGCCCTGTGGAGAGGCCTGTGGGGCTGGGGAAAGAGGCAGCTAAGTGCTGGAGTCTACAGGTAAACTGGCAAGATCACAGGAGGGTTTCTATCAACCTGCTCAAGCTCCTGTGAGCCAGCACATGCTATTTAGTTCCACCCTCACAAATCACTGTTACGCCCTTTCTGCTTTAAACACTATGGATCAGCTATAACAACACTTGATATTTATTTTATTTCAACTATCACTCTGATTTGTCAGGTGTATTTTTTATGCACAGCAGGTGTACCCTAATGGGGTTAGGGAATAAACAGAAAATTGATGGGCTTACACACCCATTAGCTAATGGATTACTAAGCAAAAGGGACTCTGTTTAACCCCACTGCACTTAGCCCACTGTTGGGAGGAATGTTGAAGACTATAAGCTAACACTCAAATATCTCTTTGTGGACCCAGGGGAAGAGAGCTCAAACTTTAATGCACCTCTTTTGATAGGCAGGTGAATGAATGTGGCTATCATTATGCAATCAACGCATCTCTGGAACTATTTATCAGCTGCACAACCTGCCCCGTGAACTCTGCTTGCTCCTCACCCACCACACTGTGTCACCATGGTGTACAGAAAGGGTTAAGTGGCACCAGAGAGAGGTGCTTCCCACATCCCACTTGCACAGAGCATGCAGTTAATGCAGAGCTGCTGCTGAACTTCATGGTCCCATACCCCAGGGCTGCACACCTTGTGTGTTACCAACAGGCTTTTTAGTGCAAAGGCCTTGTGTCGACACCCAGCTTTAATCAGTTATTTCAAGATAGATGTGCCTCGTTAGCATCAGAACAATGCAATTACTTCCCCTCCTCCTCTCTCTCCAAATCCCTGGGTTTTATTGGCCTATTAATGGTTTGATTTGTTGTTGGTGGAAACAAGAAGGATTCCAACTCATTGATCATATTATCCTACAGATACCCGGCAGAATAAATAAGTGAGATAATAAAACCCAAAGCATATGCTCAAAGGTTACCTTTTCTAAATCCTTTAGGGTTCTGCATCATAGTTTATGTTCCCTTCCAACCACAAACACACAGCTCAGTGCAACACATGACAGTTAAAAAAGGCCTCTAATGCTAAAGGTTATATTTGCAATCTTTTGCAGTCTTCCTCAGATGGAAACAAGTCACACTGTCCACAGCTGCAACGAGGAACAACCCCCTGACATAGGTGTGTAATCAAAAGCCAATTCAAAAGGAGCCTACTGTAAATATCAACTTGATCCAGGTATATGCATGCTTTGCTTGGAGCAGCGGAAGAGTCCTGCTGACTTCAATGGGATGGCTCCTGTGTTTGAAGAGAAATAGGTGTGTGCATGCAGGGGAGGTGAAGGTCGACGAACAAAAAAACCAGGAGAGAATATAGTTTTGTGTTGCTTTTCTCTAAGCAGTGACACAAAAACTCACAGCCAGGGGGAAGTTAAGGTCCTTTTATTTTCCTTTGTGCCTGCCTGTTCCTGGGGTGCATTCAGGCGCCCCTTACGTTTAGCTCTGGCAGCCCATCTGGGTTGCAGGGCAGCTCAGACAGAGCTCTGAGAAGTATGGGGTGCCTGTGACAGAGAGGGGCTGTGATGCTGATTGTGGTCTCTCTGGGCTTTGCCTTATTGCTTGGCTCTTCCTGAAGCTGGGGGAAAGGAAATTGCTTAAGGCACTTGACAGACCAACAGCTGAGCTCTTCAGTTGGCTTAAAAGCGATGCAGCAGAAAGTGCCACAGACAGGGTGCAAGGACAGAAGGTAATGAGACTTCAACATGATCAAAATGGCAGCCCAGGTTCCTCCTCATGCTAGAGACCAGTGTTTGGGCAGAAATCTACTGATGCCCACTGAAAGACAAACTGCTCTGTTACCAACCCAAAATGAAGCTCAAAAAATCTGGTGTGGTTCAAAAGATGCATGGCTGTAACTTCACCCCCAGGTTGTAGACTCTGGGTTGCAGATAATCTAATTTATTCTGGAGTTCATCGGCATCAGTCTAAAAGGCTGGAGGAGCATAGCAACAAGCTTGTTAATTATTTTACTCAACTTTTAGACCGAGGGGATAGCCAAAATATCCTCATCTGTTTCATTTTCAGTTCTTATTGTTCCTTCCATGTTGTAGCTGAGGTTATTTTACAGCAGCTGTCAGTCACAGCGGTAACAACTTCCACGGCAGAGCTTCCATTTGGCAAGCTCACTGTTCAGAAAGTGCTGTGATAGTGTGGAAGGGGTTTCTTTCTCTTTCTTAATATCATCTTCCCCTAGGATAGACTGTCTTGCCCTCTCCAGCAAAACACGCTTGGATCACACTGCAGAGTTTCTGACTGCTGCTTTTAAAAAGGTATATCTGTTTGTTTCCATCAACACGTTTCAGCTCCTCTGGCATGCTGTCTTTGCAGCTCTAATAGAGACACTTCATGTGTAATGGGGTCACACAGTGATCCTCACGTTTGATTCCCTTCCTACCACCACGTTAAATTGAAACAATGTGTGTGCATCGGATTTCTGCAGAGCAGGGAAGCTGCAGCATCTACAAGTTTTGTGATGCAATGAAACTAATGATTTGGATTTTATTTTCCGGGTACCACAATCAGCTGGCAAACTCTTGAAAATACACCTTACCTCATTTTCTCTCTGTCTCTCTGCCTCCCGAGAGCTTTCACCAACAGATCTACTTTCATGCTGGGAAAGAAAAAAAAAGTAATTCTATCAGTAATTTATGGAAATTAGAAAACTGATTAGCATAAAGCTTCTACTTGTGATAGTGGGGTTACAAAAGTGGGTTGATAGGTAAAAATGATCTCCTTAGTGATAATTAACTTTGATCTCTTAAATAACTGTTAACTTTCATAAAGAAGGAGAGTACAAATGAAATTTGCATCATGGCAACTGTAAAAAGGCAGAACATAACTTCCATTGGAGATTACATGATAAGCTCTGTTCTCAACCAAAATATACTCATTTCAAAGCAAAATGACATGAATTGTCAAGGACTGTTGGGTTTGTTCTTATATCCTGTGCTAACAGGAGTGCACTGAGATGAGACATTGCATATGCTTGCGTGAACAGCTCTGTACACCCATGTAAATGATATGTATTTATCTACAGGGAAATGACAATGCATGCTCTGCTTAGCACTTCTGCGCGAGCATTCATCCAAGGACTCCCAAGTACTTTATAAACATTAATTCATTCTGGCTATGTGACTGTGAGGTAAGTAAATATTAGCCTTATTGCAATATTATTGGGAAATGGAGAGGCACGGCAGCTAAGAGACTTACTCAAGGTCAGTAGATTATAGCTCCAGTGCCTAGCTTCTAGTTCTGTGTGCAAGGCACATGTCTTTGGACACCGGAGGATTACTGTGCACTCATCAGTTTCTACTTTTCAAGGCCAGGTTGGACGAGGTCTTGAGTGAGCTGTACTAGTGGGAGGTGTCCCTGCCTATGGCAGGGGGTTGGAACTAGATGATCCTTGAGGTCCCTTCCAACCTTACCATTCTATGATTCTATGATTCTACTTTCAGCACTGTTTGGAAAGACTTCCCATCAATATTTATCTCTGGACAATTTCACGGTGCCTGTTTGGGGTTGGATAGTCATACCAACTGTTTCACAAACTAGAAACTGAGGCAAAGTGGAGAAAAAAAAAACCCAAAAGAACCAACCAAAGAACTCACTCAATACGAACATCCAATCTGAGAAATCAAAGGCCCAGGAGTTTTAACTAGATCCCACCAAGCTGCAGTTCAAACCAGAAGAGAAGCAGTTGTGTAGTTTAACACTCATTAGAAATCAAGTCTTCAATAAAACTGAAGCTGTAAAATCCCCAAGCAAAGGAGAATTTTTTGAAGCCCAGGGCACCAGACATTAGTTGTGTGTCTTCTCATAAGGACCCTCAAAAACACTTACACAGGTTGCTGGGATTGAGATAGTCTAAACCATAAGTCACATATGAAATAAAGTGTATACCAAGAAACGCAAACACACTGCCAAACAATGAGGCTAGATAATGTTAAGTAGCAAAATGTAAAGAATATCCAAATATCTGAACTTTTCAACTCATGGAAATCATCTTAGAACTTTTTTTTTTTTTGCATGCTTGAAGCTCTTGGCACAGTGACTCATGAAGAAACCATTGCAACGTCTCAATATCTTTCTTCACTAACTCCTCCAGATAGAGTATGCTGGCCACTCTGAATCATTTTATCCTGTCATCTGTCTTCCTTTGATATGCATGAAGTTAAAGGGAAATGGCAGTATCCTAATTTCTATTTCCACCCAAAGTCATAGAAGAG
>VWZE01010069.1:606323-627514 GCA_013396675.1 Eubucco bourcierii | reverse complement strand
GGAGGGGAGGGGGGAAGGAATCACTTTTTTAATGCAGCTTTTAAAATAGAAAAGCAAAAAAAAATTTTTTTTTTACAGCACTTAATAGGCCTCCCTTGCAATTTAAAAACTGATTTTCAGGAGCTCATATATTCAAATCTCCAAAGTCTATTTGAAGGCACATCTGAAGGTGCACCCTGCAACCTGTGTGTAGCAAACTCTTTTGAATCTTGTCCTTGAAACAAAAATTAGTGCCCCATGGGAGCTCAGCAGTGTAGACAACCACTAACTGCAGAATGACTGAAAGCAGAGCTGAGAGTCCTTGCAGCTGGGAGGGAAAAGGGGATGAGAGAGCGAGGGAAGATGAGAAAAGCCTTCAGGAGCCATTTGGGAGACAGTCACTGGGAAGAAGAAAGAAAGACATGCACTAAAAACAACAGAAACACAGGTGGAAATGGCCTACTGGGAAATCAGGCTGTCAACAAACAAAAGCCGAAGGCCAGAAAGCAGTTTCAGTAGCAGCCCCTGCTAACAGGGCTTCAGTGTTCAGTAAATAAATTAGCAGCAGCTTTGACTGTTTGGAAATTAGTAGCGACATGATGAAAGAAGCAAATGACTTGCTTTTATCTGGAGTGGAAGCACTAAACTTGGAAAGAAATCCTTGCCTGTATTAGGAGAAGCAGAGATGCTTTTATCAGCTTAGACTTGAACAACAATAATATCAGAAAAGTTTCATTTCATTTACCAATGGCTCAGAACTTCGTTTGTAAGTAATGATGCCTGTGCCCCTCTGGGCTGCTTTTGACAGCATCTCTCCTTTAAATAGCTCAGAAGGCAAAAATAACATGTTAGGTAGATAGACTAACAGACAGACAGATAGATACCTGGGTGTCTGACAGAAAAAAAAAAAGATAAAGAAGTAGAGTTGGGACATTAGATCGACTCTTCAGTTATTGAGAACTGGAAAAACTCCTTTGGGAGGAACTGCAGTGATTTACTTCTGTTGAGAATCTGATCTTGTTTAATTAAACAGGTACTAACTAAGAGGCTGAATAGTAAACACTTCAGCACGTGCTTAAGCATTCAGCATGTGCCAAAGTCCTATTGATTGTGTTGAGATATAATTTGCTTAAGCGCTCCTCCCCAGTAAGAGTTCCTACTGAATTAGGACTTCAGTTACTGGAGTTGAATGTTTATTGGGTCACAGGTACTAAGAAGGTGATNAAAGGTGGTTGGATAAGGAGTAACTGCAGCATCCAGAGCAAGCAGGTATTTATGTAAGCAGTGCTGAGTGTGCTTGATATGGCAACAGGTCCAGGAGGGAAGCTTGCACTTGCAGGGGAAAGAAGGGATGTCTGGTGGGGCCATTCCACCATCCTAGTGTGTGTGGGTCCGCATAAAACTTGAAATAGGAACTTTATTCCTAGCAGGGACAGCCCAGGGCTGTGTCCACATTGCCTCTGATGGATGGCAACGGCCTCCATTGTGTCTGCTATCCACCAGGTTGGGGGCAGAACCTGGCATGTGATAACATCAGGAAACATCAGATCTAAGGGGTCACAGATTTGCTGCATTGTTTGGGTACTGTGTCTACCCTTCTAGCCAGTATTAGCTTTATCTGCCTGGAAATACCTGGCTGCTCTGAGATTCAGCTGTCAGCTAGCAGCTTCAGCCCAGCTCTCCTGGCAGACCCTGAGTGCTTTCAGCTAAGAAGCATCACAATTTCTCATTCACATGCCAGAGCCAGTGAGGCAGGGCCTCCTTCCACAATGCCTGGTTCATGCCGTTAGTTCTTACCACCACAAGAAGTAAATCAGCTAGGATGCTTCTAGACAAAATGGTCAGTAAGTAGTGGCATTCCTTAGGGATCAATAGTGGGACCAATACTGCTTAATGTCTTCATTAATGACCTGATGATGGGCTGGAGTGCACTCTCAGCATTTTGTAGATGACACCAAATAGTGTGATGGAGCAGGCAATATGCCAGATGGCAGGGCTACCCTTCAAAGGGACCTGGACAAGCTAGAGAAACGGGTGGGCAGAAACCTCATGAAGTTCAGCAAAATGAAATCCAAAGTCTTGATATCTGAGATGAAACAGCCTTATGCAACAACACAGACTGCAGGCTGACTCTAGGAAGCAGCAAAGAAAGCTGCATCCTGGGCTGTACTAGTAGCAAAGCAGCCAGCAGGTCTAGGGATGTGCTCCCCTATGTTTGGTCCTCTTGAAACCACATCTGTAGTGCTGTGACCAATTTGAGGTTCCCAGTTACAATGGAGACACTGGCACACTGAAGCAAATCCCAGAGAGGCAAAAAATTTGGATGCCCACAGGCTGCCCAGAGTGGTTGTGGAAATGTTAGAAATTCACCTTGGTGTGATACTGTGCAGCCTGCTCTAAGTGAACCTGTTTTAGCACAGGGTTGGACATCATGATTTCCAGAGGATTCTTCCAGCCTCCACTGTTCTGTGATTCTGTGAGTGCTGGAGCTGAGAACTTGAGGGAGCTGGACTTGTTCAGGTGGGAGAAGAGAAGATGAAGGAGAGACTGTATTGTTACCTGCAGCTGCCTCATATGAAGAAGACAGAGTCAGATGCCTCTGGGAGGTGCACAGCAATAAGACAGGAGGCAATGGACACAAAGAGGAACAACAGTAGGACTATGAGATACAAGGAAGTGTGGGGGGTTTACCCGTGAATGTGATCAAATACAGGAGCAGGTTGCTGTGAGAGCTTGTGTAATCTCAGCCACTGGAACGGCTCAATACTCCATGGAACACAGCCCTGATCTAACATAACCTGCTTTAAGCAGGAGCTTGGACCATTTGACCTCCATTGTCCCTTCCAACCTAAATAATCCCATGAACCTATGCAAAAGCAATGTGACAGAAAAGGTGATAACTATGTGGAGCCCTGCAATAGGTGGTACAGGTCTGTGAATGGAAGCACAGGCCCAAATATACTGAGAATTTAATTAATTAAAGCAGACATAACATAGTTGGATTTTTAGTAAATTGTTAGTTTAGAGCTACACATGAGCTCAAAAGGAAAGCTGGAGCTGCATAGCCTGCATAATAAAACAATAAGGTAGACAAAAATCTATCCAACAGCTAGGAGCCAATGAGTTCTCATCAATGGTTTTATGTCAAAAGAGAGAGAAGTATCAATTGGTCTCCCACAGGGATTGATACCACAGCCAGTATTAATCGATACACTCATTAACTGCCCAGAGAAGAATGTAAATTCAACAACCACTGGATCTGGAGAAGATTCACAAGAACAGTGGGAATGTGGCAAAGGAGGGAAATGCCACAGAAGAAACAGAATTGCAGTCAAGCAATGTGTAGATTTCAGCAGATGAATGAACAACGATTAATGTTTTGCATCTTCAGGGAAGAATTCAGCAGAAAATAAATATAAACCAGGGTGGGGTTAGTGCTTCAAACCACTCCTTCCAAAAATCCCCATGGTAGTCAACTTCTAATTCCTTCCACCCTGGTAAAAGAATGAAGCAGTGTATGAGTTTTGAGCTGTTAAGTCCTGCAGGACAATGCATTAAGTTGCTACTTAACTATGTGCTTAGTGTCAAGTGTGAAATACCACAGCCAAACCTCACAAGATACTTTGATTAAAAAAGAGTAAGAGAGAGCCACTAAAATTCTCCAGAGATTGGATTCAGATCTAGCCTATGTGCTTCACACTGACTTTGATTAAAGAGATTGGAATAGTTAAGCCTGTGGCAGACAAAAACTGCACTAATGACATGAATGGGACAAGATTTGTCTTCCCATGGTTTGGTACGGAAGGTGATTCGTATAAAGATTTTTTTCCCCTCTATATTTCCCTTCATCTTCTCCAGTTTTAGTCTTGGGCTTTTGATGTGTGCATATATTTATGCACATAAATAAATGTGCTCAAAGATCGTGTTGCTTGGCAAAGGTGTGAGTGGACTGACCCACAGACATTAAGCCCAGACAAATTGCCATGCTCATCTAAAATGCCTTCTGTATCAGAGAGGTCAGAGCATTTCCCTGTGTGGGTGTCTCAATTTTCGTTTTTTGGAGAACACAGTAAAAACGTTTTCTGGATTTCAAGCCCTCATCTGTTGGAGAATGCATGACATCCCTTGCCCAAATGTTGATAGTGGGTTTACGTATTCTCAGTCTGAACTGGCCGTGTTTCACTTTGTAACCCGCTTGCATCAGGAATATTTTTTCCTCCCATTGCTACCCAGTGGTGCCATTTAACTCCATAATGCATTATAACTCTCATTTTTATAAAATATGCTTATAAACTAGGAACTTAGCTTACTCCCATTTAAACCCATGAAAACTCCCATGGACGTTAATGCAGGCAGGGCCTGATATTTATTCATTGAAAGCTAGGAGTGTGTGATGGAAAATAAGAAATCTTTTAAGCCACAGTTCTTAAGGGTATGTTGCCTGGTGTTTACTGTTCAACACATCAGAGCCTCATAGCCATATTAGTTGTATGAATGGGATAAGATTACTTGGGCAATTTTCCTCTACGTTAGAAACAAATCGCGGCTAAACCTCTGCTGGCTCCATACATTTTAAATTCCCATTTTCTCTCACTGGAACAGCAAAATAAATACATAGTTAGCTGACCAAACTTAGAAAGTGTTCAAAGCAATCAAGTGCAAATTCCCTCCTGTTAACATGTGAATGAAACGGAAAACCTTTGACTGAGAGGTAACTTGAGAGATAAGTAGTTAGATAGATGCTATAGACAACAAGACACAAACAAATTAAATCTATTCCACTGAAACAGTGATATAATTTCCCTCCAGAGACTATCTAAGACTGACAAAATAAACAAAGAAATAACATGTTTCTTAACTTGTGAAATGTGACAGTCAATGGCAGACAGCAAAACAGAGCTAAATGGTGCTAGAAGTTCTCAGCACAAACACGCTATTCAGAGGCCACGTAGCTCTATTTTTCTTTGACTTCAACCTCCTAACAACCATACTTTTTCACACCTCCTTCTTCTGAGGTTTTTCATCCTCTTTCCAGCAAGGTCCCTCTGTTTAAGAAACACACCATGTTTGTTTTGAGGGCCGGACTGGGGGTGGAAATTGGCACATCTGGGAAAGAGGGAGCTGTCAGTTTGGGACTGTAAGGACACCTCTGACGGCTCTTTGCCCACCAAAGCATGCAGGGACATGCTTCAATTTGGCTTTGATAGCAGATAAGACCTTGTTAAACGTTGAGCACTTACTGCAGAGCTTTGAAGGCAGAACATTGGGCGTCGGCATTCATTTAAAAACATTCTAGAACTGGGGCCAAAGCAGGGAAACTTGGTTCACAACATGCTTGGTCATCAGGAAATTCTGGCAACTGAATTTTCAGGCTTTTCACAATGACAGAAACCACCTTTGAGGTTTTGGGTCAGTTCTGAGACTTCTGTATTAGGAATTGCGCTACTCAGCATAACCTAATGGCTTCACAAGTCCAAAAGAAGTACCCTCAAAAACAGAGAGGAAGAGAAACTTCAAGCACCACTGAGCTGGCCATACTATAAAAGCAAGCTCTATAGATAGAAGCAAAAACATGAGCATGCCAAAGTGCAGTAGGGTGCTAATTTTCATGTTACTCATAGCAATCATTTTTCCGTGAACAATCTGTATATGTCACTTACAAATATCTCATTTATTCCCCATCCTTCATATGCACATAATAACCCTTTCACTTTATTTTAGTTGATAGTTTGCCTTTAAAATGTCAGGTCTCTTCCCCTCTAAGTTACAAATTGCTTTTGTACCTAAAAGTTTATAACCAAGAATATCTCGGCTCAGAGCTGCATAGAGGCTAGTGACAAAAAATAGATCCTTCCACCTTAGCAGACGGTCAGAAACCAGTCCAGATCTCCAAATGCTGTCTCCTAATTACTGAAAGTGGGGTCCATTCTCCAGAAGCCTAACTTTAAACATCTGATCCAAGTAGCTTCCTTGATATCTGTTTTGCAAGCAGCAGCTCCAAAGGACAGCTCACCTGGCTCATCTTCCTCAATACCTTTATTTCATACTAAATGAGTTGCTAAGGCCCTGCAGTAGGCTCTTGTCAAGCAAGAATATCTCCTGAATCATAGCACTGGACTTTTTCTCCTCTCACTCTGCTTGAAAAGCCTAGCAGAGTGTCTGGTCTCTGAATGTCCAAAGGTACAGTTCCCTGTCACTCTCAGGAAGGTATTTTGGGCATAAAAAGAGAGACAATATGAAATATGAAGCACGTAGAAGCCAGCATGCTGATGGAAGGAAGCCAAAAGTGAGGCCAGCAGGTTCAGTGCCTGTTTCTGAACCCTTTCGTGGATGAATGGTGGTCCAAACTACATGTAAAGGGCCAAAGATGGGCTGTGGAGCAGTGTGAAAGATGTTGCATGTTTTTAATAGAAACTTTTATGATAAAGCTGCACGGTGGTCTCTGGGAGATTATGAGGTTTGAAAGTGGTGGAGCTATCTGAGAGTTCTGGGGCCGTGGCGGTGCAGAGCAGCTTTGCTATCAAAGCACAGACTCTTTTCATGGCTCTCAGGAGAGGGGCTCCCATCAGCCTGCCTTCTCTTGCAAAAGCAATAATGGAAACCACACAATGTGGAACAGAACAGCCACTCAGTAAATCACGTTTTGGACTGATTTTTCAAAGATGCCGAGTCCAAGTATCTTCGACGGACTTTAGTAGAGCAATTTGGGTTTGCAGTATGGTGGGAGGCCCCAACACTGAGGGCTGTTTCTTCTGCCACTGAAGAGCATCCGCTGTACATTTTGAGTAGATTTACTGAGTGTGCTGTGCAGCCTCTCTCTTTCCACATTAAATAACAATTCTGAATTACATAACACCACGTTCTCTCCCCAACTCATCCAATAACCAAAGCAAGCTCTGCATCTCAGCGCACATCTACGAGAGCACTACTGGAAATACTAACACCAACCTAATCCCTTCTGTGTTCTCAAAGGCTAACACCACTCATTGCCTACAGATGAGTTTCAATCTAACAAGCGTTTTGGTGAGCCCCAAAGACTATTTCATTTATTTAGATAATGCTGATTGTTCACTTATGAGCAGCAACTCATTCAGGAAGAAACAGTCTGTTACAGCTCGGTATTTCTTAAAAGTGGGAGATAAAAACCTCAAGCAGCAACTTGGAGATGGTATTTAGCACTCAAAAGACAGCATGTCATTGTGATAAGCGGCTCTATTGCTGTGAATAATGGAGAAGGTTTAATCACACAATGGTAGAGATACACTTAGAATAAATATTTAAAGGTGTGTTTTGCAAAGCTGAAGCACATCCTGACCTTCTAACCCCCGCCTCCCTGCCATGATTTGTGCTCGGTGCCGTCGTGGCACAGGATGCATATTGCATCAGTATACCAGGAGCAGCTGAGTGTGAGGTTGCTGCAGAATGTGAGAGGTTTCTGCAATAAGGTGGGCAGAGTTATCCCCTGGTGGAAGCAGATGAGGGGCTGTTCATCTGCACGGCCACAATCCTACCACATCATGAAGGAGAATGGCCACCCTTCTCCTCTTCTCCAACCTGCCCACATGCTCACCTTTTTGGGTCAAGTATGCAGAACGCACACCAAGGGGATGGCAGAAAGCCAGCCTATCATATGCTAGGAGCAGGCATGCTTCCCTCCTGGGAGAAATGCTCAGCCAAGTTGGAAGGGAGGGTCCAGGGAGAGGAGAAAAAGAGGCATTTGCTGCACTTTCTCTGCTCCAGCAACTCCTGTGCCAGATGTATTGGTCACGGGCCAGTCAGCTGCATTTAACTGATGGGACAGAGCAGCCAGAGGGAAGCTGCTGGGAGTATGGGACTGCCAGCACTGCAAAGATGAGGGGTATTATGGGCTCCAAAGGCCTGTTAGCCCATCAGTAAATCTATCTGCTGTTTACCCCTTCCCTCTTCAGCACCTTGAGTTTCCTCTTACTGGAGGGTTGGGTACTCAGCTATAATAGCAACATGATGGGCTTCTAGAAAATATGTGCATTAACCATGGAGGTCTTATTACAATGCCACATAAAGACCTATAAGATTTAGTAAACACATAAACTCATTTTATATGAAAAAATGGAGCTGGAAATTGGACTCAAATGGAAACCTCAGTGGGCAATGTGTCTATGAAAGATGAAAGCATGGGTGCAGAGGAGAAGAGCTAAAGTAGCATACAAGTGGGACAGAGAGTGATCACAATGGGAAAAAAGAGAGAATTAATAACGTAGTTGAGAAAAATGGAAGTGAAAATCCAACAAAACAAACAATGAGAGAACCTCTCCTATTTTCTGCAAGGTTTAAATTTTTAAAGGGTGGGCATTGCTGTTGCTAACACAAGCTAGAGAAACATTTGGATTTTTTTCCCCCCCCTTTTTATTAATCATCAGTGGTGTGGGGAGAGGAAAACCCCCTGAGAATTTAATGACAGGAGAAAAAAAAAAATGGTTTGTGAAGTCAGACTCAGTTTGCGTACCTAAAAAGCAATATGATTGATTTGCAAAAACCTCTAGCTTCACAAAGTTCTTCCATCTCTAATGAGAACTAACAGCATTTTTGTCCAGCTTCCCTGCAAAATATTGTTCTAGTGCTGAATCCATCAACAAAAATGGCTAAGCATTAGCTTTCTTAATGGCCTCTGGTTTCATTTGCCAGCAACTGCAGATGGAGTGGGCTAAGCAGGGCTGGGGCTGATGAGTACTGGCCTGTTGCAGATCTCAGCTGTGTTTTGCTGTATTAGAAATAAGATTGAATAGTGGCTTTTTAGTACATTGTGAGCACAACACATTTTAAAATCACAGGGTGGTTTCTAGCTCTGGTAAGGCACAAGTGCCTAATCCTTGCACAATTTAATTGATGCAAATGAATGGTAAAATTGTGAAGTGAATTCTGTGATGAAATATGACCAACAAAGGAAGGAAAAAAAGTAAAGAAGAAGGGTATGGCGAGAGGGCTTCTGCACTCACTACTGACAGCAGAAATTGCAGAATTTTTTTACAGTCTTTTTATCTGTCTCTGTTGTTTGAGCATGATTACAAAATACCTTCACCTCTGCCTGTCTGCAAGAAAATACAATCTCTCCCTCCCTCTCCCTGACTGCTCCTGTACCTACGCAGCACATGCCAGGTGATCTCAGCACAAAAGGCATGGTAAGTCCCAACGAGTAACCTAAACAGGCTACAGTGTCTGTATTTGTTGTGATCTGTGGTGTACCTTCATGGTCATCGGGCTCCTTGGCTGCATTCTTTCACCTCTCTCTTTGAAGAGAAGCATGATACAGAGATACTGTATCCCAACTAAGCTTCCAGATGAATTTGTTATTTCCTAACTTTCAACATCTGCAGGAACCGCGAGAAGTAGTCTGATAACAGGACCCTATTTTCATAAGGTTTTTCTGCTCTACTTTGAAAACCCCTGAGATAAAGACACTTTAGATCAAGCTTGAAGGGAAGTAAAAGCCTGGGGACTGATCTAAATTCATGTCAACTTCTGGGACCTTGTGAAATCTTCATGTTCAGTCACAGCCCCAATAATTTTCTATTTAACTGTAGCCTAAATAAGCTTGTCTTCCACTTACCATGCACCGGATCTCCAGTTTTGTTGGTTTTTTTTCCCAAAACTATATAATGCTCTGCCAAGGACTGGTAGGCAGCTGAGACTGGCAGAATGAATTTAATCTGAGAGCAAGAAACAATAATTCTAACATCTGCTTCCAGTAAACACAAAGATTAATAAATATCCCTCAAGAACTAATATCTAAGCATACTTCTTTCACCTTCATCAATGAGAACAAGAACTCATAATAATACCCTCCATAGAATTTATTATTTGCTTATTATGAGAGAAAGTTGTTTTATGAAAAAAACAATTATTTTTTTTTCCCCACACACTCAACAACTTCTGGATTATTGTAATAACAGAATAACAGAAGAGGAGGGAAAGAAATATGTTTGAAATGTCATTGATAGATGGCTCATTGTAATAGCATTCTTTTTAGAAAGCACTGGGGTTCCGCAGTCTGCATTAGACTGCTCAGATTTTTTTCATGTTTTGAAGAACTTCACACTGATTACTGTAGTCACAAAAAAGGTCGCTTTTCAACAGTGAAACACCCCAAAAAGCAGTGGGATTATAAAGCAGTGAAAGCAGAATTATGCTAAAGATGCTGTACATGGCATAGAGCAATTGGCAGTTACACAAACAGAAGACAAACGGAAGTACAAGATAATAGTTCTCAGCAACTACAGACCTGAATTTCTTACCGGTGTAACTGCTACTGCATTCATGGGAAATCTAAACAAAACAGCACATTTTAGAATCCCAGAGTGCATTTAGGAGTTTGCAGCATGTTTGGTACAGGTAGAGGTGGAGTATGATACAAAGGCTTCAGCACCACTCATTTGGAATCAGCTTCAAAGCCACCAGCAACGAGCACTCTGCCTTCTGCAAACGGATGCTGTTAAAGCGAACCGGGTACCACTGAAACTGATAGCACCACTGTGCATTTGACACGAGCTTTTGAACTCATCTAACACTAAACAATGAATCAGGAGGAGAATACATATACTTATTTCCACACTTTTGCTGCTACAATATGCAGATACATTAGTTGTTTGCCATAATAAGTCAAAAAGTGAAGTATGCTTTCAAAGCTCAGCAGAAAAACATCAGTAATAAAAAGCAGCATGGAAGGTTGACAATTGTCATTAAAAAAAACAAACCCAAAACCCAAGAAACAATTTACTGGGAATCAAAGATAGCATTATGATGGCATAACTGACATCTCCTGCACTAAACTTGCTTCTCCAGCAGTTATGGTGTGCCAAATTGAATATGCTAATATTACTTTCATTATTAGATGACTACCTAGGGTAGGAAATGTTCAAGTCCTGACAACATAGTGTGGGGCACAGCTCAACAAGAAGATATTGCGTTTTGATGTTATCATGTTAAGTCTATAGATCATTTGAATGTCACTTCTGCTTGACTTTTAATTTTTTAAGTGAAATCCCTGAGAAATTTTTGAGATTTTATGATAAATGTACTTTTATATCAGTTGCCTCTGTATATCCACACTGCCACACTGGTAAGAACAGTTCTAGAGGACAATCCCTTACTCACCAACCTTTAGAATAGGTCTGTAGAGCGATGGAAGGTAAAACTTGCTCATTCATTATTTGAAGTGTTCCTTCTCAGCTCCCAATTGTTAAATATCAAACTAAAGTAGCTCCTGAAACATTGATAAGAAGTTGAAAAATCATTCCCTAATTTACAGGGAATTGTGCTAAAATTCACACTGATAGACAGAATGCTGTAGATCTTCCTAGTTGCTGAAATGTATGCCTAGTGGTTGGTACCTATCAAAAGGAAAATTAGAATAAATGAATATTTAAATATTTAAATTTTCTATGATATGTTTGAAGTGCATTTTCAAAGCATTATCATCAGATTCAAGAAACCAGAACTCAATTGGTTACAAACTCCTCGCTGAAGAGTTTCAGTCTCAGCTCCCCACCTTCCACTCATTAGCAATCAGAATAGCTCTTAACTTGCCCTGGTGTAACTGTAGTCAAATACAGGCTACACTGCCTGATTCTCTCAGAGTATCTGAGAATTCCCTTTGGCTGACCTCTGGTAGCCAGTAAAGCATGATGGAAAGGAGACAAAGGGAAGGAGTCCTGAGTAGAAAGGATGCATTGAATAAGCTGCACTGCTTTCTTCAGAGGGTTTAAATGTCAGAGAGATGTGCAAGAGTCGATGCTCTCTTTAATAAGGATTAATTTTTTTTTTGTAGAGGTAAATGTTTACCTGTTGCACAAATGTGCTGTGTGTGGTATATACATATATGTTTGTGTGCTAGTATTTTCCATATACACCTACACATGTGTGCCCATATCTCAGTTTAACAGGAGGTGTATATTGAATTAAAAGTCCTTGCGTAAGCATACATGAGAGGCTGTGCTCTATGAAGCAAAATGAAACAAGGTGTCCTCACGAGCTGGCAACCTGAGCGTAGCAGAACCTAAACATCAACCTATGTTTAACAGTTTCTTAATAGCATGATAAACTAGATTAGCTGCCAGAGAAGAAAAACATGCTCAGGCTTTAGGCTCCATAAAAAAAAAAAAAAAAAAAAAAAAAAAAGAAAAAGAGAAAAAAAACGGAGCGAGACAGAAGAAAAGAGAAGAAACCAGATTTTACAGGGGATACTTTTCACTGCTTATCTTACAAAACTATTATTGTTTGCTTTCTTAGTTACTCCTATTCATCAGGGTGATGTCTGCAGATTGTGAGCATGCCAAACATTCTCTGAAAACTGACGAGTAAGCAAAAAAAGAGCTGCTCTCTAAACCCTTCACAGTTTATACCCACATTTACATAACATTAAATAAGTCAACAAAGGCATCATTAGCTCCCATTAAAATATGAGCGAAGAAATTTAAACGAACAAGACAAGCTAATTGGTAAGTAATGTTGTGTATCAAAAATTATGACTATAAGATTCCAAAGTTAATGAGAAGCCCTACAATTGTGTTTACTAAATGTTTAAAAATTAAAGGTGAACACGGAAAGACTGAAAAGCTTTCTTGCTGTCATTTAGGCCAATGGAGAATTGTGAAGGTTACCCTTGCTGCTTCCCAGAGTTTGAAAGTCTCTGGAGTGACCAGCCCATCATTTGATCCCTGTCCATCAGGTAGGTCAGGTCTCTCAGTGCCAAACAGCACAATTTCCCACTCAACAGCAATGTGAGGTGTGATGCCACACAACAGGGCCAGGTACAAGCCTGTTGTGAGTCAGTTCCTGTGAGTATATAAAACTGATAAAAACTACCACCCCATCCTGTCTTGCCTGCCTGCTGAAGTTGCTCAGGTGTTTCAGAAGGAGGTAGCAAAAGCAACTGTGTGCTTAAAAAAAAATCTGTATCTGCTGTCAGACCTTGGGCCGGAACCATGCTGAGACAGCTCTGCCATCAGCACACCCAGCACTTGGCAATAAAGGAGCCAAACCCCTGCCTGCTGCTTTGGTACATATCCATGGATTTCTACCATTTTTGGAGCTGCAGCCCACCAGCATCTTATACTTACTGACAACAGTTGGCCTTCAGTCCACAGTGCTCCATTAGTTTACTGACTACCAGTTGAAAATGACTACTGAGCTTGCTTTTATCTTTATCCCCGTTAAAGCTCTCTTCGATTGCTGCATTTCAGCTGTGCTCTACTCCCTTCCAAAAGACAGAAACCACTGAGTGGAGATACCATCCTGCAGTGCCATTAATGAGCACAATTATAGTGCCAGATTACACTGTCCCTTTTGCTAATTGGTCATTCATTTGCCATTGTGCATGAAATCACAGGTGTTGCTGCCTTCATGATGCTTAACCGAACTTGCCACATAGCACCAATTCCCTTCTGTTTCATTTCTCAGTCCAGGGGGATCAGTGTGTGTCTGAAAGGGAAGGACAGGACTATCTCACATTCTATCTCACATGCCCAGATGTGTGGAAATGGGTTTCAGTAACACCATGCAGTCAGGTCAGTGTCATATTCTCAAGTACACAGAGCTGTTACAATGCACCCATCGATCTTCTCCTACAGGGAAGTTTTGAAGATGTTGGTTGAAAGGGCCTGAATTTTTAAATTTTTTTTAATATCTAATAGGAGTTGTCATAGTAATTATATTGGTTCAAGTGGACGTGCTTTCATATTTGGCAGCGAGAGAAGTTTTGAAAGAAGTAAAAAAAGCCTCATTGTGTTGGAATGCAACTAATTGTTCTACCATAATTCAATGCAACCTTATAAAACTTGTGAGACAAAGCTGACTCTTTCCGGACAGCAGCTTGCTACAAACTGGCTTTAACCAAGCGCTGTGACTTCTGTGAATAAACAGGCAAGCAGAACCCCTCAAAGACAGAAAAGTCTTGCAGATATCTCCTGCGGGTTCACAGATTTACAGTGACAAGAGTTTTCTCTGCTGTCTGGAAATTTCTCTTGATTTATTGCCCTTTCCACTAGTTTACATCCATCCAATCAAGGAACAAAAACAAAACAGGGGGCATCGGTATAAAATCAGGTACCAAGCATTATGTATGCATCAAGGATGTGTACAAGAAAAATTGTTCACAAGCACTATGTCATCCTGAATCAGGAAAGTACTTCAGTAGGAGATTAACTCAAAGCATGTGCTCGCTTACCACAGTGGGACTCTAGTACACGCTCAAATTCAGCACTTTTTAATGTGTTCCCCTGAGTAGGGATAATTTCCTGATATAGGAAATACATGCTGATTTTTCTCCATTAGGATAATTGGAAAACGTTTATGTAAATTCCAGTTTGTTTCAGGTACAGGAGGAAACAGCAAACTGAAACTCACCTAACTGTTTTCTCTCACCAGCTCACAAGAAAGCCTGTCCCGTTCCATGACCAGTAAATAAAAAAGCTTTTCCTCCATGCTCTATTATGAGCAACCTAATGCAATTTCCAAGCTGGTTCTGCTCTGAGCAAGGGGAGGGAGGGGCCGGGCCAGAGACCTCCAGATGTCCCTTCCTACCTCAGCGATGCCCTGATTTTGCTCTGTGTTGCATACCCTACACATGATGATGACTTAAGTCACAACTAATCTCATTTCTGAAAAGCCTGCTAAGGAGTAAGATGATAAATATATTAACACATAAATAAATACAGCTTTGTTTGGATGAGAGCTGGATACGGGACGGCATAACAAAGAGGAGGGAAAGTAACTTTTACATTACCCAGCTGCTCTTAGAATAATATACAGCAACTCTGTGAATCATTTCATGGTTTATTAAATGAAATTTTGTTTGCAACTGGTAAGTTAGGAAAATAAACGTCCATGTTTGTTTTCATTTTACTTTTCCTTGGTTTGTCCAGATCTTCACAGCCTCGTGTGCCAGCATTGTCCACTGGGGCTCATTAAAAAGCCCAGTGTTTGCTACTCTGATTGTCCAGGGAAATCAGCAACAGATTGCCATTAACCCCATGAGGCCGAGAGCTAGAAATTCCTGATGCATTCCCTGTTGTGGGCAATAAGGCCCATTTTAGCAATTGGAGCCAAAGGGTTAATTTTATCTCTCCTATAGCTGCTGTCAGACCTCCAGTAAAACAGTGTGTGACCACTACGGGGTACTGACCACTTAATACAGCAGTACCTGCCAAAATTGGCTTAAGACTGAGTGAGATCAAGGGGCAGAAAAATACTGCTTTTTCTAAAGCACATTGCATTATCAATGTTTGCTTACAATTCTCTCCAGGGTAAAATGCTTATTTATTCTTAGTAGAATGGACTTGCTTTGTATGGACTCAGCTCCACAGGAGAAAGCGAGTTATAACCTTGCCTAAAGATGATATCCTTCTATTTGTTTGCATTAAGGTATGAACTGCTGCAGATGGTGTTACTAGAGACTATTGAGGATATTTTTTAGCTTAAGGATGTGCTCCCACTTCATTATTGATGACATTAATTCAAAGGTCTTTTTAAAAAAGCAACAGAATTTTTTATTCCCTACCCAAAACACACAGAAATACTATGACAGCATGCAACCGCCACAGTCCTGACACACAGGTGCTGGGACTCTGGGCCGTGGGGTTATGTGTTTCTTCCAGGAAATCGTTCTTTCTGCACCAAGTACGGACTCCTATGGTGCCAATAGCAGAAGTCACATAGCGGTGAAGCAATACACAGGTTCTGTCTGATATTTCTGCTTTATCCATCCTGAACGGACAGAGTAACGTCACTAGCAGGTGTGCCCAAAGCTGGCTCAGTGGTCAACAGGCAGCTAAACCCAAGTACATTCATCACTCAGTAGGGGTGGCCCCGGCAGCACTGCCTGCCCTCTCTGCCCACTGTCCAAGGCCACAGCCAAGGCTGTACCTGATGTGCCTGTGTGCCTCAGCTGACACATGTCAGCTCTCCCAGGAGCCCTGTAGCTGTGTAGGCACAAAGCAGGCTGTGGGAAGGACTGTTAGGTCTGTGCTGAAAATGGCTGAGGTGTTACCATCAGAGGTCAGTTTTATTCTCATCTGTACAGTGACCTGCAGAACCATTGGTAATGACACAGATAGCCCAGAGGACCCAGTGTCTGCCTTTAGACACCAAATTGCGCTGAAGTTTCTCAAAACACCTATTTTGGGACAGTCACTCAGATGGACTTTTATTAGACCCTGACCAGCTATTGTGCTGGCGCAGTGACAAGGGTTGGGCAAATAACCCTCTGACCAAAGACAGCACAAAACAGGAGTCAGAGCTGGGTTGCACTGGCTCTGTCTGTGTCGACTCAGTGGTCAGCACTGCTCTTTTGTCCTTCTAACCTTTCCTGACATCTGGACCTGAGGTGTATTAACACTTGCGAGCCTTTTGGGTTCTGTGAAGTCACAGTCCTTTAGGGGCTTCATAGTGACTTGAGACCTGTACCTGGGAAGTGCTGCAGAAATGTAAAGCATCCCTATGGATGACCTTATCACTGGGAAAGGAATCTTAAATCTGATCCATTTGTGTGACTCCCGGAGAGCCACTGTTGCATTATTCATGACAGTCTCCTCTTCTTCAGAAGGCTAATATTACTTCCCTCCCCCCCTCCGCCCCCATACAGCATTCATAATATGAATTTTATATTCTGAACTAAACCACACAGCCCTTTGTAGTGGTCAGTAACAGGATTCCTACCCTTACTTAGCGGAGTCCACATCAGAGAGAGCACAATCAGCCACCCCAGGAGAAGAGTTCCCAAGATCTCCTCTTACAAGGCATTGTAAAAGTTATAAATAGATTACTCTCTCTCCCTTTGTACCTTCTGGCCCTTTTCCTACACCAAGGGAACATATTTGTCACGAGGACACACAATATGCACTTAGATGTTTGACATCTCTGCCCTCATCAGATGGGTCATACAGCATTTCTCGATGAGACAGAAAATTTGAAATGTTTGGGATGTGGTTATGAGTTTGAAAGTGGTTAAAAGAACTTTAAGAAGAATTAGCCATGGCAGCTTACTTGGTAGTTTGTTATGGCTCCCATTTTCTAATACATCATATTCTTTTATTCCTCTAATTACTTTTTTTTTTTTTTCTTGGTGTGAAAGACAATTCCCAGGGAATGAACACTTCATTTCTTTGAGCCACTGCCAACAATACGCACCACAATTGCTGAAAACAAGAGAGAGGATCTGGCATATCTATTAGAGCTTTGCAAAGACATACTTTTCCTTTATTTTTTTTCCTTTCTAACCTTGGTTTTCCCTTAATACCATCACTGAATAAATGAATTACATTTCCTATCCCTCCCACCCTTTCCTCACAACTCCTATTTCTGTTTTCAGGTTGTTGGTTTTACTTTTTTTTTTTTTTAAAAAAAAAAAAAAAGTCAAGTCTTGATGGGTAATTATTACATCTCATGTGTCTTCTGTCGCAGGTTTCTATTGAAAAACAGCAGCTAAGAAAACAAGGCTAAATGAACAATCTGCTTTCTACAAAGTGATTGTAAAAGCATTAGCAAAGCCCTCCTTCCACCTCCCTCTCCAACTGCAGTGTCCTTCTCTATGCCCTTTTAGTGCAAGCCCTATTAGCTCACCTTGAGATGAATGAAGCCTTTTATTCAAAGGCAAATTACACCCAAATCTTTACTGATCTTCAACATTTCCACTTGCTTATCTGTAATGCTATCATGTCCACTTTCAAAACACAGAAATTGGGACCCCTGTCTCTGGGTCCTCGTTAAGGAGACAGACACTTCCATCAGCAAGAATGGGTAATGAGTGCTTATAAAATACTTTTAAAAGACACGGCTTCCAGAAGGGATGCTGAATTTCTTGGTATGGGTTTTGTATTTGTTTCCACCTACTGGCAATTAGATGTCCCCAGGTGTTCTTGGTAGAAAATGGGGAGCAGGATTCCTCACATCCCTGTGAAAATGTCTGGGATTCTGGGTATTGAAGCAGTGATAGGTGACCTTGATACAATTTGACACCTCTCATTTGTTCATCAAGCACAACCAGAAAAGGCCATCATAGCATTTTCCTAGAATTAAGGGATTTTGAGGAGTTGCTTTTCCTGAAAATAAGAGAAGGGAGCTGCCTGTTAATCACATGTGACTTACTAATAATACAGCAACTACTCCTTTTCCAGGCAAAATAATACAAGCTGCAGTCCTGCAAGAATTTTGTTTGTGGAAATGCCACTGGGTGAGGTCTTTAGGAAAGGAATCAAGTGAAAAACATTCAAATAAAGGACCATGCCCCATTAGGAGGAAACTATTCCAGCTGAAATCTTACCCAGGAACTCGGTGGGGAGCTGTGTGGGAACTCTCAAACCAACAACTACTAGGGAAAATGGAAGCTACTGTTTATTCAGAATGAGGGAGATCTTTGTACCTACCCACAGTCACTGACTGAAAAAAAAACCTACTTAGCTGTTAGCTGATCTTGCAGCATCCTGATGTTCTAGAAGATGGGGCTGGGGGAGGGGGCCAGCAAGCCTTTTGTAGTTCAATGTTGGTTCAACACAATGGTAAGCAAAGAAGTCATCACATCATATATATTGCTGGCTGTCTCAGATACCTAATTTGTGTGCTTTGAATAAGCAAGCTGGAGTTGCATTTGCTCCTGTATTTGCTTCATAAGTACGTTTACCATCTAACTTTGGTCTCTTCCTGCCTGAAGCAGATTAGTGTGAATATCCACCCATGGACTGCATTTCCCATGCAGCTAAACACACTTGGATAGATGTCAATTATCACGTTTTATAACCTTTGGGAAAGCAAGCCTCAAGATTTCTGTACTTCTTTCTTTTCCTCTATCTTACAGCCTTAATGAGAGCCAAATATTGAAAGCCTGGCACTCAATTTGCGATGCAAATTAACTAACATGGTAATGACTTGATTTGTGCACACAAATACCATTTGTATATTCACATTCTATTGTTTGAGCATGCAAATGATGTGCACACCGGTGCAGGAGCTGGATGGAGACTCCTTGGAAAATGAAGTCCTTAAATGCAATTGCTGTTGGCACCAAAAGCAAAATAAAGCTACACAAACAATGATCTCTGTGACTCTGGTGAATATAAACTGATCCAAATCACTGATCTCAGTTATGTTTTAGCAGAGATTCAACAGAATGCACTGTTCTCATTTCCTTGATGCTGGGAACCAGATCCAACATAGCCCTCAAAATAGCCCCTCATTCCTTGCAGATTGGTGCATTTGCTATTTTTGGATCTTGAGGATATTTTGAAAAAGACAGAGCTACTGGCTCAAATTCTGTCACCCCTTCGACAAATGTTTTCCTCACCACCACAACATATATGCTCTGCATCTCTCACAGCTAACGTACGTACTGGGGAGGTGTGTCAAAGCACTGGAGAAATCCCAGATTCTGCAGCACAATCCCTGCCAATCCCATCCAGGCTGATACTGAGCAGCCCAGTGGCTGCAATAAATTATGCCAGCTGGACAGAAGCTCTTCTTGGTCTTCTGCCAGCTGAGACATGGCAGAAACTGGTTGCTCCCCCTCACGGACACTATTAATTTGAGGCTCACAGGCAATAATGCCTCTGTAGGGTGGGGAGCGCTGTCCTCATATAGCCACTCCCTGCTCCTAGGTGCGGTCCCAGCAGCTTCTTAGCCAGAGATTAGCTCCTTCTGGGCTAGGTGAACAGTGTGAAGTTCTTTGGGATCACATCTACAGAAACTGTGTACAGTTCTGGAGCCCCCAGCACAGGAAGGACATGGAAGTGTTGGAGAGGGTCCAGAGGAGGGCCACGAGGATGATCAGAGGACTGCAGCAGCTCTCCTATGAGGACAGGCTGAGAGAGTTGGGGCTCTTCAGCCTGAAGAAGAGAAGGCTTTGAGGGGACCTGATAGTAGCCTTCCAGTATCTGAAGGGGGCCTACAGGAAGGCTGGGGAGGGACTATTGACAAGGTCTTGCAATGGCAGGACAAGGGGCAATGGGTTTGAACCATTCTATGATTCTATGAAACTACTTTAGTTTTTAGTTAGCAGGGGAAGAGGTTTAATTCCAGCCCTAGAGAACAGCACTTTGGAAAGATTGGGGAGCTCACAAAAATGAAAAGCAGGAAACCAACAAGCCTAAGAAATTTCTCAGCAGAAAGAAACAAAAAAGTCACCTTAGGCTTCTTGAGTTAGCATTTTATTTCTGGCTTGAGTTGTATGTCTTTAATTCAAGTGGTGAACTATTTTACTCATCTTTTTATATGGATGAATTAAAATATTTTTGGCAAAAGATGTGAAAAATGTTGGATAGTTTTGCACTGCTTTAACATGTGTTACTGCAATAATTCAGGCATTATGAGAAATGTTGTTAATACTCTGGTACTGTCCTGCTTACTACCAATTAGTCTTTTTTCTTTTTTCTTTTTTTTTTTTTTTTCCCCAGGATAAGTCTTTAAATACAGCGCCAAAAATGTGCATCTTCCACGGGATTCAGTTTTCAAGGAAATATATATCCATCTGAAACTGCCCAAGGACATTCTAAATCCATTGTTTGCCTGTGTAAAATGTTTCCTTTTTATTAGCATGGGTATTTTTTTCCTTATCCCTCTTCATAAAAGAGAGGAAAAAAAAATAAAATGATACAGGGCTCATTTCAAAATCCATGAAAGTTGGATACTCCCAAAATTCCAACAAGATTACAGAGAAATCTCATCTGGTAAATATTAGGTTCTGTTTTTGTCTTTGCTTAAGCTTTTACACAACTTGACAGCTTGTGGTATTGTGCCACATTTCAAAGTTAAGGTTTACAAACATCTGGCTTGGGTTCAACATTCCTCTCCATATGGACCACAATGTCTCCAGCGTACATTGTTTGTCTGTCCAGAGTGAGGTAGAAAATAAGAGTTTTCCTAGTGAATTATGGAAATGTCAAGAAGCAAGCCCACTTTCATGATTCATTGACAACAGTCTTGATGTCAGTGCATCTTTGTAAAAAAAAAATAGCTTTTGTGCTCTTATGTGGACGTTGCGTAGGAAATGTTGGTTTGTTGTTTGGTTTTTTTTCTTTTGTTTTCATCCAGGAAGGTAGTTTTAGAAAAAAACCAAAAAAGTTGTATCCTGAACTGAGATGAAAGTCTAATATGAAAATTGCCATGAGTGGGAGGCTCAGTTCAGGCCAAATGAAACATTTTGTCTCAAATACTTTTAGATTGTTGACTTTAATTATTACTTTTTTTTTTTT
>VWZE01010069.1:426453-604871 GCA_013396675.1 Eubucco bourcierii | reverse complement strand
TTTTTTTTTTTTCAAATGGGAAGCAAAGCTCCCAAAAGTTCAAAATCAAAGATGTAAGAGGACGTCAAGCATCCCAACTCAAAGGACTGGTGAAATCTGTGTACCTCATGGACCCAACAACAAGAGTAGACTCCTTGGTGGGGTGCTGTAGAATCATAGAATGGTAAGGTTGGAAGGGACCTCAAGGATCATCTAGTTCCAACCCCCTGCCATAGGCAGGGACACCTCCCACTAGTACAGGTTACTCAAGGCCTCAAGTAGGGCTGAAGACTTCGGAAATGTCCCTGGGTAAACTCACAGGACCCTGGTGAAACCAGCCAGTCTCCACTAAATCACAATACAAACTTTTTTAAAATGGTGTTTTTCAGTGCACTCTTTCTTCTCTGAGGCACTGTGACAGATTCCCAACTGTGAAGATCTCCAAACATTTGACCAGCATTCTAGGACAGCAAAAGGTGTTGGATGAAAGGTAAACACATGGAGGAGATTGTTAAGTGGCTAGTAAACAAGGTTTGTGTTTCAGATTCTTTGGCTTGAGAAATCTCTAGACTGCAGACCATGGAAAAGATCACTGTGTACACACCCTGGTTCTTCAATTACACATCACTTTAACTGACAGATCTCAGATTAACAGGGATCTGAGACTCGAAAGTTCCAGGTTTTACTCTCGTGCCTGCTGCAAGTGCACTGTATGATCATTACAAAATTCCTTAACCTCTCAGAACCTCTTTCCTATCCCCTAGAATGGGATATTTTGACTTGAAAACTTCGGAGGATTAACCTTTGTAAAATAATTTTACAGGCTTTGATAAAATTTGACATTAAAAAAAAAAGAAAAAAAAAGGCAAAAATAAAAATGCTTCCTTGCAAATTCAGCAGCATGCCTGTGCTGTCTGGGCACACAGATAGGGTTTGGGACAAGAGTTATATGTACTGTGGAAATAGTCATTCTTTATTCATTTTAAAAGGTCAACACAGCTTGCCAGCATATCACTGCTGCAGCTGTTGCAGAGCTTGTTATGGCATTAGGCTGACTCGGAATGATTTCCTTCCAAAGCGTTCTGGCACGGAGCACAACCCGACTCATACCCAAAGCGAGGAAACCATTACTGATGGTGCTGATGACAAGCAAGCAGGCAGGATGGCCAAGCCAGAGATCCCTGTGAACTAGAAGCTGAAGGATTGAGGGGGGCGAGCAGGAGGCATGAACCCCTCCTATCGGTGACCTGGCAGCCCTTTGTCTCCACCACAGCACTAGCACACAATGGGCTGCAACACCTGCTACTAATTTGGGTGCGTGCAAGAGCTACCCATGCAAAATCTTTTGAGTTGTTCCTAGCTAACAATTTTGCTTTCTTATGGGAATGATCACAGCAACATACATGCTGTGCAGCCTTTGGCAGAGAGCATTGGTGGGGCTTGGGCTGCTGATAGACAAGGATCTATTATTACTTTCTTCCTAATTTTTTCTTATTTTTTTGATCTATGGGTGGAACCCCCCATAATTGTCAGAGGGAATTTCATACACTCTCTGATGACAGATTGAATCCTTACAAGAATGTATCATTAAAACTAAAAAAAAACCCCAAAACCCAAAACAACAACAAAAAAAAAAAAAACACCCCAACTTGGGTTTCTAACATTTCAAATGAGACTGAAGAGAAACCTCCCTAGAAGGTCTTTCTGAGGCATTGTTTCAGTGACATTACTCTGTCTCCTCCTCTCAAGAGGGAGGAAAGAATATCTTCTCCAAAGGAGATTCTTTCTGCAGCCAAAACAGCCTGTGTGTTGTCCCAAAGAGACCATCCTGAATGGTCTATTGTTCAAGCTCTCCCCATATGTAGATCTCCTGTCTGGAAAAGCATCTGCAGCTTCAGATAACACCTCTGTGGACCACAGTTCTTCTCTCTCAGTTATGATTTCTGTGAAGCATGCAGACTGTGTGCAATCCTGGCCCTACCTTCAAATCTTAGATTTTTTAAGGAGGGAAAGGATTATTCTGGGGGTCCAACCTCATGTCCTGTATCACACACTCCACGGTTTGCAGGCAGCAATCCAAACACCTAAAGCAGGAAGCCAGGAGTTCAGTGAAAGCCTGTCTTGGAAAGCCTCTATGCACAGTACCAACCTGACATAATCTAAATTCAGCTCTCTAGAAGTTAACTATCTAGTCTCATCTGCTCATTTAGTCTTCTTCAGTGTTTTATGGACTAAAGCAGGTACCTCTACAAGGGTTTCACAGAATTTCACAGGATGTCAGGGGTTGGAAGGGACCCAAAGATATCATCGAGTCCAACCCCCCTGCCAGAGTAGGACCATACAGTCTAGCTCAGGTCACACAGGAACACATCCAGACATGCTTTGAAAGTCTCCAGAGAAGGAGATTCCACAACCTCTCTGGGTAGCCTGTTCCAGTGCTCTGGCACCCTTACAGTAAAGAAGTTCCTCCTTGTGTTGAGGTGGAACCTCCTGTGCTGCAGCTTCCATCCATTGATCCTTGTCCTATCCCAGGGAGCAAGTGAGCAGAGCCTGCCCCCCCTCCCCACTTCTGCCATCCAGCCCTCAGATATTTATAAACATTTATTAGATCCCCTCTCAGATTCAACAGATCTTGGGACAGATTGGCTGGACTGATTTTGAAGTTATCTTTCTCACTGCTAACCTTAAAATTATAGTAATCTCTGATGTCAGGAGAAAAAAAAAGGCATTACACGGTTAGGACTTAAAGCTCCAGTAAGTGAAAATGATCCATGGTTTAACCCCAGATTACCTGGCCTTATAGCTTCATTTGGATTGTGCTTGTTATACAAACACTTCCATTTTTGCTCCTTTATTATCTTGAGGCAAGGGCATATTGATAGACAAGAGCAGCCACCAATAGTCTCCCCACTGCAATGAGTGACACAGAGCAAGGATCTCAGCAGACATTAGACAGATCCACAGGCAGAATGAAAGGGAAACAAATCTTTCTTCAACAACCTTAATTATGTATAATAGCCAAATAAACAGTACATAGCACATCTATTTATGTGTGTTGAAACTAACCATTAGCAGCTTGGTTACATCAGATCACCTCTTCACATAGGTTATTTTTAGTGAAAACTTCAGCCTGAGTCTGCAGAAATGCTCCTCAACAGCTATATAGGGTTACACACATGCATATGCTTGTATGTGCACATGGTAGATATGTTTCAGAGAAGGGAGGACTTCTCTTTCGTGGCCATTCTTTGGGTGCCACATTTACTTCAGATGTGAGAGAGCAGACTACATTCATAAGTGCCTGTTCACATTAATTCCCTTAACTGGGAAGCCTTTAATACTAGTGGTATAGTAGACAATGACAACAGCAGATCCTCTCAAATTCTCTTCTCAATAGAGAACTGGTTTTATTTTTACTGGGATGATCTATACAACTGCAGCACGTGGTATTAAAGTAACCTTTCTGATGGGAAGCACACTGGCTGTCACTATTGGAGCTCCTGAGTTGGTGGAATGGGTTGCATCCGTTGGTTCAGCGCTAGTGAAAGTTTGAAGGGGATGGTTGACAAATTCACAGTAGCTATGAAGGAACCAACAGATGGGAGATTTAAACTGGATGTTAGGAAGAAGTTCTTTCCAGTGAGGGTGCTGAAACACTGGAACAGATTGCCCAGGGAGGTTGTAGAGCACAGAAGCACAGAATGTGATCTTTGATCACATTCTGTGCTTCTGTGCTCTACAACCTCCCTGGAGGCGTTCAATGCCAGGTTGGATGAGGCCTTGAGCAACCTATTCTAGAGGGAGGTGTCCCTGCCTAAGGCAGGGGGTTGGAACTAGTTGATCTTTGAGGGGTCTTCCAACCTAAACCATTCTGTGATTCTAAGTCCCAGAGCCTTAAAGCATGGGCAAGTCTGCTGGCAGACAAGCAATGGAGGAGGCATCCAGACACTTATGCGTTGTCCCTGCAATGGAAAGCTTCCCTTTCTGCCCTTGAAGGTCTGTGACCAGCTGCTTTCTCAACTCTACAGGGGCACTGTCATTTACAGAAAGACTTGTCTGTTTGCTGTGAGTGTCAGGTGCCTGAGGGATGGTCTGTTTGCACTAAATATCAAGAGGTTGCCCTTCATAAAACTGAACAAATACATTCTAACCTACAGAGGAGAGAAGATTCACAGGAGATTCCACTGAGCGATTTGTCTGTGAGGAGTGAGAGACACTCAAGGCAGATTCTTTCATAATGAGGAGCAGTTTTCAGAGAAAATGTAAAAAACTATGCTTGCAAAGCAACTGCAAGTAGCTATTTATTCCTGGAGTGTGGGGGCACAAAGTAGCTATAATATCTTAGGATTATATCGGAATTAAAGGCCTGGCTTTGCCACGATTCCTCCCACACATGGTACCTTTGCTAGATGTTGCCTTGGAAAGCAGTCTGCCTTACAGCCAGAGATGGGGAACCAGAATCCCCAGTGAGCAAAGGCTAAAAAACAAGAGCATAGGAACCCTGTTGCTTCCCAAATGACATATTCTGCTCTTAAAAATGTTCTTTGTTTAAAGAACTCTGCAGCACCCCGATTGTGTCTGTGTTGGTTTCGGTTTGGTGCAGCAGCACTGAGTCCTTTGCTCATCCTCATCTACAATGCAAGGGTTTCAGTCACAGTGTGGTTTCTCCACACATGAATGGGATCCCTTTTGGAGGAAAATACATGAGATACTCCAGGTCCAGGTGAATGAAAAATAAGCTCAAATTTCTTGTGGATAAGGAATTCCAAATCAGTTCCTGGTCCTTCAGACTTCAAATCAGATGTGACTGGAGGACACCCAAACCAGTCTTAATCTAATGCAGAGCAAGACCCCTGACTCTCACAGTAGAGACACAGTGGTGTCATCATCAGCTGCTTTGACCTACATTTTCCTAACACTAATATAGGGAAAGAATGGTCACACCTTTTACTATTTTTCATTTAACTTTCGTGCACATTTTACTATCTAGCAAATATCCAGAAGTAGACGACAAAGGCAAGACCTGTTCTGCAGGAGTCCAGAGCTGGCATCTCCCAGCACCTAAGTGCCAGCTGCCAGATAGTTTTGTTTTTATTAGGTTGACAGCTACACATGGGTGTGTGCCAACTTTTGTTCATTATATTTCATATTTTATAGCTTTGGTTTCGGTTTGGAAAGCTGTCGGCATTTGGAACGACAGCAGCCTCTGCCCCTGAGGGACAGTCAAGGCTTTTTATTTTTTTTTCCTTCCCTTCCCTTTTTAACTTCTCTCTCTTCTGTGACAGCTGCACTTTCTACTGGTGCTTGTTGGCTGTGCTCCTCTCTGCCCCCCAAGGGCTCTGCTCCTCTCTCGCAGCTCTGCGTTCAAGTCACATCAGGAGCAATGTTTAGCTTCGCTGCAAGAACTCCACGGCAAACAAACCAAACTCAAACAGATTGGAAAAGCAGCATTCTGATAACACTCCACACCTGACATTGCAGCCCCAACGAGCTGTCCTTCAAACCGACCAGCTAGTTGACCCATGTAGCAGATAGGGATCAATCCAGCAAGGTTGTTAGCCTCCACAATGGGGCAGCTTCAAAGGAAATCTATGAGTTTCAGCAACTTGCCCAACTGTGTCATTCAAAGCTGCAGTTGGGGCATCTCACAAAAGGGTCAGCTATCTGCCAGACACTGCCAGTGCTGATAGGCTGCAGCCTATTTGTAAAGCAATAAAGGGTCCTCACATTACCTAGGAATTTCTTTCAGCCAGGGAATCCCTTAGTGAGGATTGATTTTGTTATTGGACTGTGTCCTGTGGAGCTCAGGACCATGACTGTTAGTTTTGAAGCATCAGGCATCAATTTGAAGAGAAACATTAACTTGTAGAGTTTGTTTCCATTTTTGTATGTTAACTGTCAACTTATTTTTGACTAACAGACCATTTGTAAGCCAATATGGACTTTACTGTTGATAAAGACTTTCTAAAGGGTAAGCCTGATTCTACACCAACAATCTGTTTAGGAATAGTTTGCTCTAAATTTCTTATCTGAGCATCATTCTGCAAATTTATTAGGAAAAGATCTTTGACTAGTGGTACTGTTTTGTTATTTTTCAGGAAACACCATAACTGCTTGGATCATGGATTTAGATATCAGACAACCATGCATACCACAGCCTCTGAAACTTTTTGTATTCTTCAAACACGTCACCATTACCTGGTAAAGATGAGGAGAGGAGCGAGGGGTGGGGGTGCTAACCGTTATACAAGTGACAGAGAATAAATGCTGAAAGCTTTTTCAGCCTGCTCAATCTGGATACTGCCAAGGAGGAATGCTGTCCTGGAGCATGTACCAGAGAAGTCTGCAGCTGTCAGGCTGGATCCTCAAATTCAACATGTTCAGTGTTCTTTCAAAAGAAAGCATTTTTGTGACTGCAAGTGAGGGGACCACGAATTTGGAGAGGGGAATCAACAGCAATCACTCACTGCAACCCTTATTTATTGGTCAGATATGCAGAATCACATTACCGTGGTTTGTGAACTAGGAATCTGACAAGAGCAATTTGACTCTTGTATTTACATTTCTAGCAGTTTCATCTTGTCATTTGTGGTTTTCTTCAAATTAGAAAACAATTAAATGAAGACTCTGGCAAAGAAGCGGAGCCAGATGTAACAGTTTCTCTTTACTCTTTGTTAATAGCAGCAGCAGCAATGTAATTTAATTCTGTCAGCTCTTCAGCTGCTCAGCAGCTGAGGAGATATGTGAAAGAAGAAAAGGATCATTCTCCTAGGATGTTGGATCAGCATCCAATACTCCATCTGCCAAAAAATAAGAGAGAAGCCCTTGAACCACGACTCTGCTGGGACTCTGGAAGCATCAACCAAAACACACCAACCTGACACCATTTGGAGAGGGAAGAGGCATGAGCTCAAACTACATTATCCCAAAAGTGAGCAACTAGAGCTCCCTTTATTAAATAAATAAACTACATAGAGCAGAAAATCGTATAGCTGAAAAGGGAGTTCTTCTACATTAGTGAAATGCTCATTCACAGACAACACTAATTTCATTACTCTGTCAGATACAATCCTTGAGAAGCTACCTTTTGATTTCCAATGATACTTGTTTTTGTATATGCCTCACGCAATTGACCTCCCCGTGATAGGCACAGAAAATGGTAGCAGATCATTTTCTACCTGCTGTAAGAAACTTTGTCCTCCACCTGCAACTTAGCTTCTTGACCACAGATTTTTGAGCTTGTGAAACAGAGCTTTCCATGGGACAGAGCTCAAGCACAAGGAAGCAGGCACCAGGGCACACACTGAGAAACATTTCCAGCCTGGAATAAGTCCTCCTTTTTCCACTTCACAGTGGACAAGTGATACAGATAGAGAGCCAGAAACATGCTTAGACACCTAACCCTTGATTTCTCTGAGAGCTTTGTGGGTTTCCTTCACTTTTCATCTGAAAATCAGGAATAACAGCACTATCCAAAAGAGTGCTGACAGCATGTACATCAAATATTGCCAAGCTACATGCCAATGATGCAGTGAAATATCTTTATCACTACATAAAATATCCAAAATTATAATTCTTCCTCATATTCAGCAAAAAATAACAGCCTATTGCAGTATTTGAGGGAAGGGAGGCAGCTGCTGATGTCAGAAATTTAAAACCTTCAAACTCAACTGAGAATTAGTCTGAAAGGAAACTAGGATCAAAAAAATATTGCTGTTACTCTGCCATACCATAGGCTTCTGTCCCTGTGAAGGCACTGCCACACAAACTGCTGATTCTGCATCTGCAACACTTGGGTGTCAGCAACCTTGGGGGTAGGGATGAGTGCAAGATGTAGGCAGTGGACAAGAAAAGAGGGGAAAAAAATTAAAATCCTACTAAAAACCATGAAACAATTAGAAACAGTAAGAAAAATAAAATCAGTTACTCCATTGCTGAGCCATGTCCAAGATGCCATATGAAGTGGGATGCTCTGTTTCCTTTAGTTATAAATGTCCATAAATGACTGACATAGGACAGGGCAACCCTTTGCAGGACTTGGCTTCCTGTTTTCTCACTGTACAAAAGTGAAGCACCATTTAGTCAGCTCATGAGAAGGGTTATCAGGTACCTATTTACTGCAAGAATTTGAGTTACAGGGTCTAAACCTGCATTTTAACACTGCCAAGGTTCCCAGCCTTACAAAGTTGCTTTCTCCAAGGTCTGTAGTGTCACTTTCTCTCAGCCACAGGCTGGATGCCTCTGCCTCTGGGAATGGTTGTCCTGATTTTAAAAGTGGGCTCTAAGAATTAAACTTTAACCAAATTTGGCACTTGAGCTCCAGAAGTTAAGATCAAAGGGCAATCCAAACACTAGCCTCAGGTATACAGACACTTCTCCCCTTGAAGCTACTGAAGGATTTGGTCCACAGGATGGTACTCTTCCTTCTACTAATTAACTTTTACAGGGTTGAACTAAATGCTCCAGTTTCATTTTATTTCTGAATTTGCTTAAAAGAGCCATATTCTAAACGGTTCTAATTAGCAACACGAACAAAAAGACCCAAACCTTCTAGCATTCACACTGACCTTAAATGATTGACTGTAAACTCTCCTGTTACTGTGATTCCCGTTCCTCTCCACAGAAGAGATGAACCTCTTCTACTCCTGCACACCAGTACCAGCTGCCTAGAAACATTTTTAATTAGTGTATGTTTTTGCACTGGAGGAAAGAACATAGGTTGTGCTGATCACTCTCTCAAAGATTATAATCCTAGTAGCAGAACAAGGTGTTTGCCTAGCTAAGGATCAATGAAGATGCTGTAAGTGGATACTGAGACTGGAGCCTCTGAGCTAGCAACTGGGCTGAACGGTTTGTGGCAATATACTATCAACAAAGGCAATAAAGTCACAGCTTAAATCCTCTGCTCCAACCCCCTGGTGTTCTTGCACCAGTTAGATGCCACCAAAGCAGAAAGGCTATGTACCTACAGCTCTGACTCAGCGACAGTTGGTCCAGATAGATTTTTCTGATCATAATGAACTTCAGTGACTGCATTTATTCATCCCACCGAGCTAGAGCCAGCAAACCAGGTAAGCTCCCTGGTGTTCTGGTTGCAGCAATACTGTGCTGCAGTTTTTTGTCCAAAATGAAAGAAAACCATTTCTTAAATGCTAAACTGGGCATAAAACCAAACAAGACCCCTTCCCCAGCCCTCTCCCCAAACAGCTATTACAGGCTTTGTAGGAAACATGACTGATTTCCAAACTAACCTCACAAGAACACAGCTGCAGAATTTTTGGGGGGTTTCATCACCCCTCCATACATTTTGTGTAAAACATTTCTTGTATCAGAGGTAAATTGTTTGTCACTACCCCAGACAGATCCAAGAGAGCACAATCCAGGTAACGTGCACTTGAAATGACCTTATTATCCACATCAGGAAAGCATCTACAGAACCTTTCATGGAGCTGCTTGAAATTAGGCACCAGGAAAAGGAATATAACATCAACTACTGGTTTGTATTAGACTCTTCCCACCTACAACCTATATTGGATTATACACTCCTCAGTGTTAAAGGTACATGTAATAAAATAGAATTCAGGTGACAGTTCAGGTTTACTTTTTGTCTGAGCAGTTACAGGACAATAAATGCAAGTGACTTTAGGAAAACTTTGCTTACAAACTAAGATAAATTATCCATGTGTTTTTTGGATGTCTTGGCATTCAAAACCCCAGTAGAGTTTATCCATTAATGGATAGGAAATTAGAACAAAACTCTACATTTTAATGTGAAGCATGTGCTTGGAAATACTTGGAAACTCAGTACTTACAATTCACAGCAATAATGCACTAAGGAATCTCTCTCCTTGAAACCAAGACCCCAGTTAAGTGTTTTGAAGAACAACATCATTGTCTCCATGAAGATAACTGACTCCTCATTATTTACAATCTCTGAAATATTCAAGATTGTTGGTATGGGGGCGAGCAGGAGGAGGTTGTTATTTGCTTGAGATTTTATTCTCAGGAAGGGAGAGCACTTTGTCTAAAATGAGATCATAACGGACANATAACGGACATTTTTTGCCACTTTCCCCCCCCTTTCTCTCTCTCTTTCTTTTTTTTTTTTTTTTTCCTTTTTAAATCATTACATTTTTGAAAGTGTCTTTGGAAGCTAGTTACAAACTTTTCTCACTTTGTAGCTTTGTCACTTCTTTATTCCCTTAGAAAAATATTGCAAGGTTCTCACATAGGGAAGCTTTTGCTTCAGTTACCAATAAGTTTCCAGGCATCCTGGACAAAAATAACCTTTTGCTTGTGTTAGGGAAGTGTTTCCTGGTACTTATCACTGTTGTAACCTCTGCTTTGGGTCTGCAATTTGTTGTGTCACAGGGCAAAAGTTAAGGAACAAAACCATTTAGGTGCAGAATAGCTTAAGACAGTAAAAATAAAGGTGGTCTCTTACCTTTTGTTCTTCAGTGGGAGATACACTGGCTGCAAGCAGGAGACAATGAGGCAAGATGGAACAGAAGAGGAGGATTTTGGAAAACCAAAGGATTTTGGAAGAATGTAATCATGCAGGAGAAACAGGGCTGAGGGCCAACAAGAGAGAAGATCACCTGGTGGGAAGGGCCACACCTGCAGTATTAACCTAATAGGCTCAGCACAAAAAAACCTGAGAAACAACCCTGCCAGGAAAAAAAGATTTAAAAAAAAAAAAAATAGTAGCAGCACTGAGAGACAAAGGAACTTCTAAAATTCTACTTTTTTCCTTTTTCTCTCCTATTTTAACTCTGGTAAGAAATTGCTAAATCAAAAATTCTCGCAGTGCTGCCAGACTTCATCCTGTTACTGAGAGTCTGGCAAACTTTAATTTCCTAAAGGAGCTCCAGGTCTTTGACTTATGTAACTTTCTTTCTCTCCTTCTCTCTCTCTTTCTCTCTTTTTCTCTCTCACATGTGCAGGATGCTTCACAGTGTCACTGGGCTGGAAGAAGGTTTGAAAATGCGTCTGTTGAAGTCCTTGAACCCATATCATGGGGGTTTTGTTTTGGTTTGGTTTTTTTTACAGTATATTTAAGGTGATAATATTATAAATATCACCACAAGGTAGTCACATACAATGTTGAGGATTTGGAAAAATAAGAAAACCCTACTACACTGTCCAGTTGGTGATCTTTACACCCTTCTTTTATAATTCTTCTGTCAAGACTTTTCCCTCCAGCATCTAGAAGCAATATTATGATATTATCTTCATTTCCCCATTACCAGTCTATCCTAGCCCTCCCTTACTTCAGGTGATGGAAAACAAAGTATACAATAGAGTAATTTATTTCTCTACTGATGGATAACAAATGGTAAGAAATCCAAATCTGCCAAACCAACCTCTACCCTACAAGGCAGGAAGACAAATAAAGGAAGGTTTGGGGGAAAGTCTGATCTCACAGGATCACCTGGAAATGCTGAGAACCCAAAATGAGCCTTTTAACTGTTAAAATTGCAGTTCTTGTCTGTTAACTGAATAATTGTCTTCCAACCTGTATTAGTCTTCAGACTTCTTTAGGTCCCTTCCCTTGTTTTAGCACCTTGTAGCTCACCAGCCACCCTTTATAGCCTGCTACTGAGAGATGCCTGAAGCTAAACTGAAGAGTTTTGCTGCCAACCTGGCCCGTGAGAAGAGTAACTAATACAAATTAAAAATCCCAAGCAAACCACACAGCTCTTCAGTTTTGGCAATGTAACTTAAACAATGTGAAGCCCTGCAAGACAAAAAGTATCTGAAGGTCTCTGCTACCCGCTGGCTGCTGTTGGTAAATACCTATTATCTTACCAGCTGGAGGACAGCCCTCATGCTTCGTCTTCCCCTTTCCATCAGTGTTGCATAGTACAGCTTCATTTCATTTCTGAAAGAAGTTTGTTTACCAAGAGGAAAGGCAAAAAGAATATGTTTTGTCACCTCTATGCTAAACCTATTGTCTCCTTCCTAAAAGCAATCATCTTTAGATATTAAAATGGCATGATCTGGGTATTGCATAGCATTTCTTCTAATCTGCTTGCATTGCCAATTCAGGTCACAGATTGCATTCATTCTCCTTTGAAAAGCTTACATTGTTGAGTCAGAACTTTCCCAAGAAATAGCATTTGCTCACATCAGCCTCCTGTTAGTGAGGCAAGGACAAAGTCAAGAACAGAGGAATGGCTGTGTTTTATAGGCAAGACATGAGAACCAGAAGCTTCTGATAACCCAAACTGTCAGATTATTTTCTTCTACTCATGAAATAATAATAGTAAGAAAGGCAAAGAGCACAAGTCATACTTAAACATAATGATGGATAATACACTCTTCACCCTAAAATGAGACCAAGTAAGTCAGGTCTTTTCCTGGTCCATGTCTCAGCCTCTTCAGTCCTGGTCTGAACTCCACTTTTCAGATGTATCTTTCAAAAATAAAAGCCCTAAGCTTCCAATCCCAAACACAAGAATTTTAGGGCGTTCCAAGTTCTCATACAAACAAAACTACACGAGTCAGTGCAAAACGTCAGCCCGTTCTACAGGCAAGGAAAAATGTTCTTCTGTTCACCAGTTCCTGTGAACACCAAGAACTCTGTGAACACAAAGAACATGTATATGTGTGTCTCTGTGTTTGTATTGTACAAACCAGGCACACTGTCCACATCCTTTTTGTCAGGCTCACTACTTTTAGTGCACAGAGCAAAAAAAGTATCACAGTATCACAAGGGTTGGAAGAGACCTCAAAGATCATCAAGTCCAACCCGTCACCACCGACCTCAAGACTAGACCATGGTACCAAGTGCCACGTCCAAACCCGCCTTGAACACCTCCAGGGACGGTGACTCCACCACCTCCCTGGGCAGCCCATTCCAGTAGCCAATGACTCTCTCAGTGAAGAACTTTCTCCTCAACATTGTACAGAACTTCTTTCTCCAAATCAATCCTGAGGCAGGTGAACCCTTCCACCTGGGTTTATTTTTGTCTGCAATTCAACAAATAACATTTTCCACAGGACACAGGCAGACATCTTAGCTCCAGATCAGCACTGAAGCTTTGCTAGGGAAGCACAGAGCAAGGGCAATGGCACTAGAGTGCTTGGAGGAAGCAATTCAGAGGCATCATTCTCTATCTGTGCAGACTGCTAACACCAATGTAAAAGATGTCATGCTGCATGGATCACCCATCTAGCCCTAGAGAAGGTGTTGATAAAGACAGCTTTTTAATTTTGAACACTAAGATCACAGAGGGTTCACAAAGCACCAGCAATGTACCTATAACTCTGGTGTGCACTTCCAGACAAATGATGCAGCTTTCTTTATGACATCAATTTATTTTTCACTTTGCAATTACGTAAAAACAGCAATAACATGGGAAGAGAGATGATGTGACGGATCCTAGTGCTGAATTATTCATTGCCCTTCAGCTGCTGACTTCACATCAGACAGCTCCCAATGCACCTCGCATAAATCACAGCGGATCTTTTTTTGCCACAGCCACTTTAAGAGCCTATCATGTGCTTTTTCACCTAAATACCGTAAGAAAATGGTCTCCTCTCAAGGAGAGGATGCATATACACTGATTGGAAGGGAGGTCTGTGTCCTGCAGTCATTGATGTTTGGTAAGAAGGAGGAGGAAGGTAATGCACTCAGAAAGATGTGGTGAATGCATAGGCTTTCTACAGAAACTAAGTTATTTTTATACATATGTCTGGTGTTATAGTTTGAAATACCTAATGTTCAATACCTGGTAAGCTGTATTACCACATAGAGCTAAGTGTCATAAAGACAGCAATATTGTAAGACGTTTGGCCAGAACAGAGAAATTAATTTAATTGATGCTGTTTTTCAAGTGTTTAATTACTTAGTTGCTATATTTGCTTCCTAGCACTTGTGCTTCACTTCAGTTCCACTTTGGGGCAAACTGATCAGAGTTTGCCTCATTGATGAACACCCACAATAAAAGTGGAGAACTGCAAAGGGACATGCTACCCTTAACAAACATTCAAAAGAAACTTGGTGCATGCCATGACCTATTTTGGTGTCCAGAACAGTGAAGGGTTGAGTGTTGTGTTTCATTCCTGTGTGCTAGTTCATCATTGCTGACTGCGACATCTTCAGGGATTTGGACTTTTACTTCTCTGCCTGCACAGAGTCTATTGCTGTGGGACCCCTTCTCACTTACTCCTTAAGTGCTACCACCTACGCTATGGTGAACAGTACAATCATTCTTAAGACATTTCTATCTCTCAATAGACAATCTCTTCACCAGCACTTTTTAAGGATGGCTTGGCAGGCTGCTATTTTATTTTCTTGCAAATGAACAAATGAGTAAATCTCCTCCTTCTCCCTATTTTTTCCCCAAGCTACTTCCAAGACCATCACAGATCACAAGAGTTTCAGGAATAAGCCCAAATTACTGTGGTAGAACAAACTGTGACTGAGCTATGGCCACAGTCAAGATATGAGCTCTTATGGCAGTTACAGGATGCTGTGACTTCCCTCAGCTTGGCATGAAAGGTGTTGAGGCAGAGCAGTGACAGTGGCTCAGCTGACATGCAATAATATATTCAGTCACATTTAATACCTGCAAGGCTTAGGATCCTCTTTTAATTCATGTACTACCTTATGTTGTAGCCTAGAGAATTGCCTACAGCAAAGATCATCTTTCAACCATGTGGGCAATCCTGTTCTGTATGTTGTGCTATAGCATTTTGTGTCCACCTGCTCCAGTGGTTCTCTGTTTTGACTTAACATTTGCTTCTCTGAAGCATTGTCTTGTAATTTATTGCTATTATGAGCATTTGTTTGCAATATGCCAGCTCCATTTTGTTAGCCCTAAAGGAGAACAGACCAAAAAGAGGATCCCTGCAGGAAGAATTCAGCCATGCTCTTGTTTCCTTGAATTTGTTTGCCTGTGCCAGGAGCAGAGGGATGTAGAAACAATAGGATATGGAAGAAAAAGAGGAAAAACAGTGAATCCTCAACAGAACCTTTTCTGACATGGGCTAACTTTGGTTTTCAGGAGAGTCTGGGATAATCATAGCTAATAAGGCCTGGTTTTCCATAATATTTGATATATTTTATGATTTCCTAGCTCATATATGACCATTGCAAGCGATATCTCATAAATATATATGAAAAAAATATGCAACTTCGAGTCAACTGTCAAAATTGGCACATCTTTTCTCTTTGTTTCTCTTGGTGTTTTTTAAGGTTTGGTTGTGGGTTGGGATTTTTTGTCTGTTTGGTGGGGTGGTTTTTGTTGCTGCTGTTTGTTTGTTTTCACTAAATGGCAGAAGCTCAGATTCATTCCCAAATAAGGGACTCAGGGAAGACAGAGGCTACAGCAAACCTAGAACTAGGTTCCAGATCTCCCAAGCCCCATCCCAAGGCATAAACATTCATGTGCATGAGCAGTCACAAGATCAGGGCCTGCAACTGTAACCCAGCTTGGATGTAATCCAGCTTGAATGAAACTTAATTTACTCATGAGATCTCAGTTAAAAAATGCTGGTTTCATGAAAATATAGCATTACTATTGATTTTTTTAAAGCTGTAAATTGGGCAAATACAGACGTAAATGCAAACCACAAAATACTTGAACAGATGCACAAAGGACATCCAGTCACCAGACTAAATGACTGGAAACTTGCTTCCCCCTACTCTTTCTTCCTTTCTTTTTCTGAATTTTGCTAACATTTAGAAAACAAGAAAATATGTATTTCTGACCTCTTTGTAAAAATAACACAAGGTTCATTAAAAGGAGCATTTGGAAAGCTCAGGCCTTCGCCATTTCCAGGAACACCTGAAATCTAATGCCTCTGATTAAGCAGAAAAAGGATGATCTGCTATGTGAAGCTGACAACAATAATTGTGAGCTGAAGAATGGCATGTTCATTGCAAGGAGCTGGTAATGATTTCATGCAAAGGATTAGAGAGCTGGAGGAGGGGAGAAGTGGAGCTGAAGTTTGTTTATAGACAAAGAGAGTCCATGGGGGGGAGGGATGTGGGGGTGTGGTCTGCTGGGAGCTCCCAGAGGTTGCTAAACTCCTGAAGACAATGGAAGAGATGGATTTTCTCCTCACACAAGGCTACTTCTTAAAGCAAGTGCTTCAAACCTGACTGTCTACCATCAAAGACCTAAACACTCATTCCCAAAGCATCAGCTACTCCCATGGATGCACCAGCTAGAAGCACTAGCTACAGAAATATCCCCCTCCTTCTTATCACAAAAGTGTAGCCAAAATGTAATAAAAATTATTTTCATTAAAATGTTCCTGTGTAAGATTTATCTTTCTCGTTCCTCCAAACTACAAAAACTCCAAAATGATGGTTTCAAACCCAGAAAGTTGTTCCATTTCTCCTCACAAAACAAAACTTTCCCCAAAAACCATAACCATTGCTGCTGGGAAATTCTGATTAACTGAAGAGTTATTTTTCTGTTAATGGACAGTTGTAATGTAGCCTTATTTAAACATTCCTAAACCATACATTTCTACAAATCAAATATATTACATCTAGGAAACAAAATAATAATTTGGAAACCTGACCTACCTATTCAAGCTTAGAAAATAAGCTTGGTTCTTAAAAAATAATTGGATCGACTTTTCATTTTGAAATATGAAAATACAGCAAATTATAGATAGTTAAATGAGCTACTATCAAGTTGAATGGATTATACTGAAGAATGGCATCTGCTAAAACCAAAATATTTCCTAGAATGATTTGAAAAATGTTGAGCAACAAATACATGGATGTTATTGCTGCTCTTCTCAGCACGTGCTGAAGAATCAAACATGTTTGTATTCTGTAATCAACTTTCATTTTTCGGACCTTTGTCTTTGTAAGGGAAAAGAAAAAAGAAAGAAAGAAAGTAAAAGAAAAATCTAATGATATTTCTTAAAACAAAGCAAGGAGGGTGTTGCAGCCTGGAGACCCAGGTTAAAACAGGCTGTTAAGCACTGTTGAGACATCTGCTGCTTTCTCCGGAGCTACACGAACCGCCTTACACAGGGGAGACGTACGCCTGTGTAATTTACAAATCACTCCGATTCCTTTAGCCTCTTAATATCACTAAATCTCTTTCTCCCTTACCTCTTCACCCCCTACCTCTATATATTTATATCTGGGAGGCTGCATTCAAGCATTTGGAGATGATGTTCCCTGTGGAAACCTTTGAATTATTTCAACAATTTCACAGCATGTTGCTTTTCTCTTCTGCTCCTTGCTGCCATGTTCTGGTGATTGGTCCTAACAGTAATAGGAAAAATGGTAAAGAAAACAATGCCAAGATTGGCTCTGCCAGAGGAATCCTAATGCAGCACAAAGATCTGATTTCAATTACATCTGCTCAAGGGAAAGAAATCCTGCAGCAGGGAATTGATCCTAGGCTGAAGTCAGCCTCCTTGGTCTGCTGCCACATGGGCAGAGGCTGGGCAGTAGGACATGCTCTGCAGACCCTTCCCTCTCCCCTCACTCTGAACCCCTTCCTTCCAGTCTTGTAAATAGCCACAGATTGTTTGCTGGAATCCACTTTGCAGGAACACAGCCATCAAACCATGCTGTGTCTGAACTCATTCAATAATTTAACGTGGATTCCAGAAGACAAGACTGTGCACACATAGATTCAGTAAAATAGCTGAAAAAAATAGCCTACACTGCTGTGTATAAAGATAATTAATTGTGAGCCTCAACCCTTGCCTAAAGAGAAAGTTTTTGTGTTGGTTTCCCCCCCACCCCCCACTCTCTGCTGAAAGGAGACTGTGATTTCCTGGTTTCTTTAAAATTTTTAATATTGCAGTTTTTAAAACTTTCAAACTATTGATTCTTTTGCTGTAAACCCAGAGCCTCCTATGAAAGGTAATGAAGTGAGAGGCAGAATTAAGAATGCCCAGATGTGTTGTAGCACATAAGAACAGTTTACAAGGAAAATGCAAAACTGCCAGCAGACTAGCAACGGGTTAGCTGTCTATATAAATATATTGTGCAGGAAACATATCACCAAGCCTGGCTTCTGGACTTTGGTCTGGGGCATGTAAGCTCAGCTGCTACTGCCTGGGCTGAGAAAATGAGAATATACTATTTTTATGATGGTCCAGAGCAGTTTACACCAATCCTCAGCAGGGAAACTATGGTTGTTTCTCAGTCAGAGGTATGTATGAAGGGCTCTGAACTACATGGAGTGGCTAGCCTGGACCTGGTGCAGGGAAGGAAGAAGGATTTTTCTGTCCAGCCCGTTGTTAACCCTGCCTCTTCCACCTGACACCTCCCCTCTTTTTGCCCTCCTCTCCCCTTCCTTATTCCTGTTCTAGGTGGTTTGGATTCTAGACAGATGAATTTGTATTCCTGCAAAAATCTGCTATTAAAAGTGGTTCTTACTTTCTGAGCTTTCCTGCCGACTTCACAAAGCAACTTCTGTAAGTACAATCCTCCATAGGTTCTGTTTCAAGGACCAGGCACTCCGTTCACACATGCTATTAGGTTGCAACAGAAACACTCTGAAATACATGCAACAGAAACATACACGTTCCAGCTTTCCCTTAAATTAAATTTCCTATCCTATTCCTCATGTGGGTATGGTCATTTTTAATTTAAATTTGTTAGAAATAGACATTAATTTTAAGGAGATTTCATAAATCCCATGCCAATATTATAAAGCAAGCATGTAAATATGTCAGCTTGCAGAAAGCCAGGCTTTAAAAAAAGCTATGAAAGAACATAACACTGCTGACATTCCCATCATATGCTGAAATTTCTGTCCAAAGCTGCTTTCTATCTCAGTGGCAAGGAACCATTTCTGAGTAACAGAGATAAACAGATATGCAGAACCTCTGCACTCTTAACTTGGCAGCGTGTGTGAGTCAGCCGCGAGCAGGCTGCTCTTGGCTCGGCAGCTGTCCTGGGAAGCCACAGGAGGGACATGCAAGCTCCACATCCCACCCGGAATGGGCAGGGGATGGGGTTGGCACTGCCTACAGGATAACCAACCCCAAACAATTTCTATCTTAGGGGCAAGGGAAGGGATTCTCCCTCCTTACTCTGCTCTCATCAGACTCCATATGGAGTCCTGTGTGCAGTTCTGGAGTCCCCAGCACAGGAAGGACATGGAAGTGTTGGAGCTAGTCCAGAGGAGGTCATGAAGACGCTCAGAAGGTTACAGCAGCTCTGCTATGAGGACAGGCTGAGAGAGTTGGGGCTCTGCAGCCTAGAGAAGAGAAGGCTTCGAGGAGACCTTAGAGTAGCCTTCCAGTATCTGGAGGGGGCCTACAGGAAGGCTGGGGAGGCATTATTGACAAGGTCTTGCAATGCCAGGACAAGGGGCAATGGGTTTAAACTGGCAGAAGTGAGATTTAAACTGGATGTTAGGAGGAAGTTCTTCAGAGTGAGGGTGGTGAGACACTGGAACAGGTTGCCCATGGAGGTTGTGGTTGCTCCCTCCCTGGAGGTGTTCAATGCCAGGTTGGATGAGGTCTTGAGTCACCTCTACTAGTGGGAGATGTCCCTGCCTATGGCAGGGGGTTGGAACTAGATGAGCTTTGAGGTCCCTTCTAACCTTACCATTCTATGGTTCTATAACAGTTAAAAAATCTTAATAGCATTCATTGCAACCACAGTAAGGAAGAGTGAGGATCTAATAAAGGGAATCACTGTGTCCTTCTTCCAGCAGATGTGAGGCTGTTTGTTGAAATGTCCTCTGCAGAGCTCTGTCCAGGCATGGTTTAGATATTTAAGATAACAAGGAATTGTCTCTCTCCTCTGGGGGAACTTTGTGCAGTCTCCTATGCCTCAAAGCAGTCTCCTCCAAGATGCCATCGAACATTGTGGTGTGACACAGGGCTGTTAATGCCCTTGGACAGCTCTGTAACCCTCTATGGCATAGAGTGAAGCGGTGGGAGGGTTTTGATATGGAAAACTAATATTAAATTCAAGAGACACTGCAGGAAAAACTTCTCTACAGGTTGGCCTGAGCATGTTTGATGTTTATATCCTGTGTCCACAGTGCAGGGAGCCCAAGGGGTGTTGTAGCACAGTAGCTGCTTATGGTGGGGGTGAGTGCCTGAAACTGCATCAGCCTTCCTGGTGCTTTAATTCCTGATTCCTGCAATGTAGCTTCCATCAGGCAGTGGTCAGAGACACCAGGTAAAAGTGGTACCCATAACCTTTCTCCTTTAGATCTTAGGAAAAGTCAAGCTTGTCCAGAAAGAGCCCTTCTGCTATCCAACTTTGGTTCCCTTGTTTATGGAGTAATATTTATTTCTATTGCCCTCCTGCCTGTTGCTATTTATAATAGAGGGAAGGGTTTTTCATACAAAATGCCAGGGAAAAGTTTTCCTGGGTTGCTCAGTCCACTGCACAAGAGCTGCTTTGTGTCTCTTGCTAAGGGCTTGCCATTTGGGGAAGCTGTAGCTCTGCAAGAAACAAAAAACATTTACAGGAGAATGTGCTTAACATTTTGTTGCAGTCTTTGAAAGTCTTTATGGGAAGCTGAGTATCTGGAGCAGATAACCCAGCCATGCATAGACCTGGCTGTGATTTCTTTCAACATATTACTCTAATTTTCTCCTTTCCTATTGATCTGCAGAGTACTACCTTTTCAAACCCCAGACAAATTGATCCTCTGAGTAACATCTGTGCACACTATTAATCTTTTTCACACATTTGATGTTCCACATTACTGGACACAGGACACACACTATGACTCAAGTGTTAATCAACTAATACCTGAGAATTAGGCTTGTGTCTACTGTATAAACATTGACAGACTATCCATCACCTGCTCGAGTGAATAAATGAATTTTGCCTTTGTTGCATGCATGGTAGCACTCTGTGGCCTGGAATATTTTCTGGGCTTGAAGAAGATTATACAGCGAGACCAACGTGCAACTACTGCCAGCAGCCACCTGTGCAGTATGGGGTACAGTCCAGGGGGAGGACTGTGGTCCCCTACTTACCCCAGTAGACCAAGCTGCTTCCAATTATTGCAATAGGGTTTGTTCAGTGTATTTTGGAGGTGGGGTGTGAGGGGGAAAGGTGTGGAAATACATTGGCCAGACAGGCCAAGGCCACTCCATAGCTGTTCCAGGCTACTGTCCAGCTTGAGTCCCAGAAAGAAAATGGAAACATTTAAACTGTCATAAGCACCATACTTGATTTTACTGCACATTAGCTGAGTGCTGGATGCTTGGATCTGGTGCAAAAAGTCCTGAACCTGCACTGTTATCAAACCAAATTTCAATGCTGTCCGACAGGCAACGAGGTGCTGTTTGCAATGCAAAATCCTGCATGTGGCTCTATTAATTTTTTTCTTCTCTACACTCCCCCCCCATAACCATTGAAACAGATGGTTATTGCTTCCTAGAAATTGGTAGAGCAATCTGATTGCAATGTCTGATTGTGATCATTGCTGACTCTGACGCCCTCCTGGCAGGCTACTCTCTTCTGTTATGTCAACTTCTATTTAACAAAAAAAGAAAAAGGGAGAAGAGGACAAGCACAGCTGAAAAGCAGTGAGTTTAGGTCCCTGTTTGGGCCAGGCCAGGCATCCAGGTTGGAGGAAAAAGCAGAGCAGAACAATGTCCCCCACATTTTTGTCAGATGAAAAGGGCCAGAAAGGTTCTGACTGAGTTTAAAAAAAGGTGGGCAAAGCTTAACAGTAGCATCATTTCTAATTAGGACAAAGCTGCTTGAATTATCTTTGTTCCTTTCTGTTTTCTTTCTTTCTTTTTTCCTAAGTGGTTTTCTTGGAAGAGGAAATTTAACCAGGGAGGGTCTCTTGTGACAACTTCCTGAAAACATCCAAAAAATCTGGAAAATTAAATATGTGAGGTTATTTGGCAACTAAAAAGTAAAACATAGCATCTACAAAAATTAAGCTGCTGGTTTTTTGATGGATGCCTGAAAGCTTTGGGAGAAAAATTCCAATGAAAAAAAAACCTTCACTAGCAACAAAAATAATTTCCTCCTCACCATGAGAGATTAATTCACTCACATTCCCCTCTCAGGCTGGGATTCTTCAAGTTCCATCTTTTTCTAATAGTAATATATACTGAGGGGTTTTTTTGCAAAGAAAGGCAGAAGTCCCACAGTAAATGGAGAGGGAGCCAGTCAGGCTGAAAGGATTCACACTGAATAAGGGTTGGTGGAAGAACATGTTAGGGTAGGTTGGGCTTCATATGTCAGGCTCAATCACTATAGCTGCTAATGGGATGAAAGAGAAGCATCTCTAATTCAGGGGTTTGATGAGGCTAAGTCACTCTGAAGCTGCCAATTTCCCTCCTGATTTTGCAGGAGCTACAGTAGAGCAGTGTCCTTAATACAGATAGCTCAGGTAAAGTACAGGTGGTGTGATGTGTGGTTTTCTGTACTTGCTGCCCTACCACTGCATCAACCCATGCCAGTGGTCCCTTTCCTGTGCTTTATTCACTTTGGAATGTTAGCTTAGCCTTCACTGATGCCTAAAATAAAAAAGATCTCAGCAGCAGGTAAAGAATAACAGCAGTATTAAAAAGTCTAAGAAACCCCAACCAGCTGCAAAGGGAACAAAACACTTTCCCATATATATTTACACAGACACATGCACTCATACGAGATTGAATATTCCATCTGAAGTGGCTTATCAAGATGCTGAAGCTGTTATTTTTAAACTCTTAGAAGTCCACACAACTCAGTCTCTAGATCAGCCAAAGATGGGCATGAGGTACATAAAGAGTGCAGGTATTTACTCTAGGTGTTGTTCATGCAGTTACTCCAAGAGAAGGTAAACACAGCTGACATGTTTCAGGGGAGTTTAATTTTTCCATGAGTGGTACCTCAAGCTCCAAAAGCACTGAGTCTGAAACAGCCCTGCAGGGCTTTAACTTTCTTTTTTTTTTTTTTTTTTTTTTGGCTACCTATCTGCTATACTCTGGGTCTGCACTTGACTGTAGTGGGTAATCTCCCTAAAGGAGAAGACATGTCTTTGAATCACTCACAAAGGGCATTGAACTGTTATTCCCCCAATCCAGGGAGTGCTGTCACCTTTAGGTGTTGGTATGGAAGAATAGCAGCTGCAGCATCCTTTTATTCTTTTTGAAAGACAACATTTGGCAGATGAAAAGTTTTTTGAGCAGGTAAAACTGCTGCACTGTAGTCCAAATAGGTGCCTGGTTGGCAGAATCACCCCTGTGCATTATTATGGATTTTGTTATCAAAGAACAGGCAATAAAACTGGTCTAAATAGTTGAAATCCCCTCCTTTACACCAAATATCAACAGGAAAAACCTGTTTGTGGAGCCAGCATGAATGTCCAGGATGCTGAATTGCACCGGGAAACTCCATATATGAAAAGTAGACAATACTGAATTTTATGCGTGCATCACTTATCAGCCCTCATACCCACAGCGTGCCAGTTTGCACCAGGGTGAGGAACTGATTACAAGCAAACCAGAAAAAAACAGTCTTTAAAACCTACTTAATCTGTACCTACTCTCCATGCATCCCAGAGAAGAGTCCCTGGTATCAGCTGATGTGGGAGGTGAACCATGAAAAAACCAAGTTTCACTCAAAGTAATTCCATTAGGGCCTGAAATGATTGGGTGAAACATGAGTAAGGGAAATCATCACTGAAACACAACAGCTGGGTTCCATGACATCATTTACAGGAATCAAAGGAAATGAGCTTATAAGTTATGCAGAAAGGCATTTTTTTTTTGGTTGTTTGTCTGCCTATAAAGTTACAGTTTGCTTTCTGAATTAAAAAAAAAAATAATAAAAAAAGCTTTGAGAATGTTGGTCTTGATATTTTGCTCTTTTAGGTAAATCACTTTGCATTTATTGAAGCTGACAAGGAAATAAAATGCCTGAAATCCTTTCTGTTTGCTGTGCATGAAGGCAAATTATTGCAGAAGCAATAGTAGCACATGCTTCCAACAAAAACACAGTGGTGCACCATCTAAAAGATTATGGGGGGGAAAAAAAAAAGAGGGTGCAGTGGTTAACATCTATATTATTGTTGCTGTCATTTGTTTGCGTGTTTTGACCTTATTGGATAGCTTATCAGTAACTACTTCTTCACAGACATCATGTTTATTGTCAAGGGATATCAAATAAATGACAAATAACTGCTTTTAGAGTTCAAAAAGCAAATAAAGAATAACACAAGCCAGGGTATTTACTGCAAAGACTTCTGCCTCATGTTCATCTCACTCACTTGTGTCTTACTCCAAGATATGTTTGAGTCTGAACTACAGGCCAGAAGACAAATGAGAAATCAAGCAAGCATTTTGGACAGGCAGACCAGCATCTGCTTCTTTCATATCCAGCAGCATGGGTGTGTTAGGAGCTGGTTTCAAGCTAAAAGACTTAATTATCTAATAAAAAATTATTTACTAAGTATGACCAATTCTTACCCCATTTCAGTTACTGCTAGAGTAGTGACCAAACATTTCTGATAGATTCCTTTGTTTCATGAAAATGGAAAAGACGAGTTGCAAAGTAAGAGAGCTGGGATGGGACTCATCCAGATGGAGCCATCACTTAGACTCCCCCTTCATCATTAAAAGGAGACCAGCACCTCCTGAAGCAACGTGTTGCAACCAAAGTGCATCTTAGAAAGGCAATGTGACCACCTTCACTGAGTTCTCTCTGGATTATACATGGTCTAGACAACTGCAGTAAACTTTCTTTGGCAAAACTGCAAGGAATTGCTTATACCTTCAGTGCCTCTGCAGCACAGCTGACTTGCACCCGTGGTGGTCCTTGGTCCTAGCCATATCCCTGATTTCACTCCACATGGACAGACTTGGTTCCCCATGTTGTTTTTCAGCATACTCAGCCTCATGTTGCTGTTTCTGTCTCTTAAGTTTGGTTCCTGTCTCACACCTTGCCACCCTTATTCCAGTTTACAAGGCTATAGCCTCAAACATGTTATCATAAAAAAAAAAAGTGTCCACTGTAAAAGATTTCCTCATAAAAATCCCAACTCTATTCACAAATAAATTAAGAATGTGCTTAAATCCCAGTGAAAGCAATGGAACATAAGCATGTGCTGAAAGCCTTTCCTGCATGGGGGCCTATTGCCTCCTTCTTCCTAAAGCCTATTTCAGTTGAGCTCATATTTCTTGTTGGCAAGAACTTAAAAACAAAAAGAAGGAAAAAACCTGTCCCATAAAACTTGAACTTAATAGCCTGATCTAGCAACCTTAATTGCCATATTTTTTGTGTATTGATGCAAATACTTATTAATGGACCTTTCTAAGGAAGAGGTTGTATTTCATATCAAAAATAGCTGGCAAAAGGAGTCAGCATGCTTACACACCATAATGCTTTGAAAAGTTAATCAGCCTAGATAGCTGGAATGTGGGAGAATGTCTTATGTCCAATGGAGAATGATTACAATATATTGGGGGTTGTTGTTGTGCCAATTTTCTTTTAATCAGCTCTTTTTTTATGTATGGAATGGAGGCCATGAAACATCTTAAAACTGCAAGCAACCTCTTCACTCAAAAAAAAAAAAAAAAGCAAAGCAGATTTTTTTTTTTTTAAGTGGGTGAAGGAATCCACTGATGTAATAAATGTATCCATGTATTCCAAGTATAACTTGGAGCCAGCCTCGTTATAAACTCCTTAAGATCAAGGTTCATCATAAAACTGGGCCTTACCTTTATTTTTGTTATACTGGTGGTTGCCACTAGAATTCCTGAAGCCCCTTCTTCACGCCATCTGGAATGCATACATGAGCAAGTTTATGATGAAAAATATACTGTGCTCTAGAGCTGGGTTTTTTCAGGGTAAAAACAACTACAAAGGCAGTAATGTGCAGGGATTGAACATTTATTTTATTGCAAGAACCAATGTGTTCTTTTCCTTTTGGTCTAACCAAGCTGAAGACAGATCATAGAAGCAAACTTTGCAAATGAATACCATAGTATATGTTCAACATTTGCTACCTGGAAATGAAAACACACCTAATAGCTTTACCTACTTAATCCTGTCACTGTTTGTTTAATTCATTATATAGAATTTCAGTTTGAGTCAGCTGTTATACCCAAGGTTGGTTTATGGCAAGTTTAATGCTATATGTCACCCTGATAGCTGAAGCATTCTTAATTTCCATTGGAAAGCTATATTGGGACAACAGGTAGCAAAACTCCATTTGGTGACTTCCCCAATGTCACTGCAACTGAAAAATGATAGTTCTGGTCACTTTAAAAGTTTGATCATGAATATCACAAGCTGACTCCTAATCAAAATATATTTCCATGATCAGTGTGGTTTTACTCTTGGTAGACTATATGTTTTGTTTTGTTTTGTTTTGTTTTTTTGAGGGGGGATGGGGAGGAGAGAGAGCTTGAGAGATACCCAAGTGTACCAACTATTGCTAAGACTAAAAAGAATAAAATAAACCCCCTAAATTTCCAACTAGAACTCTAATTCAAGAGAATCTTTAATCACATGCTCGACTGAAAGGTCCCATGTCATTTTTAGCTAGGTCATTGTCCAGGTATCATGTGTTGTTCTGTACCTTGAATGAATTGAAGTCGAGGTGAATTAAGCACGTGTTTTAAATCAGATATGTGCTCAAGTGCTTTCTTGAACAATGATGGAGTTAAGCATGTGCTGAAGCCCCGACTTGGGGCTGTTAAGGGCCACTTTTCCTTCCTTCAGACGAGAAAGGAGATCACCTAGCCACAAATGAGCCTTTCCAGCAGAGGCATCTGCTCTATCATTTTCTAGTCTCAAGTATCAGCTTTCTGATTTAGTGAAACAGCAGAGGGACCTTCTCAGTCTGCAGACTCAGATCCTATGAAGGAAGGCACTTTGTAATAGCAGAAGAATGCTGCAAGCTTCACAAATATAAGCACTCAGAAGATAAGTGAAACTTCTATTCAGCTGTTTGTATATCCTTCCTTCCCTCCCCACCACAGCCTATTTCAGTCTCTCCTTTGAGGTTTGTTCAAAAGGCTCACCAATACAGCGGTCCAGCAACAGGGAGTGAAAGAAGTGATGCCATTTGTAACTGTGTGCACACAGGGAATCCACTCGCTCCTGTGCTCTTCTCTCATTAATGGGTAGCACAGATTTCTGCCTTACTCTCTTACCTGGGTTCTCTGCTGTGACTCTGCTATAAATATTTCAAAAACATGAATCATGTGACAAAATAAATTCTAAAAATGCTTTAGACACCTTAAGGCCAGGCAGACCCTGACATCCCCCCTCAAGAGGCTGGTGTGTTCACAGCTGTGAAGCTCCCTGAAGCTCTCCCACCTCCACTAGTCACTGGCTCCTATTGAAACCAGCCCAGCTCCCGGCTGCTCTGCACAGGAAATCTTTCCCAACAGCAGTCCTATTTTCAATAGTAACTGCCAAAGCCAAGCCAAGGCCATGCACAAAAAGCCCAGTTTACCAGATGAATTCCCACAAAATACAAGTGACGCTATTCAGGATCTCATAAGCGGTAGGTCAGGGAATAAGGTGTGAGGACTCCTAAAGTGTAGCAGGAGGGAGCAGCTTGTCCCCTGCCCATGGGCTGCCTACAGTACTGCAGGGCTAATTGCTGCACATTCCTTAGCCATGATGTCACTGGATCATGATGCTAACTCTTTCCCTCCTATGGATGAAGGGAACTTCTGGTGTATCTACAAGATACCCAAAAATACATGTGCTGACCCTCTAAAAAAAAAAAAATCTTTTACCATATACCTAAGCAGAGCCAAACTAAATGAAGCTGAGGTCTCTGTCCAGCATTTGGAAGCCAGTTAAAATAGGAAATCAGTGTTTCTCTAAATACACAGAGTATATTACCTTAGTCATAAAATTGGGGACTTTCAAATCTAATTTGTTCAGCACTAGCGCTGTTGAAGGCTGGGAAGTGTTCCAGAGGAAATCACCTCCACGCAAACAGAGATTAGCAGCTCCCCATTGCAGACATATGGAAATGATTGCCTATAATCTCCGGTAATTGTGGCTGTATTACATTCAAATCCTGTTTTCAATTTTCTTAAACTTCTAGACTGATTGTGTTATTAAATCATGCTGGCTGATGTGTTTAATAAGGACCTATTAAATGTTTATAAAATTAGGGAAATAAATACGGGCTTTTAGTCAGATTGTGTGATGGATCTGGTAACCTATTGTTAAAAGTACTGCTGGTAAAAATGTGTCTAAAAAAATAGACTCAAAGGCTCGCTTTAAAACAAGAAACCCAATATTTGATGCAGCCTATTTCCAAAATCATATTTGCAGATGTTCAGAGAGAAAAGAGGAGCCCAATTAGAAAGATGACCCTGAGGTGTGTGAAGAAACACTTCCTCTGCAAGGTGACAGGGCCAAGTTTCAGACAGTGCTGGGTGTGCACAGTGTCAGCCCATCAGTGGCTGTAGTGAGCCAGAGTAGCCATGTGGGTACTTGTGTGTCTCCAGCACTGGTGTTTTAGCTGCTAGGGCAGTGTGTGGCTGGCTGAGGCCACGCACTATCCCAGTCACTTTGGAGAGTCCAGCCCTACTGTAGATGTCAAGTGCCTCCTGTGGCCCCACTCTCCCTTCTCTACTCACACACAGTTGCCTTAAATAATTAAAGAGCTCCAAGGGACCACGACAGAACAGTTGGCAAGGCAAAAATAAATTTGTTAAATCCAGGGACGTGTGCCTGACACAGAAGTCTAGAGAATTGTTCCGTGCCTCCTCCTCCTCCTTCCCACCACCCTTGTGGTAATGACCCCATCCCTACCTACTGGGTGCTATCCACAGCCAGACAAAGCCTGTGTCTCACAGTTAGCAACCCCGATAGCTCTTCGCATGCTCGATGTTGCTTTTTGGAAGTAGCCTTCAGTTTTAAAGAGCCAACTCTGTGCTTTCTTCACCCTCAGCTCTCTTTCACAACAGCTCTCACCTGGCTGTGAATGTGTGTGCATCTAACTTGTTTTAACCACGGTACACATGCTAAAGTAATTTTGTCCTTTCTCTTAAGGGGGAAACTGCTTTCTCCAGCAAATTAATTTTTTTTTTTAAGGGGGAGTGAAGAGTAAGGGGGATTATAAATTAATTAATTGTTGAGTTTTTCAGCATAAAATAGACCGCATCATTATCTTTGCATAAACACACCATCTTTTAAAAACTATAACTAGCCCATAACATCATAGTTACAGAATATTGTCAGGTAATGAGGAACTTGCATGGTTCACATTAGAGACTTTGAAAGGCTTGAAGAGAATTGGATATAAGGTTAATATTTGGCAGAGCCTTGTAAATAGCCTGATTGTTATTTTATATTGGCTGAAGTATAAAAAGCTGTGCTGCGTGCCAGCAAAAAGCCGAGTGGTGTGGCCAGGTAGTTACACGGCTCTGTTGTTAGCCTGTTTCATGTAGGAATGTTCTTGCTCTCAGTAGGTTATTTTTTTGTGTGTCTGCTTACACTCAGCTAAAATAGAGCAAGGACCCAGCACAGCAATTATTTTTACTAAATTTTGTTGGTCTGCCCTCAGGGGACCTTCTCCCAGTTTAATTGTTGGAGGGATTGTTGCCTTCTGGGATTTTATTTCAAAATGTTCTTGTTAGAATTTGCTTTCTCGACAGAGTGAGGGTTTTTATTTTTAAAAAAAAAACAAAATTAATCCCTTTTTAAATGTACATAAAAAATGCATAAAATTTTGTATCCTGAAATTAATAGAGGCGTTTCTTGATGCATAGATCTCTAAATTATTTGTCTAAAGATATGCTTAGAATTGATTATATTAAAGGGGTATAAATCTCCCACCCCTTCCCCCACGCAGGAGGTTTGAAGGCGAATTCAAGCAACCCAACTGCATTTTAAAGTTAAGACAAACACGAGAGAGATCGTTTGTCTCTAGCTGTACATGAAATAGCTTATAATAGTTGCAGCTGAGTACATGAAGTATATGTTAGAACCCCTTTGATATAAATCCCAGCATCGGCCTACAAAGACATCACATTTGTGCATCTGACAGGATTCACCCATAAATAATAATAGGAGAAAAATCTGAATTATAAGCTGCTATTTCTGGATTTGTTTTTAGCGTGCCTGAATCTTCGTCCCACTTCTACAGCAAGCACTACATTAAGCAGAGCACAGGCAATCTGGTTGAAATCAACAGAAAGAAAATAAATGCTGAAATGTCCCCTCGTCCAGCCACAGCCAGCCAGAGTCAGGGGACAAGCTCCACTTGAGGACAAATATCATCCTGCCACATAATTCAAAGTGAGTGGGAAGTCACATAGCCTATTTTGCCAGTTTTAAGTTAGTTGTAATATTTCTTTGTTGGGGGAAAGGTGTTCCCCTTTCCCAGTCATATGACTCTTCCCCCAGAATTTTCTTAAATTGTATTTACAGGCTATGAAACCTTTGTGGGCTACATCTCGACTCATGTGAATTGGCATCCTCCACTGAAATCAGACGAGCAGTGCTGGGGTTTCCTCACAGTTTCTCTGGGACAGTCTACCTGATAATTTCTTTTCAAGAAAAGAGTGGATGAGGTTAGACTTTGCTCCCCCGCTTCCTCCTCCTCTGCTGTTTTTTGTAGCTAGCCCAGCATCTGTAGTTAATCTGATAGTCACCGCCTCCTTCATCTTTTCTCCCTCTCTTGTCTGCACCCTTGGGGAGGTTTGGAAGGAAAGCAAGCTAAATACAAGCATGCAGGTAGCTGAGATCACCCTGTATGTCAAAGCATTTTTTTTACACTCAGAATAAAACCAATGTGTAGACTGATACTCTGAAAGGTAAATAAGACCCTTGAGCCTCTAAAAGCAAACTTATCAACTGGAGCATTTGGAAAGCTGGACGTCCATTGTCAGCCCTAATGTTAGCAGTTCAGCCCACATACTGGGTTCATTCATTAATTAATTGTGAAGTAGAATTGGAAACATCAGCCCAAATCTTTACAGTCTTCCACCTCAGGATGGGAAGTACAAACATCTGCCCTGATGCTCGAGGCTTCGCAAGCCCTTGGCAACATTACCCAGCCGTGAAGTTGCAGTGAGTTTAGGAGGTTTGGGATGAGAGTCCACATCACAGAGCCACCACACATAATACAACATAATTTTTCCCAATTAGTTGTCTCTCTTTAGGAAAAGCCTGAGGCAGATGCAGCAGTCACATCCCTAGAGAGCACAGTCTGTCTAGGTAGGCTTGAGACGACTGGTGGATAGGTGAGACTCTGTGTGTGTCTGTATGAAAAGCAGGAATGAGGAGAGCTCACAATACAGCCAGTCTTCAATACACTCAGCCCCTACAAAACTTCTTAAATCATCAGAAATTCACAGTATTATGCAGGACAAAGGAACTCAAACAGCAGCAGGTTGAAAATTTCTTCTTATTTGACACCAAAAGTGTAAGAGAACCGAACAGAGGAGGCAAAATTAAAAAATAAAAACAAAACCCAAACACACACACACCACAAAAAAACAAAACACAAACCAAAACCACAACAAACACACACACACAAAACCCCAACAACAGAAAACTTGTTTCCTTCTCAAAAATAGAAAAATATTAATTTCTGCACTTTCACAAACTCTTAATTGTTGTTGGTGTCAGATCACACTCTAGGGTTGGTTTTATGGTTTGATCTTTCTGTATAACACAGAAAAGGCAACCAGGCTGACTAAGGAGGACAGGAAGCTGGCATCAGCCTGTGGTACATCTGCACCCTCACTCCCTTACTTGCCCCTGCTCTCAAGGCAAATGCTCACCATCCTGTCCTAGGACTCATGTCTGTAGGAAATGAGTGGAGCTGACCCAAATTTGTGGACCATGCTGTGGGATTATTAGCAGTGAACATCCACCTGGAATGTAAAAATGCCACTCGACCATCACTCAATCAAAACCACTTTATGTTCTCTCTAAGACTATTTCTATTCCTTCCCCCAGCTTTCTCTGTTGCTGAAACCACAAGAGATTTTCATTGCACAAAGATAAGCAAAATCAATGGCAACAAAGTCAATGGATCATTATAGTGGGACTGGAAAAAATTTTCTCTTCACTTAGTGCTGCAGTGCTACCGGTCACCTACTTTACACCAGGCTCTCATTAGACAAGATAGATAAACAGAGGAAAGACAACATGTGAAACAAGGTAATTCATGGGGATCAGAACTGTCAGATACTGGTCCTGGTTCTCTGCTATGGTGGCTTCATGGATGTCAGGAAGTTTACCTTTGTGTTGAGGAAGATGAGTGCACGATGGAGAGAACAGCCACGCAACAGGGCGCTGGACTTGGTTAATATTTGATGAAGTCATGATTTGGTCACGTCCTGGGGATCTACAAGGCACTCTCAAACAGCATGTCCCTGAGAATAAAAAGCCTAGTGCCTAATCCTATAGAAAAGTCTGGCAGTCCACAGAGAAAGAACTAAACAGAAAGAAGAACAAAACACTTCCCTGGCAGGAAAAGTTGTGGAAGCAGGGCTGTTTTCAAACTGACAGTACAAGCATAGAGGGAAAATCCAGCATTCAAATAAATCCAGAATTCAAATAAACATACTGAGTAGAATCAAGGCTGGGGATGAGATGGTGGGGGTGGTGTGTGAGTGTGGGAAGCAGTGGTACTTGGCATGGATATCTTAAAAAATTGCTCAGGCTGTTCAGGGAGGGTAAGCAACACTTTATTGCTTTGGCTCAGCTGTTCTGTTGCACAAGTGACAGCTACAGGCTCTGAAAAAGGGGGGAAGAATGGAAAAGTGAAAGGTGGGGAAGTTTCAAGTTTTATGTCAGAACAATGTCAGGCTGGAGAAGAGAGGGATGATGTAATAGGTGGGGGAGAGAGGGAGAAGGGAGGTTAATGGGAAACTGTAAAATTTCAAATGCAGTATTTTATTACAGTATTGAAACTGATACTCACAGTTTAACAATAGGACTGGCATGGAATGGTTTAGTGGTGTGAGCCAGTAATGCCAGGAGGATTTATGGTTTTTTGGGTTTTTTTGTGCTTTTCATATTGCAGAAGGAAAGTCTCAGTCTTGTTTGGATTGACAAGTCTCTAGCCTGATAAACTGCATTACACTTGGAAAGGCCAGCCACTGGAAATCTGCATGGGCTTACTACTCCAGGGAAGTGAGTCAGGGTTGTTTGGTATTTTATGGAGTTTGTTGTTTCCTTCAGATCCAAAAAAGAAAAAGTGACAGAGAACGCAAGAGCTGAGCTACCTGTGGTCAGCCATCAACTCCTTGGGAGGCACCACCTGCTGGAGGTGCCTCTGAGAGCAGTCTTCTCCAGGATGCCACTAGTCCATTTCAAACCCCATCTTCAAATGAGAGCAATGCTGCCAAAAGAGTCTTGTGAGCCCAAACAGAGTGGAGTTGGGCTCTTTATGAATCTAGTTTTTGGCCCAGAGCATTGTACAATAATAAGCAGCTTGTGTGGCCACAAGAAGGCTTTTCCCAGTCTCAGACATTGGGATCAAAATTATTTCCTGTGCTGATGGTCAGTGCTGGATCTATAATCAGGTCAGTCCCATCTATGTCCACAGGCTTCACTGATGCTTGATGCCAAGGTGATTCTTTAGGTAGGACTGCACAGAAGGAAGAAATGCTGCACAGGGAGAGCTGACAGGAAACAGAAGGCTTAAAAATGCCTGAAGATGAGTGAAACAAGTCAGTGTACTGGGAACAAGGACTTGAAAACAGGTTCAGAGTATTCCTGTTTGTACACATTATTATATGAGGTGGAACGGACAAGGAGGACAATTTTGCACTGAACATTTTCATGGTTTCTGAGTTCTAAGTAAAGCCACCAGCCACAATCTCTCTGGCATGGAGTAGCAACACATATTTCAGCCTCTCCTGCAGGCCCAGCCAGCAGCAAGTCAAAACCCTCTGCCCTGGGAGAGGCTCCCACAGGAAAGAGCTGACAGCAGTATTCTGCTGCATGCAAGGTGAGGTGGAGAACTGTAAATAGAAGATCCTTAAGCCTGTGTAAGTAAATAATTCAGTAAAGCTCTTGAGACAAGGAGATAAAATTCCCCAAAAACTTAAGAATTATAGCCTAGTAAATTTGAGAAAAATTCACCAAAAAAAAAAAACAAAACCAAAACACACCCAAACCAAAATAGTAACAACAAAAATATTTATCTCCAATTGCATATCACAAGGTACATCAATGCATACATCTCTTTTTCAGAGAGATTGTTTGACTCTGTGACCTGGGTGAATCCTAAGGAGGCAAATCAGGAGCCTTCTCTCCCTTTTCCCTGTTTTTACAGAGGAGGCACAATTCTGAGGCTTAATTCTAGCCAGCTTCCATGTCCCCAGTGTAACCAGTTTATCAGAGGAACTCATTAGCTCCACAATGCAAGAAGACAATAGGGAAGCTCTTCAGCTGCCTCTGCTGCATCCCACTTTGATCTGTTTGTTACTTTAAAAATAAATAAAAACATGTCCAGTGCTATTGTGACCACTGTTGCTGGGAGAAATAAGAAAGGTTTTGGCATAGTGGGGTAGCAGACAAATACCCTGAGTAAATATACTCAGTGAAGAGATGGTACAAAAACATCAGAAGAGATATGTAGGACCTAGGCCACCTTAGAGAGCTGGTGAAAGGAGGTTTCCCAAGCATCCAGCAAAAGCAGCTGTTCCTTTGCTAATGGAGCTGTGCACACAGGAAGAGAAAGTGGCTCTAGCACTCTCTCTCACTGGAGATGCCAGAGCCTTTGATCAGCGAGGGGATGAATGGTTGTAACTCAGCTCGAACAAAGACCCAGCTCCTGCCTTCATGCAAGGCCTGCTCCTCTTTCTGAGAAGAAAGGCTCTTTTGGACTGCTTTGCTCAAGAGCAATGGATCCACATGGATCATAGAATCATTTCGGTTGGAAGACACCTCCAGGATCATCCCAAAAATTAATCCATCCAAGTCACCACCAAACCATGACCCTCAGCACCACATGTATGTGAAACACCAACCTTTCTTTTGCTCCTGGCAACAGGAGCCACATGTGCATCTCACAGCCGAGGCTGAGTCCCTGGGCTCTGGGTGGGGCAGCTGCTTTGCAGCAGCCCTGAAGACCCAGGACTCCTGTGCCGTGGGCAGTGTTGTCCTCTCCTGCTGGCAGCAACAGTGAGAGGTGATGTTCTGCAGTGCAGTTTGCCATTCTCCAGTTTCCCTTAGTGGCCAAGCTACATATGTTCAGAAAACTAAATTTATGTCAGCAACTCGTTGTTCCCAGCCAGAAGATTCAGCCTGATTTGTATATAGCTCTGCATAAATTCCTCGTTAACCTTTACAACCATCTGGAGCGAGAGTTGCTCCTCATATCACAGCGGACAGCAGCAACAGCAACGAGCGTAACTGAAACCGCCTGGCTTTACGAGGCTGTGCCAGGCACCTTGTCTAGAGCTGGAGGAGAAGGGCAAAAGGAAAAACCACTTCCGTGGGGTCCCCAGTTGGCACCCACCACTGCAGCCACCCCACCCCAGCCAGCCTAGTCCAGAGGGAAGCACAGCCCCCAGGCAAAACCCGTGGCAGTGCCTTCCCCAGAGGCAAGAGGCTGTTATTGTTCGTCTCCTTCTGTAGCACAAACCCTCTACCTTCTGTCGCTCTGTTGAAGAACAGGCAGCCGCTTAATGCGAGGCTCCCGAGCCTCCGATGGCAGCCGTGCGCTTAATGCTTCAATTTCCACATTTTATTTTATATGTAATTTAAAGCCCATGGTGCCTTAATTGTAAAATAGGCCTTATTAAAATAATAGCTCGAGAAGCAGTGGGGTACCCTGCGCGGCAGAACGAAACTTTCTGTCTTAACTGCTGTTTACAAGGATTTAAAAGGCAGATTCAACCAAAATAGAGCTGTGGAGATGTTCCCAACATGAGTGATGGGCCAAAGACCGCTGGGTAATTAAGCCTCTTTCCTTTTCCTTCCCTGCACTCCACCATGTTATCGTTCTCTCTCTTTAGATATCCAGAGTGCACCCTTCGCTGCGTTTATGATTGATGATGCAGTATGGATACTTCGGTACTGGTAAGCAGCGTGGGGTTTTGATTAATGATGTTGGTGGCACTCCCAGAAGACCAATGGCAAATAATATTGTTATCAGAAAACAACCAACGTGACTAGGAAAATAGCAGGCTCCTACAAGTTTGGAGAAGTCTTTCTTGCCTAAAATTACCCTTCTGCTGTCCAAACCCTGCTTTCTAGAGACAACTCCTGGGAGATGGAAAGCACCATCACAAAACTCTGAATTGCCTATTAACTCCTGATTTCTTTGCCCAATTTAGGGACAGCATAGTCCCAGCTAAGTCAGGACTCCCTCAGGGCTGCTTTGATTTATGTCATGCCTCAGGTCTCCCAGGGAATGAATGAGCAGGCTATGATCAACCACTTCGTCACACCTGATCTTCCAGAGGGTGGAGGTTGAGAGCAGGCTGACACAGCATCCTCTGGCTGAAGCATTTACTCTGTCCTGGGTACCACCACTCAGCCTTGCCCAAAACGCACACTGTGGCACTTGGGGGGCAGAGGAGACACAGGGTAACTTATAACACCAGCTCACAAACACCCTGCTGAGTTTGGTCTGGAAGTTTCATTTCAGCCTCAGACATGCTGAAGCTTGTGAAGGTTTTTTCCCCTCCACTGTCTGTGCTGTACCCGCATCCTCTTGAGTCTGCAAGGCTTGGCAGAGTTTTGTTGCCCGCTTAAAGGGCATGTGCATTCTTCCCATCAGACTTCAGTGGGACGTTTCTACTCTCCTAGACTGAAGGATGAAACAGGAGGCGCAGTGCCCCAGGGTTTGCATGCTGTGGCTTCTGAAGCCTGTGTTGCTGCCAGCACAAGCAGTCAGAGCTCACACTGTAGAGCTGGATGCCCGCACTTCTCCTGTGTTCACAGCAGTCCTACTGACAGTTCTCCTGGTGATGAAAAGCCCTTAAAAGCAAACCAAAACCAAACAAAAAACAGCTGCACTTCTGGGGATGTACTTCAGCAACATCAGCAGATTGATCCTTCCAGGCTTTTGGGCATCTTCACTGGTATGGACCTCCCTATGCAGTCAATGAAGTGCAAGTCCACCCACTAGTGGGATCAGACTGCCCATGATCTGTGCCATAAGCACACCCATGTGCTGTCTCCACTAGAGTCACAGTGAGCAGGGAGTCCATCTGTCCCCTGGCCTCCTACTGCCCAACAACACTACCTGCAGCACCCTGACCCGTTGCAAGGGAGCATTGACACTTCTCATATTTCTTATGCTAGAGCTGCTTGTCTGCAACACTTCAAAGGGCACTAACTGCTGGACTGCAGTGTCCCTGCTATGAACACACCCCATTGCCAGCATGGCCCTGGAGAAGATGACAAGGGCTCTCATACAGCCAGGGCTGCTCATAGGGAGTTGCATACTCCAGAAAAAAATTAGAAATGGGGCCAGACTACATTCTGGCAAGAAAAATCCCATCTGGGGCACCATGCATTGCCAGAAGATGTAACCAGATACAGGCAGCTTGCTTACAGTCACTTGCTACGCGGTAGCACAGGGAGCAGAGGAAGAGACACAGGTGCCAAAGATACCTGTGCAGATCTAGGGATAGAAGCGACAGAGAGGCACACAGAGCAGCATGGTATCCACATGGCTGGCTGTGATTTTGAATGCTGGGAGCCTCCATGGTTTCATAGACCACCACCTGCACACTGCCCACAAAATCCATTTCCCAAGGGCCACTTCCAACTTCCCAAACTCATCAGCAGATTCACCCAGCTGCTATTTAAAAATAAAATAAAAATGAAACAATAACTTAANCCCCCCCCCCCCCCAATCCTCTAATTGTAACATTTCCCCTCCCAGCACTGACACTTGCCAGGGCCCTATGGTTGTATTATTTAGTCAGACTCCTGAAAGAGGAACTCTTGTACAATTCAAATTCTCATGAAACAGCAGGACTAGAAACTTTATATTATTGGAAAGAAGAAATTCTCAGAAAGAATCCAAGCTAACTGCCTTTAAAGCTATGATATCTTTACTATATAAAGAAGTGACTTTACACTGTCTTTCAGATGTGTTTGAAAGAGCATTAGTGCTTCTCTTCATCATTTACACCCTGACAGACTGCTAAGACCCCCAAAGGAGGGATTTTAAAAAGAGTTTGACTAATTTTTACATATATATATACACACATAGAATCAGTCAGGGTTGGAAGGGACCACAAGGATCATCTAGTTCCAACCCTTCTGCCATGGGTAGGGTCACCCTCCCCTAGATCAGGCTGGCCACAGCCTCATCCAGTCTGGCCTTAAACATCTCCAGGGATGGGGCCTCAACCACCACCCTGGGCAACCCATTCCAGGCTCTCACCACTCTCATGGTGAAATAACTTCCTCCTCATGTCCAGTCTGACATATATACATATGGACTAACAAAAATTACATTTAAAATTCCAATCTAGCTGGGGATGTATATGCAGTACATGGTCCAAAAGAGGGGCAATGACTCAACCTTTGCCAGGGGTTGCAGATCAGACATACTGGGCTCTGTAACGAGCCACCTCTAGCAAGGAAGAGTTGAAGAGCCTAAAGGCATAGATCTGTGGTAGGGGGGAAGCTTATCACAGTCAAATCACTTTCCCTTCACCAAAGCACTCTGGGGACTGGAGTAGAACTCCTACTGCACTCCCTCCTTGAAAGAGCCTGGCAGCCAGCTGCAGTGACCAAGTGATCAGGGTCAACTAACAAGAAATTTAACATCAGAAGTCAAAAAAAACATACCTACATGCTGTTTACTGTACACTTATTTATATCTATACATCAATATCTAACACTGATATATAAAACATCTCCAGGCAAGGATCTTGTTAAAATTTTGAGAAAATTAGGTGGGTTTTTTTTTTCTTAGACTATAACATGTCATTTATAGAAAGTGAAACATTTTCCAAATATAGTTGACCTTATTAAAAAAAAAAATCCTATTTTAGTGAATGCTTCAGATGTTTTTTATTAATATTTTTTCTCATGCCTATATCCCAATTCACTAATGAATCCTGAATTTGATTAGACTATTCTTAAAGGNGGGGGGGGAGGAAATATAAGTGAAATGGTAAACGAGTCCATGGTGGACTCTGCAAATTGATAGCAGATTCTCATTTTTAACATCTTCCATAAAATGCCTGGTTGGGGTGGGGGGAAAGAGGGAGGAGAAGAAAGATTTTTCTTTAACCAGCTCTGGCCAAGTTTTACTATAAAACAATACAGCATCACTATAATGTACCTGGGATCCAAAATAAATGTGTCTGCCTTGCAATATCTTTGCAGGAATTATCAGTAATTCTATATGTTCCAGTTTCAGATGGTTCTAATCAACCTTTTAGTATCTACATGTCTGCCTATTAAGCCAGAGACGATCACTTGGACTCTGAACTCTCTCTTTATAAAGTCATCTTGAGTAATATTAAATCATGTTGTTGGAGCCCTGGAATTTCTGGGTTTCATCAACATTTGCCCTCATTTTTCACATGGTAAAGTTAAGGAAATATCTGGTAACATTTTAATTCCATGTTATTCATTGTGGTTTGTATAGGTGTGGTGCAATTGAGCCCTACACAGGAAAGGCTGATTTGAAGTCCTGGCAGAGCGATTAGCTGATTCCCCAAAGATATGGATATAAATTTCTCCTAGGCACATCTGCCCTGTCTGCTTTTAATTTTGAAACACCAGCTTTAATTTAGAAACTGTACTGTAAGCTCTCCCTTTTGTGAACAAGAATGACAATTTGCTGAGCGAAGACCCAGAGCCAAGCTTTTTTTTTGTCTTAAGCAATCAATGAGTAGTAACCAACAGACAAATGTTTCTTCACTAATTCTCTTCTGCCTTTGCAGGTTATTGCACCACGTGGATCATGTCTTAATGGAGAGGCTGGGCTGTGCAGCCCTCCTCTCCTTTCCAGAGCTGCAGAGATCACCTCCTCTCACATTCTTGATCAGCTTCCCTGTGGCAACAGCAGCAGATCACATGGAAAAGTAATATTAGGAAAGTATTTAATGTATTTATAGCTGTCTTTTAATGACATTTACCAGCTGGAAAGGAGGAGGCCTGCCAGCACTGAGTGATCAATCAGCTTTGAGGAACTCCAGCAAGTGCTCTTGAGACCACCAGCAAGCCTTCCTCTAGTCCTGGCTTCATCTTCTCCCGTTAGGCTGCAGATCCTTGGGGCAAATCAGGCTGACAGAGTGTGTTTGTCTGGCCCTTATCACAGTGGGACCTTGACTTTAGCCTAGGGCTGAGGCTGCTGCAGTGTACAAATAAATAGTGCTAATTCTTAGATCATGGTTTAGAAATTTCTGTTCTATATCAGCCAGGCAATCTGTGAGCATGGGACTCATTATGAACACCCTGTATAACAAATTTTGTGTGCCAGTCAGTTTTTTCTGGAGGACAAGAGGAGAGACTTCAGTAATCTGTGCTTGGCCACTGTTTGCAGCAGACTTCAGATCTCTCCTTACAACAAAATGTCACCAGACAGAAATCCTGGCTGTTGCATGAAGAGTTACCTGCACTTGGAAAATTGCAAAGATCAACCCATATGGAAAAGATCATGATTGAAAAGTCCAAGCAAAGCAATTTTCTGCTTCCCAAAAGATGTGGATATAAATAGAACAGTGCCTGAAAATAAGCAGGCAGAAATGAAATACAAATGCAAAGAGCAAGTCTTCTAAAGCAAATAAAGATTGTACTATATTTGTCCCCAAACAGTGTACCTGACCCACTGGGCAATGCAGATTTTTCCTCTGCCCTGCTGCTCCAGCTCCTGTGACATGTAAGTGATGATGGATGCAATCTCTTTGTGCAGTAGGGTTGAAGCATCATCCTAAATTCAGGCTGACCTGAGGAGTAGTGAATGAACAGAAGTGCATGTTCCTGTGACCATGTTATCCCTGGGAAGTTGTGCCCCAGTGCTGCAATCCTGAGCATCCATGCACACTCCAGAAAGAGAATCCCCAGGGAGACACTCCAAACTTGCTCTCTGAGCATCCTGCCAACCTTTTGTTTTAACACCAAGGGGTCTTCAGTCATCTTATCTGTTACTCTAATTGCTCTGACAAGCTGTGGAAATACACATAATTTAATGTGTAAACCTATAAAATAATCATTTGCTGTATGTGCACTTGATGCTCAGAATCTGCTGAAATTTCATGTGGGAAAAAGCTCCACTGGGTTTGAAGGAATGGCTTTCTTCATTTCCCCCTTTTTCTCTGCAAGGAGGTTTTACAGCTACTGCAGGAGCTCATCCCAACCACACTTCAAGTGTCCATCGCTATTTTCTACCCCACTCCCTCCCTTTACGGATTGTATCTAAAATATTTGGGTTCTTATTTATACTTGTTATGATCTGAGGTTTCAAGTTTAATTTCTTTCCTTCAAGTTCAGATATGGAATAAAGGGTTACAAGTGCTCACTATTTACAGTATCAGTAGTGCCAGTAAGAAGGCAGGAGACTGCTTCACCAGCTCTCTGCACTATTATTATTATTACTACTACTACTGTTATCTAAGCAACAGAATGCAAACATACCATCCTCACGTAATTACATAGCCTTGAATGGAGACAAGAGAAGGGCAACAGAAAACTGTAATGCCAAAAAAGCTGCAGGATGAAACACCTGAGAAATAAGTCCACAGCAAAAGAAATCAGAGCAAAATACCTTTAGATAGTAGTGGTTGAAAGCTGCTAAATAAACTTCAAGTGATTTTGAGAAAATACTTCTCAAACATGAAGGTTTTGTTTCCTTCTTTAAAAAAAAACAACTGCATTTCAGCTAATTGAAAAGTTAAAAACCCCAGTGGAGAAAGTCCTTTGGGGTTTATTTAGCTTTGGGGTTTCTTTCAGTTTCTGCAATTTGGTCTTACATTAAAATTAAATATTTGGTTAAACCGTAAAAAAAAAATAAAATAAATGAATGAATGAATGAATACCCAAAACTCAACTAGAAAAATCTGAACAAAGTCTGCTTCCATCCCTATTCTGGCAGTAGAAGCACATATCTTTAGGAAAGGTGCTGCAGTGTGAGTTTCTTTCAGGAAACTGGCAGTGCAGTACAGCTGCTGCCTTGAAAGCTTTACCTGAAGGCCATTTACTAATGGATTCCCAGAACCCACCTTAAGTTTATTTTGCAGTGTGCTTTAACCACACCTGTAGCTCAAAAGAAGTGAAAGTATCCTTTCCTAGCTGGTGGTGTTAAAATGTCAAATAGTAATTTTATAGTGAGGTTGTTCTGTGCAAAAGAATGCAAACTAGAAGATGAAGCACAAAGCTGAATGCCTTAATGCAATCCTGCTGCACTGGGGGAGGAAAGCTTGGGGTGGGGGGACAGGGACAGTATTGTATCACATAGCACTTAAGTTTTAGAGTTCAGCAGACACTAGCAGAGAAGAAAAGAGCAAATGTCATCCCAAGTTTTAGGGTTGTGTGTACTCCTTTTTAAATTCAGACTAATACACTTTGAGAAACACCACTGTACTTCCACCACCGGCGCACTGTTTCTTTTGTTAGCAAATCTGTAATCAGAGTGGTTAACTAACGAGCTAATTCAGGACTTAAGGGGTCTTAGAGAGATAGGAAGATGAATGTCTCTGAACTGCTCAAGCAACTCCAGGGGAAGACCAAGTGATGAATATGTAGAGATGACAATATGGGTAATGAGAACATCTACAAAGGCATTATGCAAGGACTGTCATTTTCCCTGTGTTTGTACAGTGCTTACAACCAGGGGACCTGACCCAGCTGACTTCCTCTAGAAACTACTGCAATCCAAATAACAAATAAAAATAATAGGATTAAATCTGAATAAGTGATAGAAGCCATCATGCCTCAGGGCATATCCAACCCACCAGCTGCCTGAGGGGAAGGTAGGGAGGAAGAAATTTTCCCCATAGGCAGGTCATCCCTCGGCTGCTGTCCCTGAGATTTCTTGGATCCTTCTCTGAAATGTCTTGTTTTGTACTCTTCATTGTGAAAGACAGGATACTGAACTAGATGGACAGGCAATCTGATCCACCATGGCAATTCCTGTGATCCCATGGAGATGCTATGAATAATTCAGATTGGTTGCAAAAAATCCCCCACACTTCATGCACATGAACTGGTGTCTCTGCAAGAAGAGATCATATAACCCCTTTATAACTGTCCCACCATCACTATTTATGTGTGCATTTGACAATTTATGGGTGTCTCCCTGCACAGACTGTCCAAATGGCATGTAATTAAAATTACAATTTGCCTTTAGGAGGTTTAGATGTCACAGAAGGCCCAGTCACAGAAAGCCTCAATCAGACTCTTTGGTGGGTCAGCTGTGAAAGAGAACCCTGATTTTTAGTGAATCTGCATGAAATATTAATTATTTTAATCCCCTTCATGCTTGGAAAATGTCCTCATCTTTGCAAAATGCGTATTTGTGACTACACCAGGCTGCACTGTGGACTGGGGGATCCTCTTCTATTTGGGGTTTTCTCTCTGGGAATTCAGTTTGGTCCAAGTGAAACTTACCAGGCACATCTCTCACTCCTCAGCTTTGTCTAAGAAATGGTTAGCTTTCAGATAACTTCAGGTCTCTCCACACTGGGCGATGGACAGACCTGTGTCCCTGGAGTTCCATAAGTGTTAGGTACCCAGGAGTAGTTTCTGATCTATCCCACAGTTGCACAGGTGGGCCAAACATTCTCACATCGGGTTGTATCTACATGACTATGCTTTTCTTCTTGGCTAAGGGACTCTCAGAACAGTTACTCTGCTTCTCTCCTTGGGATGGCTCTCAGGTAACCTGCTCTAGGACCTCTGCTATATCATCTCACTGTTTTGGGGGATAAATCATAGAATCATAGAATAGTAAGGTTGGAGGTGACCTCAAAGATCATCTAGTTCCAACCTCCTGCCATAGGCAGGGACACCTCCCACTAGTAGAGGTCACTCGATCCAACCTGGTCCTGAACACCTCCAGGGAGGGAGCAGCCACAACCTCCCAGGGCAACCTGTGCCAGTGTCTCACCACCCTCACTGCAAACAACTTCCTCCTAACATCCAGTCTAAATCTCCCCTCTGCCAGTTTAAACCCATTGCCCCTTGCCCTGGCATTGCAAGACCTTGTCAATAGTCCCTCCTCAGCCTTCCTGCAGCCCCCTTCAGATATTGGAAGGCTACTCTAAGGTCTCCTGGAAGCCTTCTCTTCTCCAGGCTGCAGAGCCCCAACTCTCTCAGCCTGTCCTCATAGGAGAGCTGCTGCAGCCCTCTGAGTATCTTTGTGACCTCCTCTGGAACCACTCCAACAGTTCCATGTCCTTCCTGTGCTGGGGGCTCCAGAACTGCACACAGTACTCCAGATGGGGTCTGAAAAGAGTAGAGCAAAGGGGCAGAATCCCCTCCCTTGCCCTGTTGGTCATGATGCTCTTGCTGAAGCCCAGCACTTGATTGCTGTCTGGGCTGCACTCACACTGCAGGTCAGACCCAGACCCCCAGGTCCTTTTCCTCAGGGCTGCTCTCAGTCATTCACCACCCAGCCTGTATTTGTGCTTGGGATTGTGCCTACCCAGGTGCAGGACCTTGCACTTGGCCTTGTTGAAATCTATGAGTATACACCACTGGCCAGTCTCCCAAGGGCATGTAGATATGCCAGAGTGATAGGAAGACTAACAGCTTGGCACTTGAAATTTCAAGATTCTAACCTTACTTCTGACTGCTCACAACATAGTTATGGACAAGTCATATCTACTCTCTGAGCCTAGGTTTCCTCTCTCCCCATCCTCTGTCACTCTGTGAAGCCTTGGAGGACATGGACATTCTTCAGCTTCATACAGAAGTGGGATGTGGGAACACTGCCTTATGCACAATGTTTTCTGTTGCAACCCAAACAGCTAATCAGAAGCTGTTCAAATATCTGTAGACACCACTCTGAGCCTGTCATACCTTCAGAGACAACAGTGAAGTTCACCAACCCCAATGTCACAGGTCTCCTACAGTGATCTCTGTTTTAGACCATGCAAGTGCCTTACAGAAAAGAAAATATGAGCCTGCAGAGTTGTGCCCAAGTACTTCAGTAGTCCTAAGGAGTTTGTAATCAGTTTAACTAATAATGGTTTTATGAGTCTTATGTCAGAGCTATTCTTGCAGTCCCATCTTCTCTTTCCTTCCCCACATACATATTCATGGGGAGAGAGGGAGCTGCTCAGTGCCTCTTGCCCTCCTTTGTGACCTGTTGCATGATAGTTGCTCACATCTTGAAGATCTTATTAAAATATCCACCAGACTACTGGGGGGGATGAATGTTTTAACTTCAACTGCCTCTGAGAACTAAAAGCTTGAGACAATTTTAAAAGTTATCCTGAATCTTAGAGTTTCTACTAAAAGGGAAGAATGGCACTGGAGTACTTTTGAGAATATTTCTGGGGTCACACTTCTGAGTTAATTTTGTGTACAGAGGAAGGACCAATGGGGAATTTTCAGTCTCTGAAGTAAAAAGTAGTAAATATAGTCAGCATTTAATGACTTCAGGACTTTGGTAAGGACCAGGCTAAGTACATCTTGAAAAGCAATAAATAAAGTATAAGAATTAACTGAAGGAAAATGCAGAGGGAAACACAGGATCAAGAAAAACATGAAGTGCTTCATGGTCTTGAGGAATGGACAGCTGCAAAGGAGGAATCTGGTCCATATTCAAGGATACCTTGTAAAGACAAATATTTGCCTACAATATACACATTTATATCAGACACTGGGTTATGTGCACATACAGACTCCAGTTCTTTACTCACGAGGAGTTGAAATTTGATATAAAGGCAGAATGTCGATGAAGAGAATAAGAAAACATTGTAAAGGTAGTTAATGGAAAATGTCTATGTTGGAATAATGGTCTGCAGAGTATTACAGGTTAGGGTAAAATGTTAGATAGTGGCAAAGGAAGAGAAGGAACAAATACATTGGAATTCTTCCCTTTTCCTTAAGAGCAGCAGGTCTCAGCCCAGGCAGGAGCAGGATGATGAGGGAGTTCTTGCCACTTCTTCCAAGTATGGACTGAACTAAGAGTCAGAAATTTTAAAAGCTTATATAATTTCCTCCTGCATTCAAAGGAGATATGGAGAACTTGTTGAAGGTCAGTGGGAACTGCACAGCAGCTCCAGGGGTAGAAGCTCAGATAGTGACCCTTTGTCTTTGAGGATGTATTGTAAAATAACAGTTCCCACTCTCTGTTCCACCCCCTTGGCAATCATGTAGCGGCTGGCCCAGCCCTAACCCTTGACAGTGATGTAATATTACATCACAAATCTCTATCTCAATTAGGCTGTTGGATATTTATTGCCATTTTCCTTCTTTGAGCCTGAAGTATCTGCTTTCTTCCTTTGAAATTTAGAAACTGTCACTGACATTGGGTGAATCAGAATCAAGCCACCTGCCTACACTTCCCAAATAAATGTATGTGCTCACAAATTATAAGAGGAAAAAATGCCTTGGAGGGGTTTCAAGTGAAGGTCCTCAGAAGAAATGGAGGGTGGCTTACATTCAGAAATTACTCAGTGAGTCTATGTCTGCCCAGGTATGTAACTTATCAGTAGCTTACATTTAAGACAGATGGAAGTACAGAAACGTGGATTCAGATGTGTCAGCTACAATGCATAAAATCAGCTGCTTAAAAACGATGTTTAGGGTTTCCCTTAATGCAATGACAGGAAAGGAACACAGTGCTGAAGTTGCCTGAGCATTCAGCCACGTGCTATTTTACTGCAAAGCATACTGTGCTCTGATCCTTAATTGTTACGATGCCTTCCTGAACTACAAAGCCATCCAGACAGGTCTTAACCAATAACGATGGATTTGCTGAGCTAATGACCCTGCCGTTTGGGCTGGCCTTTGTATAACATCCGTAAAACCCCTCAGGACAAATCCAACAGGCAAACTGAAATGCCAGCACACAACATGTTTGTGTTATTTTTAATATTACCCAGTTCTTCCAACCACACAATACTGATTACTCGATCTGAAGTGGTATGAGTCAGTGAAATACGACTCTCAATAACCAAACTGTGCAATCCAGGGACTTGCCACTGCCTGGACTACAAGCTCATTGGGGATGTATCTTCTGGGGTTTAATGAGAGACTGAATACACTGTCAGCAGTTAAATAATATATCTGTATCATCACCACATAAAAAATATACAGCCAAAAAAAAAAAAAATTGTTCACATGGAGATTGTTGCTTTAATTGTCACTTAAATGCTCCTAACCACTTTCTTTCCATCAGAGAATAAAGCTGAACCTTCTTTACAGCTGTGTGCCTGTTTCCCTCCTTCGAGTGTGGTTGGACTGTCAACTCAGCAGAGCACACACTGGCTCTGAGGGTTGGTGCTTCCTCAGGAGGAATCTTGTAAAATCCATTAGGACACCAGGTCCTGCTCAAAATCCTACACATTTATTGCAGTTCATGGCAAGATTGTAAGTTACAAGTGTTCTGATCTTTCTGCTTTCATGAGTTGGTTCAATATTTAGCATATGCTGGTAGCATTTTTTTTCCTAAGTAAATGGATTAAAAAAAAAAAAATTCAGCTTTTTTCTATATAACATCACAGGCTGGAATGGAAGAGTCTGCTGCAGTATTCCAAGCTAGACAGTTACTTTTGTCTTTTTCCCTGTTCCATGCTTAAGGAAACAATAAAAAGAAAGGGGAGGGGAAAACAAAAAAAAAAGAGTGGAGAAAAAAAAGAAACATGTGAAAGAGAAAAAAGGTAGATAAATGGAAAAGGAAATCTTAATAAGGTTCAATATTTTTCCCCCTTTTCCTAAATTTTTTTTTTTTTTTTGGAGACTGCTGCATTAAATTAAAGTCATACATAGGTTTCAAAGAAAATCGTATGTCGGTGGAACGGTGAGCCCACCTGACAACGCATGCTAACAGAATTGTAAATGTAAAGGGTAATGCTTGTCACTTCCTGACAGCTCTAAATGGCCTTTTAGTTCAGTACGCAGAGCTGTCATAAAAAAACATAAAAATGCATATGCAGACAGCTGAAACTGCAATGCACATCATTATCTGCAAATGGTATAAGTATCCTGAACAAAGGGCCTTCCAGTTTAAGGACAAGCATAAGACATTTTTCTGCCTCTAGCCTTAAAACAAAGTGCTGTCAAGAAAACAAGATTCTCAGTGCCAGAACTGAGGATTTTCTGTCAATCAGCAAGGTGGTACATTTGTACATATTTTTCTGACCCCAAATATGAGAAGAGCATCCTTAACAGATGTGTATTTAACTTCTGGCAGATAAATCTGTTTCTTCTGTTTTTTTTTCTTTTTTATATCTTTTTTTTTTTCCTTCTCCTCAAACACACTGCAGAACAGAACAGTTTTGTTGTGTACTTATTAGTTCCTTCTACCTTGGCTTTTTCTCCTTAAAGTATCTGTGTGGTGGTTTCACCATTATTGTGCCAAGATCTTGGGGAATTTCAGGCACTGGTGTTAACACAGTGTGGGAACCATGCAAAAAAGTTGAACTCCATTTGTTGTTGTTCGTGACATCTGTGCCAGGCTCTTTGGTTGTAGTTCAAATATTGTCAAAGCTGCGAGTTCATTTCCAGCGCAGTTTTAACATAAAATCTACGAGAGCTTAGCAAAGCCATTACCTAGTCACCATTAAGCATAAACCTGTCCCCTGTATAACTCTGCAAAGTGTTAGGGAACATATGGACTATGGTGTGGAGTGTGTGTGCAGTGGCTGCTTGTGGACCACTTTACTCTGATTTAGGCAGTCCCCAGTATTCATGTACTGCCTCTGACTTTTCTACCTATGACACCTCTCCAGATGAAGGCTGGCGGACTGCAGGTTGGGTAACATAAGAGTCAGGAAGAAAAAAGGAACCTAGGGTCCATGGTGAACATTATGTCCTGAAGGGAAGGTAGCATGAACAAGCACTTTCAACCCAAGCATTAGAGTTCACCTCACAAATATGTAATAGAGCAGTAAGGCAGCAGTTGGGTTTTGTTCCTTTATTCTTTCCTGACCGCTAATCTAAATCTACATCTACACTGACCCCACTGCACAGATCCTTGGCTTAGACCTTCAATAGGAGCTAAACCACACCCTCCCAGCAAATAACCTGCACAAATGTGCATTCACCAACACAATCAATAGACCAGTGATGGAACGCTGATTTTCCTAGTTGCTAAACATCCAAAGATGCCGCTCCAAACTCTTACCTTGTTCCCAGTTTCAGTTACACTCTTCTATAGATACTTCCATGGTCATGAAATTGCATAAACCCCCTTTTTCTGCAGACTGGTGTCCCCTCCAGATTTTCAGCATTTACTTGCACTGCTCTCATAATACTCTCTCAGTCCTGGGTTCAAGCAGCACCTGGGTCTGTGTATGCAGCAAACTATGACTGTTCTGGCCCCAAACACAACTTACAGTAGAGGACCTGATATGCACAACAGATCTTTGATATATTTTCCCATCTTGAATTATCCACCAGCTATCTCATTCCAATGCTCTTTGCTTGTAGCATAAAGTATGAGGATATGAATCAAAGATATTTGGGGTTTCAGGACTTCTGAGATTGTGGAGGCAAAATATTTCAGTTCACAAGAAAGGTAAGGGAATAAATGTGACATATAAAAATTCTCTATTCATTTCATGGCTTATATTTACAAAGTGCTGTGTTCGAATCTGTAAATTTTCCAGTGTGAAATTGCCCTGAACAGTTGCTTAATGGCATCTTAATTTTCCTTTAATTTATCATCTTTAGAATTTCTAGCTGTTTCTCCATTAAAATCCACATTCATCACATGCATAATCTTCATTCCTTTCTTCCAAAATTGCCCAAAGAAACCATCAAAGGATAAGGCTGCTATCCTTAAAATTCATTTCTATTCTATCTGCAGCAAGATGGCACAGGAATGAATACACACTCATCTTGAAACAACAAAGGTTCTGTTTGGGAGTTTACAAGTAGCAATTCTGGCTGCCTCTCCCTTCTTAGTGCTGTTTGAGACATCTGAGGACATCTAAATCTGAAGCTTGGTTCTTGTCTCAGTAACGAATTCTAATCCAAGCTCAAGAAAAATAACATCTTAATGCTCACTCAACAGTCTTGCTTCCAAAGCTGCCTCTACAGACGCCTAAATAACAGAAAACAACTCTGCAGTACGTCCTCCCCAGAGTCAAAGCTTGCACATGTGCTTAGGAAAAAAAAAAAAAAAAAAAAAAAAAAAAGCTTTGCAGACTATGTGTTAAAGCCCCATCTGGTGATGCCTGACATAACAGTATGTTTCCACCTAATTACAGGACACTTTAAAAATACACCACACGTTATTGACACAGAAACAAGTGGGCATAGGTCTGTTTACTAATAAATTATGCTGGACAGAAGAAAAGGTTTCCAAGCCCATTGGAGAGAGTCAATGAACTTCCTCCAGGAATAAGAGAGGAAGGAGAAATGAACATCTAAAGTCGTTTTAGGTTGGAGATTGTTACACTTGTGAGGGTTGCACAACATGCTGGTTTGGAGACTAAAAGTGATCTACACCACTACAGAACAAGCAGAGACAAGGCAAAAGCATCATCAGTTTCCTTGTACAGGTGGCCTTAGTGGCACACGTTCTTTCCTGATGCAACTGAGACTTCATCTAGCAATTCTTTTTTGAGCATGGCTGTGGTATTGCCACCTTTAAAAGGTGAGGCTGTCAAACGTGGAAGCAAGAATCCCAGGCTAACACCTACAGCTGAGCTACACCAGCCCAGACAGAACAATATTTTAACCACAGCAATATAGAGCTGTATTTGAACACACATCTTCCAGACAAAAGCTCCTATATCCCATTACCATGACCTGTGCCAGCCAGGCTTCCCTCACAATCTGTTCCCTTTAAGTTTACAAGGAAGGAAATAACAAGAAAGAAGGACATTCTTTTATTACATTTTTTCAAATAAAATGTCTGTGCTTTCTCTGGATGGTTCCAGCCCGATTTATACAAGGTGAATTTGACCTTCAAGAGGCAGAACATCTGGGAATGACAATTAAAGCCATCTGCACCCAAGGCAAGCAGGTTGCTTGCTATCCACTCCATTCTGTCGCCTTCAGAACATAGGAGGAGGGGGGATAATCTCAAGACAGCCATCCTTTTTTTATTGACTGTCTCCTGTGCTTTTAGAGATGTGAAAATACAGAGCCTGACTGCACTCCTTCCCAAGGAGGCTCACCAAGGATGGCACGAAAACTTTAGCAATGCTCTTGAAGATTTGTGATTCAGGTTCTAGAGGGATCGTCCTATCTGGAGCCAGGTTTTCTTTCATATTTAATCTAGGCCCTCTACACCTCACCAGTTGTGACTTGGCCTGTCTGAATTCAGGCTCTTGCATCTTCTTTGTGTAGCCGAGTTGCTCACGCGTTTTTTACCGGCCATCTGAGTCCTGCAGGAGCCAAAGAAAGGTCACTGATCCCTCTGCTACTACTCTTCTTAGGAAGGCTGAAAACATTGAAGATACTTTGGAACACTGGTAAAAAAAACCAAACCATCTTTATCTGCAGGACTTCAGGGCAAGCTCGGCAGACTTCATAATCCCCTACAATTTCGTTTTGGAGGTTTTTTTTTCTCTCACTATTTAAAGCAAATACTACTAAGACCTATCATGACAATTATTGCTGTCTGAATTTTTCCCTCTACTCTTCCACTTGCCTTGTACCACCTGACTTATCATTTCATATTTTGCCAATGAGCTTTTTAGGACAGGAGGACTTTGCCCGCAGAACAGGATTTCAGTGCCTGGCCTGAGATGCTAAAGCAAAGCATGCAACGGAGAAGCACTTACTGCATTGCTATGTCATGTAGATATTTGCACAGGATTCTATTCACTCTTGGACAGGTAGTACAGTGTTAATGACTCATTTGGATAGCCAGACTTGGTTGGAATTTCAAAAGCAAAGGTAAAATGAAAAAACAGAGTATGGGTAAAAAACAACTAACCCAGAACTGAAACCTCTTCTGTGGTACTTGGAGTGCTATTATTTGCATTTTCTCTGTGTGTAAATTTTTTGAGCCTACTTCACATCTCCCTGTGTTCCACCTGTTGGTCCAAGTCATGCTCAGTGCTTCTTCAGACAAAAGCAGTGGCAGAAAAGTTGCACAAGGCCAGAAAACAGGAGATGGGAGGCCAAAGATTACATATGGCAAAGTTGTCCAGAAAACAGCGAAAGGAAGTGTATTTTTCTAGGCAGGCTGAGCCAACTGCAGCCCAAAAGGCAGTCACACCCCCGTTTCAAAGTACGGGTGTGACTCAGATAAACCAGCAACACAAAATTACACCACCAGAAAGACATTTTTGAAAATATTCCACACCATGGATGACATACTCAAGTATTTTGCCTTTGGAGATTTAACCCTGCCTTCTTTGAGTGAGAAACCAGACACTTGGAGAATTAACCAAGATTATATTGACAGGTCTAGGTTTCACAATTCCCCTTGTATCTGCCCCATAAACACCTTTCTTTCCAGTGTCAGTCATCCATTCGTCTTCTACCACAATAATTCTTTGCTAAGATCCCGTTCCCATAATAGAAAAAGAAAAAAAAATGAGTGACACCTCAAACAATATTTGATAGTCTAACAACAGTTTCTAACTTCAAAGACTATCTACATAAAAGTTGAAGACTTTTGCTACAAACCCAAACCATTGGGAAATCATTTTCAATCTGACATCAATTCCCCAGCTGCTAAAATGAAGACTTCAACTAAAAGTATAACTTTTACTAGAGGTTCTTTAACGTTTTAATCTATGCTGTGAGGAAGTATGTACATAGGCAGGTTATATTGTGTCAGAATTCGAGATAGAGAACCACACAAATCAAAGAAAGGGATGGCCCCTAAGGCCAGCTGGTAACACTCTGGTATATGACTCCGTTTCAATGGCTTAACAGGTGAGGAGACAGAAATACTTGACTGATTAACCCTGAATTTTTATGAACACAAAAACACAAGAGGTACAACCAAGAACATTCCCAACCCCCAAAATTATTGTCCTAAAGGAAGTAAGTGAATTTTTCAGAGCTGGATCATTACAGCAAATCACTCTTTAATGTACTGAACCACTGAATGAATCAATGGATGAAGGTCTACAAATCATGTACTTGAGACTCAGTGCTGGCAAGAGAAGATCTGTAAGGTTTGACAATAGGCTATTTTCCCTTCCCAGAAATGCTGGCTAAACCCCACAAACTCCTCTGTAACAGTCTTTTCTTTTCTTTTTTTTTTTTTTCAAACCCAGCTTTCATTTCTAGCTGAAGAGGAGATTGCATGTCTGAGACATCAAGTTGTGACCTTGCTGGTGAATTAAATGGGTGAGCATGTTAAAAGGCTTGTAAATGTATCTGGACCTTTTTTTTTTTTCTCACCATCTGTTTCATACTTGATATCTTGATAGATAGTTCAGCTTATTACCCACCACTAACGTCATCTCTCTGCTGAAGCCTTGTTATTTGAAATATGGGGGTCTCTCCTTTGTATTGCTATGACTAAGTACATTGGAACCCGTTTAAATTTGTTTTAAATGCATTAAATTGGTAACATGCAGTGTTGCTGCATACCAGTTTCTAAGTTACATAGTAAAAGCTGAAATGATTAAACCAATTTAATGTAGGAAGCAGGCACTCTGTATGGCTGAGAACAGTCAGGTTTTCCAGTCAAATGTTTGCCTGCTAGTTAGCATTGTGCAGAGGTATGCAGATGCTTTTGCCAGGAGAAAGTGAGATAATTGATGCAGCTGAAAATGACCTTGATCCTAAAGTCATTACCTCATTCCTTGAAATATCTGAAAATACAATGACAGAAGCAAGGGCCTGAATGACTACCATGACTTTTACTTTGTCCTGAGTATCAGTGTGACATGGGTACATGCCAACAATATATCATTGCCCTGCAGCATGAGACAGTAAAAAGTTGGGGTCATGTTTTCAAATTGGTTTTTCTTTATTCTTTTTTTTTGTGTGTGTGTGTGTGTCTCTTTTAGTTCTGTGTCTCTGCAGACTTTATATGACGTCCTCCTGTCTGCCTACATCTATTTTATAGATTAATGGTACCTGTAACTACTCAGCTGAAAGGTAAAATAATGGCAAGGGTGATGAAACCACATGCTCCGTGACATAGGAGGCTGACTCATGGGGTCAGGAATGAATTCCTGCCTTTCGCCACTGACAGAGCCTCATATTGCTACCAAAGCACTATGCATGGTGAAGCAGTAACAGTACACACCTGGAGATGCACAGAAGTCTAAAAGGTCCACTGGATTTTTCTGCTTCCCAGTGAGAAGGGCAGATTTCCCCAAGGTGCCACAGGACTGGTTGTGCCAAACCACAGCAGGTCTGTGGGGTGCTTTATGCCAACTGATCCAGAGCCCATTAGAGAAAAATAAAAACTTTTTGATTACCAGATTTTCATCTGGGATGCTCCCATCTCTTGTACCTGCTGGAGATGCACTGATGTGAGGAGCTGGCCAGGTCAGACTCACTCCTACAGCTGCCCAGATGGATAGGGCCACCCTGCCTAATGGAGCAAGCACATTTCTGCAACCTCTGATCTTCTCTGAGATAGTAAGAAAGGCAATCTGTGCATTATTGGTGTTAGAAAGCAATGCTTTCCCACCCTAAGTGAGGGATAATGGTCATGTCTACAAACCATGTTAGCTAAAGGAGTTTTTATTCCCTTCTCTCTTTGAACAGGAGCTGGGAACGCACTGGTCCAAAAAGAGAGAAGGCATTTTAAACACTGTGAACTAGAAGTTGTGCAACAAACATAGCTGCAGCCAAACACCACCTGCCAAGTGTTAAGAGACCTGATTCATGCAGTAAAATGTCACACCAAGTGGTTTTGATGCAGCCAGCTGTCACAGGTGAAGCACTGTGCATCTAAAGATGACAGGTTACAGGAGGAGTTTTTTGGCTCAGGAGAAACCTGAGAATCACATGGATGACTTTACCTTTGAGAGGAGCTTCTTCAGAAACAGTGCAAGAAGGAGAGCTAAATTCAGGGGTTTTGTACAACAAACATATACGTCTATTGTCTTAAGTGGAAACTGTGAAGCTCCAGTGGTTTTGGTGGAATTTCACCACTTGCACTGCCTGTGTCTCTCAGAAGAAAGGTGCTACCAGTATGTCATAGTTTTGTCTTTCCATCTGTGATCTTTTCATGTTTACTCTTTCCGTGGCCTGTCAGAGCTGATGCTGAGAAGGAAGGTGTCTGCCACAGTGGACATGTAAAATTTTCAGACCTGTCATTCTCCACTGATAGAGAAATGTATTTCCCTAAACTTAACAGTTAAATACACACCAAAGTGCTACAAACACTCACTTGAGTTACAAAAGACAGTTAAGATTTATCCTGTACATGTCATACAGCCAAAGAAGAAACCTCACAAACCCTGCCTGGGCATATATTCATTAATCTTTATATAAACAGTGTCTCTAACAGTGGCAGCAGGACCTCACTGAAGAATCAGAGGTTCTGTTTCTCAAAATAAACACAGTCCAGATCTTCCAGCTCAAGCTGAGTTGTGAGGGTAGATCTGGATTTACTCACAGAGTTCAATTTGGAATCCAATCTTATAATCAATTCTTCATTGTTTAAATCAATGATGCTGATAAAATGCACTAGAGAACCTGTCCCCTTGATGGAGAATTTTTAAAGCTGTATTTTATGGCTGTGTCACCACCAGGTATTTGTGGCTTTAAAACATTTGTGAAATAGGATTTTCTGGTAAAACCTTGTGTGGTCCATTAAACGCACGACACACAGCAGAGGAAATACTTGATTATGCTTGCACACTTTCCTCTGTTTCTGGTAGTATTCCAAATGAATGCAGTTTTGCCACACGGTTATCACTTCCTAAGATGGTTTCTGAAGTTTGTGATTTTACTGTTCAGCTTTGCAGCTGACAAGTTATCTGGGACTACGTTAGCTTAGAGTCAGCCCCTGCAGGTATTTTGTATTTGCCCATGATATTGCTATTAAAGTATATTTCCCAAGACCTTAAACCTACTGCATAGATGCATGCTTTTACAGCACTCCCATATGTATATTGTGTTTGCTTGTGTGCTGTATACAATGCACATGTGGAATGTGTGAGCATAACAAACAGGATCATTAACTGAAAAATTAATCATGCTCATGCAAATCGTGTGAATTTGCACTATTAGTTCAACTAGAACTCAGCACAGCATCTACATAATTTAATACTTCTCTTCAAGTCTCCATATGGGAAATCCAACAGTTCTTAGCTGGCAGCACTGAAAGGATCAGTTTTCTAAGGATATGTATAAATGAAATGAGGATGTCCAAAGTGCATGTATAAAGTGATACATACAGTCTTGTATTCCATGCTCCATTACGAGGCACAGCTCCTTAGCATACACCATTCTGCCAAAAATATATTCTAGTGAGCATCAGTAACTGCAATAAATGCAACTTGATGCTAAAAAAACCCTACCTTTTCAGAGACATGCAAAAAAACCCCAACCCAACACAATGACAGCACTCCACAAATGAAAATACCTGTTTCAGCAGAATGAGTCTCCTGAAGTTTTCCTCCCAAACTGACCTAGACATTGCCTCATGGATTTCCCACATTCTTTATTATCAGTATTCATAGTAAGGATATTTGGCATGTGTTTGAGTCAGAGTTCAGAGTTTTTATCTGCCTGAGGTACTGAACAGGAAGGGGCAGTGTCTTGAAAGTTGGGAATGAAAACAAAAAGTGGGGTCATCTAGTGCAGTTTGTCAGGATAGCAAGGAAGCTCTTTTTTGGAGTGCCTATCAAATAGCTAATCCATCATTATTTCCTCATCACAAAAATCACATCTGCAGGACCATGAAGGACCAGATGTTTAGCACAGTACAAGAAGAGTGGAGGACACAGCTCAAGCCCTACCAATATAAAGGAGATATGCTACACAGAACACTAGCTTGTACTGCCATTATCACAAACTCAGAGGTATTCAACATTCTAGTCTTGAATATTTATCAACACTACCAAAGTCCATACTTAATCCAGAGAACATTTTAAGAAGCACCATTTCTTAACATCCATCATAGGTAGACACACAGCAGCTCTTGGAGCACACAGAGGAAACAAATACAAATACAGTCTCTGGAAATTATAGGTCTGAAAGAATGAAAATACGATTCCAGCTTTCAAAGTAATATTCATTCTAACACAATCACAGGTGAAAATTACCATTGGAAATGGGGAGATATTAACAGCAGCATTCTTGGAATCAAAAGGGAAATTTCTTGTTCTTGATTTGGGTTTTTTTCTTCATTCCCCCATAAAATGACAAATGCAGTGAAACACAATCTCCTACCCACACCAAAATAATGTTTGGTTGAGCTCTGGGTTTGTTGCAAATATGTCTCTATTGAGACAGCTTGCTCATAACCTCACTGGAGTCTTGGAATCACTTTTGGCTTTACTACACATTCACTGTCACCATCAGTAAATCACATCATATGTACAGCACAAATTCACATCTGTAAAATTGGGGAAGTCACTTCCAGTTCAAAAAGCTGTTGTGAAGCTCAGTTAGTCAAACTATTAATTATTTGGTTTAAAGTTATTGGAATGAAAGATGTTTTCAGCTACAGATGATTTTCCAGTTGGACTCAATGACCTTAGAGGTCTTTTCCAACTGAAACAATTCTGTGATTTTTTTGTGATCATTAAATGGGTCTCGACTACGTGGATGAGTAAGGATCTTGAATGTTTCAATCCAGTCTGAGGTTGTCATAGTAAACATAGCTAAGTTGAAGTTCTAGCAGATTCCCACGGGAATGCAAAGAAGATCTTGCATTCAGAAGAAAGGAAATACAAATCCTCATTTGCCCTCACCCCGTAACGAATGTTATCAAGGTTCTACATCTTCCAAATCACACTCTGTGTGTATCACATGACCATCTAGTGAAAAATTATACCAGAAACTCTGAACATGCAAAGAAAGCCAAAAGTTTAAAACTATTATTGGAATTGTCTGGATTTCCTAACACTGATGGGTTTAAATCCTCAGGGGATAGGTTTATATCATTAACAGAGAAGGTGAGGAAGGTAAAACAGAGGCAATTACTCAGTACTTCATAATAACCTGAACTAGAATTCCCTGAAGCACCTGTGTTTTGTCTGACATAGCTCATAGGTCAATGCTTAGGATATACACACATTTTCCTCTGCTTTACTTGGAAAATTCTGTTTCTGCAGATGCATGGAAAGCAGCAGTCATTGCCCTCACCTGAGCACCAGCACTGCCAGCGGAGAGAGCCCTCAAGCACCAAGCCTGGGTGCAAAGTCTCATCAGCAGTGGGAAACCCACTCAAAAGCTGTTATCTCCAACGAGCTGTTTCCTGATGGTCATCAGGAAAATTTGTTACACGTCTAAAACATATAACTTACTTCAAAGAGATTTGTCTCTTTAGGTTGGCACTATGATTAACAGGTAGGGATAAACTGATCTGTTTAGAACAAAGATATCACTGAGGTGATTTGACCTATCTTCTCAGAGAACTCTTACTTCACCATCTGTAGAGTGGGAAGTCCTCTGACAGGTTAAAAAAAATGGGATCATCTTCAGAAAAAAAAAATATAGAATAATAAGCCAACCCCAAAGCTCCTTAATTTTGCATGGTGATGCCCCTTGGGTACGTGTGGAAGAGGGCAGATTGAGGGGCAGCCCTTGCAATGACTGTGGGGTCCTTATCAAGGCCAGTTGAGTCATAATCATCAAGGAGTTGAAAAAGGCTTTCTCCTTTTTGTGTCCAGACATGTGCAGGTCCCGGCATCTCTGCAGGCTCACAATAGAAGTCCTATCTTATTCATGCTGCAAAAGATCTGGAACCTGACACTTCTCTTGGGTACTCAGCCCTAACCAGCAGGATTTGTCTCTCACACTCTCCTTTCAAGATGAGTGTCAGCAGGTGATGAACTTCATATTCTTTCACTCCTGCAGCTTCAGAGCCTGGGTCTCCGTTTCTGTAAAATTTATGAATGGTAAATGTCAAGCCCTTTGTTTTTTTCAGACCTGTAGTTCTGGTGTCAGAAAACAAAGGAGATGAACAATGCTCTTCTTTCCCTCATCCTCTGTTTCACAAATTCTTACACTGAGGAAACAGAGCTGTGTTGCTTGGTGTACAGCAAGAATTAATCACAATATACAGCAAGAAGGATTCCAACATATCCTTGTGACACTCTGCTGGTCTTGCCTGCTGAGCTGTGTGCATTGGTGCACGTGTGGTATTCTAACAGCACACCTTACAGGGGTTTGATCGCATTAGCTATCTATTGTTAACTTCTACTGTGATTTTTGTGTTTTGCTTAATTAGTTCCACCTCATGAGGCAAAGGTCTCATAATCACACTTTGCAGGATGTTCATTAGCTGAGCAGAGTGCTTTTTCAATTCAGAGCATCTCTAGCAAGGGCTCTGTGGTCACTGTATGAGGGTAGTGAGAGCAGAAGAGATGAAGAAAATGTAAGCCTGCCCTCACAGTGAACTAAGAGCATGGTGAAGAGTTGGTCTAGCATGATTGGACAAGGTTGAGCTTTAGAACACTCTTGGCTAAAGCCAAACAAATTATTTGTCATGAATGGCTTAGCCCTTATGCCTGTTGCTGAATCATTCACATCTTGTTCTGCAGATTGGTAACAACTTTGTACGAACAAATTTCACCTAGAGTGGCTGTGAACCATTTACTTTGACTCTGCCTTTGAATATTCCTTACACAGTCCCAGTTCAAGAGCACTCAACTCCAAACACACACCTACTCCTCAGTTATTCAAAGTCTAGGCAAAACCCCAAATATCATCATCACAGGCTTCAACAGAGCATAAGCACATCCTTAAAGGCTCGACTGACTCCGGATCACCTCATTACCGAGGTTATACAGTGCAGGTTTTTCCTTCCCTAGTGAATTACTCACACTGTGAGTGGCTGCACATGAGCACCCAGCACACCTGAGCAATATCTTGCATCCCTTTGGGGACCACAGGCTCCTGCAGACTGGCCAGGACCAAGGCCAGTCTAAAATACCAGTCCTCTTCTCTCCTCATGCAACAACAGGTTCTTCTGATCATGTAGCAGCCATAAAGCAAACAAAAGCATCTCATTTGCACGGAAGCTTGTTGGAAGAACAAGAAAGGAAAAGAAATGGGATCTCTTATTCTTTTGAACCAATGCTTCTACTGGTACATCTACTGCTGCTCTAAGCAGCTGCCACATAGTCATTTTGTAGGCAATTTCTTTTTAAACTGGGAGGCTGAAGACCTCATAACTAATCATAGCCAACATCGCTTGTATATTTTCCTGGAGACAATCAGACACCACCATGCCTAAACCAGGGCATCACGATGGTAGAAACAGTATCCCTTTTCCAAGCTCTCCTTAATACTCCCTCCTAATAAAGAGTGATTCCTCAGGAAGTGCTCTACCTATTACCCACATGTGAATACCAGCTTAGGTTTCATTATGACTAATGTCATTATGAAGAATTCCAAAAGAATTATTCATGATTGGCTCCTTCTTTTAAGGCCTTTGGCATGTGACATGTTTTCCACATTGCCTGCAAAATGTCTGTGGTAGGAAAATGCTCATAGGTGTCCTTGGCAGCTGGAGGCTGCAAAATGTAACTGTTTTGCTTTGTATCCAATGAGCGAAGCTTAACTTTTATTTCCAAGAGAGAAAGTCTTTTGCTGCCCACAACTGGTCTCCTTAAAGTCAATATAAAATAGACTGGATGGAGTCTGAGATGTCCATCTCCATTCTTGAGGCGAGATAAGTGGTCTTACTCTAAAATAAAAGCAAATCTAATCTTCATTACACCACAATTGCTGCTAAAGAAAAGGTCTCGTGTTCCCTAAAAACTGAGAGAAATCCCCAAAATCCAATCCTCCTTTAAGTCACTTCATTTCTCTAGGCCTCAGACTGAATTTTCTGAAGCAAGGGAAAGGATCACATCTTTTCCCATCTCTTTCTTCATAGTATGGCTACGTTTTCTAAGTAAGGAAACCCCTGGGAGGTAGATGTGCTACTGAAGTAAATGGGACCTGACTTTACTTGGAACCTGAAGGACTCTACCACAGCATGGCCACAGGATCAGAGCTAACAAGTAATTTAGCCAGGCTGTCACTATCTCCTTTTCTTAGCACAGTCACCGCATTTCTCCACTTGTGGCTCACACACATTACTGTTAGAGGCTTTTCCCAAGCAGGTAGACTTATTTCAGCCTAATAGATAGTATCAGCCTCTTCTCCCTGGTGGCAAGTGACAGGACTAGAAGAAATGGTTACAACCTGAATCGGGTGAGATTCTGGCTGAATATTAGGAAATAATTTTTCACTGAAAGAGTTCTCAAACATAGGAATAGTCTGCCCAGAGCAGTAGTGGAGTCACCATCCCTGGAGGTGTTTAAGTGGTTTGTGGATCTGGAGCTCAGGGATGTGGTTTAGTGTTGATCTTGAAGATTTCTTCCAACCAAATACATTCTGTGATCCTCTAGTATTCTCCTCCCACAGAGCTAAGTTTAAAGGAAGTAGCAGACCCAAGGTACCCAGCAGCTGGGGACTCACACATTTCTTATATGCCTAAAGGGAGATTTTAAATTTTTTTAAAAAAAACTTGCACCTGAATAAACTATCTTTGTATCTAACCTGAATGAAAACCCCTGCTCCTCTCCTTGTGCTTGATGAGGTCTTCTTGTGCTCCACAGGAAAAGCAGGGACACAGAAGAGAGGTTGGACCAGGCCATGTCAAATCTCCATCAGACCCAGTATCATATCCTTGGAAATGACAAGTAATGAGCATTTAGGAGAAAGTGTATAAGAAGTGATGCAAGTATGAAATTCTCCATATCTTCTCCATTTCAAGCAATTTGTGGTTTAAGGACTTCCTGAGCTGTAGCCTACATCTGCGTCATCTCATTTAATAGCCCTTTAGAGACGTTTGCTTCCATTCACTTGCTTAGATGCTTCTTGAACTTCAGATATCTCAAACATCCTGTGGCAGTAAGTTCCACAATTTAATTATGCATTGTGTGAAAAAGCAGATTTCGTTTGTTCGCAGCCTGTTGCACAATCATCTCATTTGGTACCATTTAGTGTTATGAGAAATGGCTAATAACCCTCCTCAGCAGGCATATTTCTGTATCACTGCTTATTTTAGACTGGCAACGGACAGATGATGCTGAAAGCACTGAAACTGCAAATTGCAAACAAATATGCAAAGGTTTACAAGAAAGATCAGGTTTAGAGGGGTAGGCAAGTTACTTTGCATATATATATGATAAATATATAAATGAACTATTAATATTTTCATATTTCTTAAAGCTGCATAAATATGAGAAAACACTATTCACTTTTCTTTTTTTTTTTTGCTGTGACAGTATGTTAGGAACACAGAAAAAAAGTCACTCACATCTTCAATATTATTGTCACCGAAACAAATGTCCTTATAATATATTCATATTGTGCAAGCAGTAATATTTGAAATCATGTTAACTAAACTTAAAGCATTCTCAGCTGCTTTTCCAGCCAAACACCAGACTGAAGCATTCATACTATTCCCTAGCTGTAAGTGGCAGGGCAATGTTATCTAAATAAAAAGGCAACAGTGAAAAAGTTTTTTTAAGAGAGACCCACTGTTTGATTACTAACTGTTGGTACTTCACATGAAATATCTAACTTACAAAAGCACTCTGGCATGTTTTTTGGACAAGTTTTATCAATAGCTGTAAGGAGAAATGACTAACAAAGGACTTTCTGTACAAACAGCAAATGAGATGCTTGCAAACAGAAGGGAATTTATTCTGGAGGAAAAAGAATGAGGCCCAGTGTTCTCATTCACTGGCCCTTCACCTAAAGTTGTTTTATTGTTGTTCATGTGTGTCTCAAGTCCCATGAAGAACAGCATATGCTATTACAAGGATGCCTTATTTCATCTGACTTTTGTTCCCCATAATCAAGCACCATTGTGATTAGCAGATGGTAAAAGCAAACTAGTGATAAAATCCTAGCATCCGTTTTCTGAAACGGCCTCTAGAAAAACCTTCTTGCCACATAAGTCAAAGCTGGAGACATTATATTGTCAGGACATGCTTAGTTTCCAAAACAGTTAACTGTGGTAAGGGAATGCACAGGTAGACATAATTTCATCACTTAATTGTAATTTATAAATGCAGAAATCTGTTTTTCACTTTTTGAAAAGACTGCTTTAGACAAGGTTAGAAAAAGAAGTTAAGACTCATGTCAGAGCTGGAGCAGCAATCACTGAGGAGTGACAGCTTGTTTACCTGGAAATAATGAGTCTGTACTCCACTCATTGCTGACGGACTGCCTGTAGCAGTCATGAGTCTGCCCTGAGCCCAGGCAGTCTGCTGTAGCTCCTTCCCACATCACCACAAAGGGCCTCCAAAAATTCACCTCGTGTTGCAAAAGCACAGGAGAAACAATAAGTTGAGCATGCTGATTTAAAGGGGATTAACACTTACTGAAAGATTCCCATAAACTCCACCTGACACTAAGGATCTGCTTTATCACAGTGGCACAGCTCCTGCACTAGCCTTCAAAGGTATCAATGTGCTTAATACCCAGTACTGGTGGAAACCTTGCTCCTATTCTCTTCCCACTGATGCTTGAAGAAACTTCCTCCACCACATGGAATATTTAGACTAGAAGACCTCAAGCAATTGACCTTCTTTCAGTGACTAAGTTTTGGTGGTCTGCAAAGAGGCAGCTTTGGGAAGTTATGAATGGTACCGTAACATTGTCAAGCTGCTTCTTGCTTTCATTTCTGTGTGAAAGAGAACTAAGCAAGACCCAACAATGAACCTTCCAAATCCAGACTCAAAGACAGAGGTGAAACCAATTAGTAGGCTAGCACCATACCTGTAAAGTTGATGTCTACACCATGAAACGTTATAAAACAAAGCAGAACACAAAAGGAAAAAAAGCAAATCAATAAAGAACAGTCCAAGGCAAACAATAAGCCCCTAGGTGCTTGCAGGGGGCATATTCAATACGAATAGTGGCACGTTTATGACTGCGATGAAACTGAGCACAACAGAAATGCAGAAGCAAGGGAGAATGCATTTTCAAAATATGTCAGGATTTATTCTGTTCCTAAAGGAAGCAGACAGTTAATCCACCCTGTTGGCAGGTGCGTGATAGGAGGTGATTCCTTGCAACAACCTCTATAAGTGTTTTCATTATATTATTGTGGAGTGAGCAGGGGCGGGGGAGAGAGCCGGAGAGCCCATTTGCCTAGCCCGCAATGCAACTGATTGTGCAGAATCAAAGGGCCACTCACACAGATCTTCTTGAGTGGGGATGACACACAGCGTTGGTTCAAGTATTTCTGTTGACACTGGCTTCTACAACACATCTTTGGGAATTATGGACACTCATTGTAGGGAAGGAGGAAGATGATGTCAGGTTTTATTGCATTCGAGCGCTTTGACTCAAGTAGAAAACAGCTTAAGGTTGGAAGGTGCATTTCTCAAAGAATTTCTAATTAGGAGTTCAGAGTGTTGCTATTTTCTAAGTAACTACACTCTTCCCTTTCCCCAGAAATCTATTTTTCTGTAAAAAAGGTTTCTAAGAGAAAACTAAAAGCAGCATTTTTGGATTAATTAAAACATTTCATTTGTGTCTCAATCAATTCAAAATAAGTTCCCACAGATTACTAAGAAATTTAATAGAAATTTTGATTTTAGAATAAGAAATAATTTGGGGCTTTTTGTTAATATCTCAACTTTAACATTATTTGAATTCCTCCACCCCTGTTTTCCCCTAAACCCAACGTTGACTCATTTCCAGAAGGTGCAGCAGCACTGAGACATGCAGAACCCAACAGCTGGTCGAATAAGGTTTCTTCAACATTTCTCTTAGCCAGCTCCCATCATCCACAGCAGGATGAGTTGGTCACATCTGCTGACCTCCTAAAAGAGTGGCTGCTGTGAGTAATTCTGGGTTTTCCCACGCAGTGAATAATCCCTACAAAACGCCACCATCCAAAGGCTGTTGTTACCACCTACCAAACCCAGAGGGAGGAGAAGTGTAGAATAAGGCTGGTTTGTATGCTCAAATAATGGAAAAAAACAGCTATGCTAAACAGCAAAAAACCCCATCTTCTACACTGACCTTGCAGAGCAGCCTCTGTGCTGCATGTTCTTGAGCGCTGGATCCCTGGAGACTGGAAAATTCATCCTTATTTATTTATTTAAATTAAAAATCCTAGTCGTGACCTCAGAGGTATATATTTATTATCAGCTCCAATGCACTTGTCACAGCTTTGGCTGGAAGGGAAGCCAGGGGAGGATTTAAAAATAATAACAGTCCAAGAAATTTCTCCATTTCAAATGTCATTGGTTTTTGTTTTGGAGTTTGGTTTTGTTTTTTTTTTTTCCTAATAAGAATAGAGATTGTCTTTCAGATTCCAAAGCTTTTGGATTAGTGGTTTTAAGCATGATGTCATTTTCCTGTCTATATGACCACAGCTTAGCCTTACTTCAAGTGTTTGGTAACAACAGAAAAATAACTGTGGCAACCTATGTGCAGTTCTGTGGGATGTGAATTAGTGCCACACCATTATCAGTCACAGCTGAGGAGTAGAGAGGCAGGACCTCTGGAAGGGAAGATCTATTCACTCTGATCCTTTCCAGAAAGTGAGTCTTGGCCAAAAGAACCCTTCAAGTCCTACTCAGAGACTTACACTGTTACCCATTTCAACTACCCATATTTCATGTGCATATATAAAGCAAAGATAGTTGATCTTTTAAAACAAAGCAGGTAGAAAAAGAATTAATGGACTAGATTTATTCCACTTAAAATTACATGATGTTATTCCAGAGCCAATTTCATCCATATGTGAGTTGCAGCCCTTTGGTGACTTAAAGTATGAGCAATTTCTGGTTTGCTATCTCCCTTTCTCTCCCAAATGCATTTCTGCTCCCCTTTCAAAGCAAACAAGACCACTAATATGTGGTATTTGTACTAGAATTAGCACTGATAAAGTTTTCAGTGGTCTTAATGATCTGATTCAACTTATTCAGAACAGTTATTATTCAAATTATTTATGAACACTTCTTGTCCCTCAGTTTCACTCTTGCCTTAGCATCTAAGCACAGGAGAAGAGAATGAAAACTCAACTGGGATGAGAAGACAAATCATAACACAACGGCAATAAGGTGATTTGCTTACAACACCAACTCAGCAGCAGGTCAACTCTCCCTCATGCTGCATGTGGGTGGCATAGGTCTGGGTTTTCCAAAGATTTGAGCAGTTTTGTGCATCTCATTATTGATTAAATTACTTCTGCTTGTGTCAACTACTGCCTTGGTGGCAGTGGTTTTATGGACACTTGGTTTTCTTATAGATATTTTAACAAGCCTGTCAGGCTGCCTTGCTCTTTGAGATCATCTACTGTCATATGTGCTCAATAAAAATCCGGTCTCTGTCATCTTTTCTGGTCCCGAGTAGGTGATTTTGGAGCATAAAGGTCATGTTACACATTCAGAACTTCAGTGAAAAAGCCACTTGGGGTGGGGTCCTGGGGTGCCACAGACTGCAAAGGTAGTCATCAGTTATCTCCCCTAAGATTCACTGAACACAGGACTTGATGGACACCAGGTGAGAAAACAGGCAGGCTAGGCTCCAGAAACATGAAACTACCCCATGTCCCCCTTCCCAGAAGCCAAGGCACACATGCACACTGCAGTACACATTTGAAAAGCATCCCAAAAAGCCATCTTGCTGACTCTCCCTCAAGTCTTTATGCCATACTTTATCATACTGGAGTGATAATAGTTGATAGGAATCAGTTTGGTTTGGCTGAAAAGGAGGCATCTTAAGCTAAAAAATATGGGTTTGGAGGCCCACCCAAAAATGCAAAGGCTGGACTCTGTCTGAGAGCAGAACTTGGCCTCCTGTCTCCACTCCCACAAAAAATGCTTGTAAATGTTATGCTCCCTGGGTTGTATTTTTTTTTTTCCCCTGCATTAAAAGCAGAGTGAATTTAGCACTTATAAAACTGAGGGGCTGATAGCAACTGGCTAGAACCAGATGTTGGGAGGACTGGAGCATATCGCACAGACAGATCGTGCACATATAGCTGCTCACGGTCTGTCACTGCATTGCTTATTCTTAGTCAGGTTACAGAACAGACTGATTTCTGAGGCTATATAAAAACATTATGCTGAAACCTCAGGGCTTGAGAAGAAATGGAAAGGGGGAGGTAGGGGTGGGGGCAAGAAGGTAGAGATATCTATAGGTATCCATATCTATAGATAGGGAAAGGAGAAAGATTCTCTCTCCCCCAGAGTTTGCAGCTCTGTCCTTCCCTGCTGTCCCAACCAGCAGTGCATGGCGAGCCCAACAGGGACAGATGTAACGCTCAGTTACATCTGTAACCCAGCAAGTTGCTCAGCCTTTGGAGCAGAATGAGCTTCCCAGCGTGGAGGACAAGATGACCTCCCAGAACATTCAGCCCCACGTTCTCCTGATGTGGAGCCGTATGGACTACTTCATCCACCACCATTTGGACTGCACACAGATCCGAACTTTTTGAGGTGGACTTGTACCAGAAATAAATGCCTGAAGAGCCCACATCTCTTTCAACGAGGCACAGAAGGCAACTGGTGCAATCTACCAGTAAGTCCTATGGAAGGGCAAGCTTGTGTAGCTGGCTCCTTAAGGAATTTGAGCTGTTACTTTTAATGGCTTGCAGGGGGGGTGGTGGTGTTTGAACAAAAACTGTATCAGTTTTATTGACTCAGAGTGAAATGTTTCTGTTTATAGCTGTGACTCTTTGAGATTTCTGTTAAAATATTTAAACAACCTTAAAGTCTCCTCCCTCAGATCCCACACCCCCAGCCTCATTCAGTGCATCCCCAGTTGGCTTTACTCAAACACCAAAGCCTCCTAAAGCTCAGCTTTGGTCTTTCAGGGTCCCCCTTAACACTTTTGCCTTCCTTGTTGCACAAATTTCTGGACTATTTAGCCACCAATGTGCTGTATTAGTGCTAACAAAGCCCTTCCCAAGCCTTTATCCACTTTTCTGCCAATCAGGCTCTACTGACCATCAAGCAACTACACATAAAACAAGACAGCTACAACTCAGCCTGTTGTTAGAATATTTTTTTCTTTTGATTTCCATTTCAGAGACTTTGAGACTAGAAGGGCTATTGCTTAAGTTTTTGAACCCCATAGGGCCCATGCCTCACACTGTAGTACACCACCAATAGAGAATGTCCACCACTGGTGGGTTGTGATTGCCACAAGCGATTGAGAGCCAGCAACAACTTAAGCAGAAATCAGGGCAGGGGTTCAGTGGGTAAGACCTTCTTAGGAGATCCTACCCACGCATGCTACAACTCTAATGACACTGAGCCTGCTAACTTCATCCAGCAATCACTGCAGTCTGTGCAGAACCTCAGAGTTTCTGCTCCTACTATATAGCAGTAATAGCAGCACACCAGCAGACACCCTTCCTGAGTGCCATCCCTCACTCAGGTCCATGTTCACAGTCGTCATCTTTCTTTTCAGACCATGAGCACATGCCACAAGCTTTCTGCCACTTCACAAGGTTTCTCCTAAATTCATTTTAACAATCATACCACTCACCTTATTTGTTGGTTTTGTCCAACTCAAGGGAAAAATGAGGTCTAAAAACTTAAGCCACCTCTGCAGCACAAACTGGGATCACAGGTTGCAATCATTAGGCAGAGCCTGGGAAAGGAGGAGAAGGGAAGTTAACAGTAATATTGATGAGTGTGGTGGTGGGTGCAATTTTAATTCACTGACTCAAACTCAGCAAGCACGGAAGTTGCAATGTATTAAACTGAGAAGAGTTTACAAGAGCTGAACATATAAAATACAGCTCTGAGAAATTACTCCTTAAAGCAGGCAAGCAAGAGCATCTCAGACAGAACCAGGAGAATATTGTTTTCACAGGGAACACTCTGTGGGTGTGTTATAAGCTCTGTTCTTTGGCCTGTCACCACATTATTTCTGTTCTTGTATTTCTCTCTTTCCCCATACTCAGGCACTGTCCTGTGATACAGCAGAAGTGCATTTACAGGTAAAATTACAAAAGTGGTCCATTATGATTTTTAAGGCAGTAAAAAGGCTGCTGTTTATCACAGCTGTCTAGAGCCCCAAATGCCTACAACTGGCAGAGCTGTGATCCGTTTTCCTCCCCAATACCCAGGCTGAACCCAAGTGTGTGTGCACACAGATTAAAGCTGTGTACAAACAGCTCTTTTAATGTGCCCTTGAAAAAAAAAAAACAACAAAAAAAAACGGGAGGGAGGGAATGGTGCTTCAGTGAGGCAAGAGGTCAGAGCATTCCTAAGCACTTATTTCAGAATAGCTCTACTTCAGCTGCTGCTTCCTGGCTTCCCACAGTGGCCACACCAGCTTTCCTATCTCATGGGGCAGGGGGAGTGTAGTGAGTCATCTCAAGGGACTCTTTCCAGAGGTGAAGAGTCTCAGCACAGCCAGCAGGAAAGTTGCAAAGAGATGGGAGAGAAGTAGCAGACCCTCATGGCAGAGCCAACTGTTACAGGGCCAAGCCAGAAGCCCAAGAAGACCCTCTGAAATCCAGCACGTGGACATGCTGTCATCTTACCTCTTCTGCAGCTTCTCCAGGCAAAGGGGAATTTAGTGATGAGAGGGATGAGTAATTCCAAGGCTCCTCCCAACAGTCACACTACACACACTCACACTTCTCTAGGGAGAAGCAAACCTTCCCAGCCAAAGAAACCCACTCCAAGGGGCACACCTTCCTTCTGCTCCTCTCCAAACCTTTATAAGCTGAGGTCTCTCAGGTGCACAGCTCTCAGCCTGATTGGGTCCCTGTTAAAAAAAAAAAAAAAAAAAAAAAAAAAAAAAAAAAAAAGAGAGAGAAAAAAATTAAGGAAGCCCAGCCCAAGCCATGCTTCAATTAATGAATTCACAGAACAGTTTAGGTTGGAAGGGACTCCAAAGATCATCTAGTTCCAATCTCCATGCCATAGGCAGGGACACCTTCTAGTATACTAGGTCACTCAAGGTCTCATTCAACCTGGTCTTGAACAACACCGGGGAGGAGGCATCCATAACCTTCATGGTAAAATTGTTTCAATGTCTCACCACCCTCACTACAAAGAATTTTGTCCTAATATCCAGCCTAAATATGCCTTCCTCAAGCTCAAAGCCATTCCCTTTCATCCTGTCACTACAAGCCCTTGTAAAAAGTCCCTTCCCAGCTTTCTTGAAGGCCCTGTTCTAGTACTGTAAGGCCACTGTAAGATCTCCTGGGAGCCTCCTTTTCTCCAGGCTGAACAATCCCAGCTCTCTCAGCCTGTCCCCAGAGGCGAGCTGCTCCAGCCCTCTGATCATCTTTGCAGCCCTCCTCTGGACCTGCTCTATCACTTCCAAGTCACTAATGTTGAAGGTATCAGAACTGGATGTAGCACACTGCATGAGGGTCTCACCAGGGCAGAGTTGAGAGGAAGAACTACCTCCCTTGTCCTGCTGGTCACACTTGTTCTGGTTCAGCCCAAGACGCAGTTGGCCTTCTGGGTTGTAAGTGACCACTGCCAGCTCATGTTCAGTTTTTCATCAACTGACATCCCCAAGTCCTTCTCCTCAAGACTGGTCTCAAGCCACTCTTTGCCCAGCCTATATTTGTGCTTGGGGTTGCCCCAAACCGGGTGTAGAATCTTCACTTTGCCTTGTTGAACTTCATGAAGACAGCTTGAGGCCACCTTCAAGCCTGTCCAAGTCCCTCTGGATGGATCCCTTCTCTCTAATGTGTGCTGCATCACACAGCTTGGTGACACTTGCAAACTTTCTGAGGGTGGCCTCACTCAGTGCCACTGTCCATGCCACTGACAAGTATGTTAACCAGCACTGGTCCCAGTAATGACCCCTGAGGGATGTCACTTGTCACCGCTCTCCATTTGGATATTGAGCTGTTGGTAGCAATTGAGTCCTCCCTTTGTCAGCTGTGTTGAGGAGTGCACAAAGTGTGGGACAATAGGGAGGTTCATTCAAGGCATTGCTTGGTTGTTTCCTCATCAGAAATCATCAAGCCAGGGAGTCTGGAGACAAAGTCTCTATGTGAAACAAAGGTCTCAGGGCTGTTTGGAAGTCCCTTCTGTTTTTCACTGTGGTCATACATCTCCCCATCAGAAACAGCTGCAAGAGGCTGACATTATGGGCTGATGAGGCTCCCACAATTAAGATGTCAGAATCCCTCTTTCAAAACTGACTGGAAAAGGCAGATCACAGGTCACTCAGCCACTGGAGTTAGCTTCAGCTACTAGAGAGCAAATTACTCTCTTCAAGGTCTTTCCAACCTCAGGTACAGCCCCACTTTTGCAGATTAGGCATTCATGTTGGCCTTAAAAAGCAGACACTTGCATGGGTGGGGGAAACTTCAATCTACTTCCTGCAGATACTGGGCTGAGAGAAGGTCTCATTTTAGGCTTGAATTTCAGTGTGATGCAGTACTAAATCATCCACATCAGTCTAATTAACACCTTCTACACTGCAAGGGAAGACAAAGCAGTTTTACGCTATTAATGGAGGCTAAATGGGTTACATTAGAGCCTGGGTAGACAAATCTAAGGTTGCCACTGCACATAAAGGCACAATTTAAAAGTTCTCTCTGATTTTAAGCTGCCTTCATTGAACTAACAACACTGAATAAAATCTCTCTCTGCTGTGGAAGAGCTAAGGGTTTGTTTCATCTAATGGTTGATAGCATGGAATCTGCAGCCAGGTGCTGGGCATGGAGCAGCTTAGCATACCGCAGCTGAATGGAAAAACAAATAACGAGTAGGCTCTTCAGAGCAAGGAGGGGTTCTTCTCCTCTCTCTGTTAGGCCTGCACAAGCCTCAAGATGGAAGTCAACTCTCATCTGAGGCCTTTGGGTGCTTGTATAGTATAAATATTTACTAATAACATGAGAGAGTGAGAGTAGGAGAATAGTCATTTTTCTCAGTGGCTTAGGGTTAAGTACAGGGCAATGGCATCTTAAATCCAGATGTTCTCCTTTTGGGATTTGCCCACAAGGCATATTCTCATGAGATTTCTCTGGCGTTTTGATTTGGATAGTAGCAAGACACTTTTAGCCCAATGATATCATGAGCAGATGACTCAAAATGCTCAAGGATTTTCTTTCTAAATTCCAGCAGTTTATTTTCTGACTAATGCAGGGAAGAAACTTTTGTCAATTTCATCTTCTCATCCTTCTGTGTTTCTATTTTCAGTTAGTTTTAAAGGATACTGAACCTGGCCTGCTAACAGAAGATTTATTTAAATGTATATATTATATATAAATAAAAACACTGCATTCACATGAGTGTGTGTGGGAGCAGTTCCCAAGGTACTGGTGGAACGACTCATCGTGACGAAGAAGTAGAGACAGTGCAGATGTTGGGGGCTGCCCCTTTGGGAGGGTAAGATGAAATAATAACAGGAACCCCCTTCCCATTGCAACTGTAGCAGGATACAATATTTAATTCCATCTTCTCACCTGTGCTTGAAAAGAATGGCTCAATAGTTATGGTTCTTGCACCTTTGGCCAAAACAGTAGGAGTGCCCAGATCCTTTATATAAATGTGACAGGGGAGTGTGAAAGCACACGAAGACACAAATCGTTTACCAGCTGTGAGAGCAGGAGTGAAGAGCATATTTAAAGACCAAACAAAAACATTAGACACCAGAACCAGAACAAATAAATACAGAAAAATCATTGGAGGTGAAACTGGGCTGCCTTGGCCAATGCAGTTTCACAACATCATCAATTCAAGGCTTGCACAGGGGTGATTTTTTCTCTCCATCCAATTCACTAAGGAGTTGCACGCTACTTTGGTGGATTTTCTGCACAATTACAGATTATTGCCATGGTAACAGATGCATCACATGACAACTTTGTTACCTCAGAAACAAGAAACAGCTGCTTAAAGAAACAGGCATCCTCCAGGAATGGGGATTTCTTTTTTTTTTTTTTTTTATGTTGGTCTCATATTGTTTTAGGAGTCCTCACTGATTTTCTCGTGGATGCAGCTTTTATCATTTTGATAGTTAAAAATGTTTCAGTGCACCACCTGAAAGTTATTTTGTCCCATGACATATTTTTTACCCCTCATATTAAGAAACACAGCACATATTTGAAAAAAAAAAAAAGACAAATTAAACAAAATATAGAGTTCCTGTGATTTTGGCAAAAGCAAAATGTCTTTTTTTCCTCCCTCATCAGCATGTCTCTCTCTAGTGCTGACATTTTGTTTTTATTAAGTTAAAGAGTATTGAAACATTGCTAATAAAATTATTTGACAGAAATCCCAGATGCCCTGAAGTCAAGGTTACTTTACCATCACTTCAAAGGAGGCCAGAAGTTCTCTTTCAGGACGTATTCTGAAGACAGAGCCAAGTCACTCTCTGCTACAGGTACCTCCAGAGTGCCAGCCACATTTTAGTTAGTTTAACTAGCCAGGGAAATCCAACAGAAGATACACTTTTGTGTACATCAGTAATCATTACATTAAAGAAAAAAAAAAAAAAAAGAGAGAGAGAGAGAGAGAGACAGAGAGAACAACAAAAGACCCCAATTGTGACCCCAATTTTTAGACAATTTTACATTAAGGAGCTTCTTCAAAAGCAAAGTAAGGTAGCCCGTTTGGATTTTTAATTCCAGCTGCCAAGTGACTCTAATTTTTCAGTGCATGAGGTATAATAAACACTGGGGGTTTTTACCTCTATTTTACAGCCTGCTCTCCACTAAGTGTTATCTTGCATTCACCCTCGGGAAGCCCAATGCAGCCCACTTGCAGACTGCTCCAGACATGGCACCAACAGCACTAACCACTCTCTCCAGCTTAACAGTCCACTCTGGCCCTGCAGTATCTCCAGCCCTGCAGCATCTCCCCTACAACCCACCCTTCACAGGAGATCTGCAGCTGCCTCAAAGTCACCCTGCTCCCCTGCTGCTGGAAGATAGCAGTGGTAATTAAGGACCTCCCAGCTCCCGAGCTGGTACTCAGACAGCCAGACCACTTCAGCCCACAGTGAAAGTCTGATTAATTAAAGGCTTGTAATTAACCTTCATGGCTGGAATTTCCCGAAGACCTTCATGGGCTGAGGTGCACAAATCCCATTGACTTGAACAGGGGGCTGGAACCAAATCACTTTTGTCCCTCACTGGGAATCCTCCTGCACACCAGAAAAGTAAAACCTTTCCCAGGTTTGGACATGTTTTCCCAGCCTCACAGAGCTTCCAAGGCCTCAGAGAAATCTGGAGAATAAATCATGCACAGAAAACACTGTTAGCTGAATCCATCTATGCTGCCAGCACCACTGCCCATGCAATGGGTTTGCATATCTGGAGCTCGGAGACTGCACTGAGCTCTGCCTCATCCAGAGGAGCTACTCCAGATTTACCCCAGCGTAAGGAGGAGCATGACTCTGGTCCACAGTTTTGGTGCAAATAGCCCCAGTAATGAGGAATAACGAAGAGAAATACACCAGATCTGAGAGAAACCCAGAGGTTTTGTCTTTCATCAGGTTTTCAGTTGCTTTAGGGAGCCAGAATTTTCCCCCAAAAATGTTAACTGGGAAGCCACCTCTGCATAGGACATTTTTGTTAAGGGGGTCACTGCCTTAATGTGGTTTTCTCCAGTTAAAGGTTTCTGGTAAACGAAAGTCTGTTGTACAGCTTAATTTAGATCTGTTATTTTTTAAAGTTGTTTTTATTTGACCACATGGAGCTCAGTGACTTGTAACCCAGTCCTCAGCCTATTTTTAAATTTCATGTGGCCCTTTTTTTCAGTCATTTGTGGTTTTTTTAGAAGCATGAGAATGGAAGGACTAAATAATGTTGCTTTATCATCGAAAGCTTTTGTTTCACATGCACACAGGATCACAAGTGAGATGAGCTTGTTTGGCTCTCAGCCCAGGCTGGCTCTGGTGAAGAGGAAGTCACAATTTACTAGTGAAGGCTCCTAATCCTGTAACTTCTGGTTCATGTTAGCATCCTGTTGAAGATGTCACACATTTACCCTGTGGCTCACATCATGGTCCATATTATCCAGAGGACAGCAGACAAAACTGGACAGCCCAGTTACTGAGCATCCTGAGCAGCTGAGGCACCCAGGACTTCAGGGTCTCACCCTGCTCCCTGCTTTCCTTGACTGCTCTCCTCCTCTGGCTTGTGAGAGCTGCCAAAGCCAGCAGCATGAGAAACCCTTAGCTGAGGCAGTAGCGATGAAAGGCTGCAAGACAGAGCACAGGATCCCCCTCAGCAGCTGCACTCCTGATTCTAGAGACCAAGCTGTATTAAACCTGCTTTGAAAATCTCACTGAGCTCTCACCTAGATGCCACCTGGGGTAGCTTCTAGATCATATCACTTCCCAATTATTTGTTGAGCTCAAAAAACTTTCTTGTTTCCACTTGATGATAAAGAAGGTATGATGAAGGGGGAGAGGGATGCTCAGTCCCTTCACAAAGCAAAAGCAGAGGATCAGCCAGTTGAAACAGCCTGCATTTAAACAGGGCATTAGACAGAATTAACAGACTAGACCTCCAAGCCATCAAAAATTCCCGGCTGAATAAAAGATTGATTTCAAAGATTCAAAGATACCTCAAGGCCAGCATTTCCAAAGAAGACAGGAGCTGATTGGAGCTGAAGCATTCCTCTTGTTCAGTGCATTTGAGTGAGCACTTTAAGTCTCCAAAGATTGAACTATAAAGAGAAATTAGTTTATTAATAATTCACAGGCTTCAAGAAGAAAAAATGTCAAAAGCATATGCTCATGAACAAAGCTGATTTTATTTTCCCTGTTTGGAACTGAGCAACACGTAGAAAAGTGGAGGGTGTCGAGCTCGAAAATTTAATTCAGGGCTTTCTCTCTTCCTTCCCTTTAACCCAAGCAAGCATATATTCTGACTTGCTCATGAGCGCTGAAAGTTCTTCAAATCCCAAATGGTTTATGTGAAACATTAAAAACACACTGTCATCTTCAGCTCCTTAATAGTTCAGGACATTTTCATGGCATAGTTATTATCCAATAGCTCTTAATTGCAGCTTGTACATTTCAAGACAACACATTCACAGACTGGAATTACAGAGGTTTTAGAATCCCCATCCAGGAACGTGGTTACTCACATGCTTACTGTTAAGCCCATGAAGTATCTCACTGAGTCTGGCCCCACTTCACCAGGCACATGAAATCTGTAATATTGATATGCTTGAAATCATTCATGCCATTCCTCCTCTATGATTTGCAATATGGCACTATGATTGGTCCTTATACATTTTGGTAATTACTTGATTATAGGACACTATACACAGGAACTGAAGACTGTGGTGATTAAAATACATTAAAACAGAGACAATAAGCAGGTTGTCAATTTAAGTGTCATACGCTGCCCAGTGAAGAAATTGTAATTTACAGAGTAAGGTTGTCTTCACAATTTTTGCCCCTCTGTCTCCAGTCAAATATTGGTTCTTCTTGTGAAGGTCCTTGTTTCCCTCTACTGGACAACTGAATATCAATATTTTTAATTATATTTTTTTTTAAATTAAAACTAAATGCACTGACTCAGGGCTGATTTTGAAGTTTTCATTTACCATTGGAGAAAACTGATTTAAAACAAAACAAAAGAAAACAAAATCTTGAGAAAACTGATTTAAAACAAAACAAAAGAAAACAAAGTCTTGAGAAAACTGATTTAAAACAAAAGAAAACAAAATCTTGAGAAAACTGATACAAAACAAAAGAAAACAGAATCTTGAGAAAACTGATTTAAAACAAAACAAAATCTTGAGAAAACTGATTTAAAACAAAACAAAATCTTGAGAAAACTGATTTAAAACAAAAGAAAAGAAAACATAATCTTTCTCCAACAATTTCCATGAGAAATATTAACTTCCTTCACGCAGGCTTTTAAAGAGCACATCATGCTGTCAGGTTTTGGCTCTTACCTACTGATCTTGAAGTGGTTTTGTAGCCCCTATAAAATGAAGAGCTCTCACATCATCATTGGACCATAAGATTCCTGCAGCAGTGCAGGTAATTCTGTAGCAATAAAGCCCATACATGGACCACAGATAGGCCCAGCATGAAATCAGGAGGATGTTTACAAAGTTCCTTAACACTGCCCTAGCTGATATGAAAGATGCAGAAATAGAAAACATCTGCCAGCTGCTCCAAGCTCCTGAGGAAGACAATTGCACATCTAAAGAAACCACACTTTCCTTCTCTTAACTTCTTCTCACTACTGCAGATGGGACCATTATGGAATATAATTAACCTCAGTTTTACAGATTATTAGGCTTAGAAAGTTTGAGTCAAATAACACAAATTTGCAAATCAGGAGTGTAATTAAATTTAGGATGTGGCTGTTGGGGATTCTTCCCTAGCTAAGCAGCAGTGGGTGATGGTGGGTCTGCAAATGTGGGACATGATCCTGACTGCCAGCCCCTCTCCTATCTACAGGGCTGTACAGGTTTCCCTTGCAGCACAGGTTAGGGGGGGAAAACCCAAAGAACAACCAGAAGCAACAGCAATTTGTGGCATCTAATCTGGGTAGTTAGGACATGACCCCTGGTCCTTGTAAAAGAAATAAAATTGGAAAACTTCTAAACATGTGTTTGTCAGCAGCCTAGTCCTTACAGGATGGTGTCAAGAATAGGTTCTGGCAGGAAGGTCCTTGCAAGAGGGTGTCCAAGGAAGAACAGGTCCAGGCAGGAAGGTCCTTGCAGGAGGGTGTCTAAGAAAGAATAGGTACAGGCAGGAAGGTCCTTGCAGGAGGGTGTCTAAGAAAGAATAGGTACAGGCAGGAAGGTCCTTGCAGGAGGGTGTCTAAGAAAGAATAGGTACAGGCAGGAAGGTCCTTGCAGGAGGGTCTCCAAGGAAGAATAGGTGCAGGCAGAAAGGTTCTGTGTTGCAGCCTGGAGAAGAGAAGGCTTCCAGGAGACCTTAGAGTAGCCTTCCAGTATCTGGAGGGGGCCTACAGGAAGGCTGGAGGGGGACTACTGACAAGGTCTTGCAATGACAAGACAAGGGGCAGTGGGTTTAAACTGGTAGAGGGGAGATTGAAACTGGATGTTAGGAGGAAGTTCTTTCCAGTGAGGGCGGTGAGACACTGGCACAGGTTGCCCAGGGAGGTTGTAGAGCACAGAAGCACAGAATGTGATCTTTGATCACGTTCTGTGCTTCTGTGTTCCACAACCTCCCTGGAGCTGTTCAAGGCCAGGTTGGATGAGGCCTTGAGTGACCTGTTCTAGTGGGAGGTGCCCCCACCTATGGCAGGGGGTTGGAACTAAATGATCTTTGAGGTCCTTTCCAACCTTACCATTCTATGATTCTATGATCCTCATTCTTACTCCTGGAAAGGGGTAAGAGACATTTCTGTCCTTCAGTCCTGGGTATGCTCATGGCCGCAAACTGGGACACCCCTAAATAATCAGCTACTGCTACTGGGTTTCTTTTCCATAATCTCAGAGAAATCTCAAACCATGACCCAAACTCTACAAGGAAAACCAAGATTCTGAGTGCGAGTTACATTATTCATGTGTCAGTCCCACTCGTTTCTCGGTTTCCTTTATTGAATCACAGAATTACTGCTTTTGGAAGGAATCTGATGATAAAGAAAGCCACCTCCCAACAACCGATGAGAACAATAAAAGAAGAAGCCAACCATCATGATTCTAAAGAAAATCCACCAACACCAGGTCCCTGAAGCAGCTGTGATTCCCATGGGATTCTGCTCTGACTCAGAACATGGGCTGCAGCCGATGCTCAGCCCCCTGGATCACACTCACAGCCAACAAACTGCTGTGCTCTGAATATAATACTTTTAACCAAGTGAGTTTTTTTCCCCCCAAGATAATTACTTATTTCACCTCTGAATGAACCAAAGTCAAACTAGTTCCAGAGCAGCAGTAGAAGAATGTAAAAAAGCTTAGATGAACCCTTTGTGAGATGACTTTCCTTTTTTATCCTTCTCTCTACAAGGAATGTGTGGCCCAGAGACAGAGATCATTGTTCTTTCTGCAGGTTCCTCACAAGATGCAGAGTTGATGGTGCACAAAGAGCAAAGCAAAGCTAGTTTAGTTGCTCTTGGATGCTTTTAGCTGTTTCCTATCATTCTGCATTGCTCAAGCAAAGGATTAGGTTTTTGTTGCTGTGATAGGTGAACTGCAAGAGATGGAGGTTCAAATTCTAGAGTTACTATTTCATCCTCTCCCAGGCCAATTTCCTCTTGGCTCCATCTGGAGTCCTTGAAGTCCAATGAAGTTTTGCCTGACTATGGAGTGAGTAATGTTTCCAGGAATCAACATTTGGAGATAATACCAAACTGAATATCTTTGCTAGATTAACTTTCCTCCTAAGGTCATCTCTGTAACACTCAAGCACACAATGTGTTATTTTCAAAATGAGCTAGCCTCTATCTGTTTATCCTAAGGCCAACGTATGAATTACTGCTCATTTTTCCACAAGGCACATATGATTTGAGGCTATTAGGCAGTGCTGGTCCATACCTCCACTGGACAGATGTGTTCCTTGGGAGTGGTTGTCCAGGGTTTGCCAGTAATAACCCATTGCAGGCAGCAAAATCAATCCCAATGAGTTTCAGAGGGACCCTTCCAAAGCTCCCCAGCATGTGACAGAGGGCTGCTAATGAGAAGGAGAGATCATATTCATTGCATGAGTGACAGGTGAAAGGGAAGATTAACGTTAGCATACACCTGCTCTTTGGTGCCCCAATTAAGACCTCCTACTGTCAGCAGTAACATAAGATGCAAATAAGCCAATGCCCTTCCCCCTCTTCCAGGAAGGCTACAGCAGGATTTGGAATAAAGTACAGTTAGAAAAGAAAGGCAAAACCTTGAATGTCCTCCTTACTCAGAGTCATTTGCTTGCTTACTGGCTTTCTCCCTTTCCTGCCTTCTCCTTGCCACTCTTTACCTCATTCTTCTCATCTAGAGAGGGAATATGGCCTGGTTTTGCAAGGAATGCCTGCCCTGGGGACAGACTGGAAAGCTGTGATTTGAATTGACAATATTTATCCCTGCTTTAAATTCATTTGAACCAACCTTGCTCAAGCCACTGGCAATAGGCAGAAGTGTTTGGAATTATCATTGAAGGAGATAGGTAGACTGGAGAAGGAGGGGGTTGTTCATCAGCTTATCCTGCTCTGGGTCTAGGGAACTGCTTCTGAGGCAATATTTTAATGCAGCATTGGCAATCTGTGATGGACTATTGCAAATCCATGAGCAGCTCCTGTGACTGCTTTTCCAATATGTCCATACTATCCCTTTCTGCCTCCTCCTACTGTCCAATATGAATCAAACATTGCTTATCGGATGGAATTCCAGCTGCCAAGGCATTGCAGACTTGTGCTCAAAAGTAATTGTCCTTTCAGCTGTCTTATAGATGTTGTGTGAGGGGAGAAGCCTGGGAAATGCAAACCCATTAAAAAAAAAAAAGAAAAACCAAACCAAACCCATTAAAAAAAAAACCCCAAACAAACAACAAAACAAAACAACCCCACACACAATTAAAAAAAACCCCAAACCAAACAACAGGAATTTGAACAAAATTGCACTCTTTGCTGCATGAAACAAACAAATATGGTTAGGGGAGGTTTGAAAACTTTTTTGTTTTGTTTTGTTTCTTTTTCAATAGGTTAAAATGCAAAACTACAATGAAATTTTGGGTCCAGAGATCAGTCCTCCAGGACCTCTGCCTTCCTTTCCTCTGCCCAGCCTAATGGGCAGCGGTGACTGCGCTGTGTAGCAGGCAGGCGGCCAGGGCACTTGGCCTTTCCTTCCTTCTCTCAGCTCTGCTGGCTGTTGGAAAACATGCATCAATTTGTTTTTCTCCCTTCAGGCAGAAAATAAAATTGGCAAAAATCTTCCCGACAGGAAGCCCTGGTTTAAATTTTCCCAAGGGGAAGGGGCAACTCAGCAAAGTCAGAATTTTCCTGCAGAAAATTTCAATTTGCGTAAAGACAAATTTTTATTAGAACAATTTCTTGACAGGAAACGTCTAGAAAACCCATTCCAGAGCTTTATTGGCAGAGAAGTGAACTCCTGCATTTCACAACCTTGGACTCTTTTCCCCTTCAGCAAACTGCTGGCTTTTGACTGTGCAATTAAAAATACCTCAAATGCTTTAGGTTGTTGGCCTATTGCACTTTCTCTTTGGGGTGATTTAGCCCAAATTGTCTAAAACAATTATATATGCATAGAGTCCAAAAGCTCTAGAAACTTATCCATAGGAAGGGGATACAATTCATGGGATACTCCCTACTTGATTTATCTGGTCTTGTAATCTCTTGACGATACCCATAGACAGGAGTTAAGTGGAAAGCAATAATTCTGTGGCTCAGTTTCTCAAATTCCTATTTGTACTGAAATTAGAGCTGTGAAATCCTCTTTTTTCCCAGTAGTGTTGTGAGAATAAATTCTTCCATGGCACTAAAAGACCCTCAGATGTTAGTGCTGAGTGCTTGCAAGGGTACACAGAAAGATGGATGGCCTGTGTCCTTAGGCCCCAGAAATCATTAAGTTCCACTGCTCTGCAAACCTATCTGATCTGCTAGGTCTGTTCTCCAAAGCTGTTTGCATCCAGTTTTCTTCTCTGCAGGCACATTCAGTGAGATTGAAATTGGCAAATTGAAAGTCAAAAGGGTGTTTTGGAGAAAATCTACTATGAAGAGAAAACACACCACAAACCTCGTTTATGGCAGAGGGCTGCTTTGGATATTAGGAAAGAGTTTTTCACAGAGAGAGTGGTCAAGCACTGGAATGAGCTGCCCAGGGAGGTGGTGGAGTCACCAACCCTGGATGTGTTTAAGGGTCGTTTGGATGTGGTGCTTAGGGATATGGTTTAAGGTGAATCTTGTAGAGTAGGGTTATAGGTTGGACTTGGTGATCCTGAGAGGCTTTGCCAACCTGGATGTTTCTGTGATTCTGTGCTGCTGGTGCACACCACAACTGACTCTTCCCAGCCTGGTCTCCCAAACTCTTTCTGCTGCTCTCAGCCACAGACTTGGGCAAGTACCAACAGATATCAGGCACAACTGTACAGGTAACATCACAGCAAATATACATTTTTCTTCCTCCAGGCACTCATCATCCTATTCTGTCCTCTCCCAGGCCTCCACAGCTGCACTGTATCTTCTCTCTTTTTGAACGACTCAAAAGTAATCAAATTAACCTCAACATTTTCTTAGTAGGTTTGCATAAATGGGATCATTGTGAGAGCACTGAATGACAAGGAGCTGGGGTACAGTGTCTTTAGCCAGCCTGGCTTCCAGTCTGATCTGCTGCTTTATCCCAGCTGTCATTCATCATGTCAGGTCCATGAGGATGATCAGAGGGCTGGAGCAGCTCTCCTATGAGGACAGGCTGAGAGAGTTGGGACTCTTCAGCTTGGAGAAGAGAAGGCTTCGAGGAGACCTGATAGTAGCCTTCCAGTATCTGAAGGGGGTCTATAGAAAGGCTGGGGAGGGACTATTGACAAGGTCTTGTAATGACAGGACAAGAGGTAATGGGTTTAAACTGGCAGAGGGGAGATTTAGACTGAATCCTCCTTTAGTCAAGAGGAAGTTCTTTACAGTGAGGGTGGTGAGACACTGGAACAGGTTGCCCAGGGAGGTTGTGGCTGCTTCCTCCCTGGAGGTGTTCAAGGAGAGTTTGGGTGAGGCCTTGAGTGACCTGTGCTAGTGGGAGGTGTCCCTGCCTATGGCAGGGGGTTGGAACTAGATGATCTTTGAGGTCACTTCCAACCTTACCATTCTATGATTCTATGATTCCACTCTGGAGAGTTACAGACCCTATGAAGATATACTGGTGGAAAGAGAGGTGCGTGTGCTGCCTGCCTTGTGCACAGTTATTATGCAGACACATGAGAAAAAAATAATTAAAAAAAAAAGAATCTGCATTTATGTATTAAGGGATGTTAATTTGCTCAGAGTAATTTTCCATAGATTTTATTGATTGACTTCAGGCTTTAAGGGTTTAACTGCCATGTCAGTTTGCCCACTTTAATTTAGCATGTGGATGACTTATAACAACAAGCTGGTTTTATCACTTGAAACCTTTCCTAATTAATGATAGACAAAAGAAGTATAGAGAAAACACTCTGGGTGAGCACATTCCTTTTCCTTCTCTTTCATACTGGAAAAGCTCTTAAAACTTGTGAGCTTCAATAAGCTTCAATATTTGGAAAACTGTTAAATGCATAGGCATAGCAGCAGCAACAACTGTGCAAAACTAATATATCTCACAGGGCTGGAATTACTGCAATAAGGATTGTTCCAGATTTAGAAGAAGAAAAATAAGTATCGCTATGAAATGCTTTTATCAGGGTCTTCAGCCTCATCATTTTATGCTGCTCTGATTCATCTATTAGAGTGTACACATGCTAGGAAGGAAGTCAGATTTTTACAAAAGAAAAAAAGGAAAAAAAAAAAGAAGGATCAAACAGGGATACAATAATTCTCCTACTGGCTCAGTTTACAGTGCTGGGCAATACATCGGACACCTCCCTCTTTCATTTGTCCATCTGTAAACTGTTAAAACAATTCTCACCCCAGCATCCAGGAGAAATCAATCATCAAGACTGAACTGAACCAAACAGCAGTTAAGTTCTTGGATGGAAGACATAATAGAAACACAAATATTTTTACTTGAAGTGTTATACTGCCCTCCATGTAGACTCTACTGGTGGGGATGCTAAACACTGCACATTCTCCTTGCTTTCAGCACAGTCTGTACTTTCAAACTTTTTTTTTTTTTTTTGTTAGAAGATTAACAACAGCAATAAGATTTTCTTTATCCCAAGCCCCTTGTGAGGCTGTACCCAGTAATAGGCATTGCAAAATCCCAAAGTTTTCAATTCTGGGAGACAGCCCTGGTGGCTGCCTTGTAAGCAGACTCTCAAGCATCGTATGGTGAATCACTTCAGAGTGATCCTCACGGTTAGTTGACCTTTCCCTGTCCCTTTATTTGCAATTTCAAGCACTTGATATCATGGAGTCAAACCTCTAAAGCAGTCATGACAATGCTTTGCAGATGACTTTTGTTAGGCCGCATCTGGAGTACTGTGTCCAGTTCTGGGCCCCCCAGTTCAAGAGGAACATAGAACTGCTTCAGAGTGTCCAGTGCAGAACCACAAAGATGATTAAGAGAATGGAACATTTCTCTTGTGAGAAGAGACTGAGGGAGCTGGGGCTGTGCTGCTTGGAGAAGAGGAGACTGAGAGGTGACTTCATCGATGTTTATAAATATGTAAAGGTGAGTGCCAGGAGGCTGGAGCCAGGCTCTGCTGGGTGATGCCTGATGACAGGACAGAGGGCAATGGGTGGAAGCTGAGGCATAGGAAGTTTCATTTAAGCATGAGGAGGAATTTTTTTCACTGTGAGGGTGACACAGTTCAGGGGGATTGTGGAATCTCCTTCTCTGGAGATAGTCAAAACCTGCCTGGACACAGTCCTGTGCGATCTGGTATAGGGGACCCTGCTCTAGCAGGAGGCCTGGAATGGATGATCTTTCAAGGTCCCTCACAGTCCCTGACATTCTATGGTTCTGTGACTTTGAGGTCATTAAGGAGGAAAAAACTTACATTACCTGGTTTTGGTCACACTTTGAACTCTTTCCTTGAAATCACTTGGCGTTGAGTTTTCCTTTGGGTTTCCGAACGGTAGCAGAAACTCTTGTGCAACCCCATGTATCCAGCAGCTGGAGCTGTGATAAAGAAAGATCATGAAGTACTGCAAAGCACAAGATCAATTTAAAAGTGGGCAACACTACCAAGCTCATGAGAAAGCAAGCACAAACAACCAAATTTGTTCATTATGGAGGCAGTCATGAAGCAGAGCCTGTACAGACCACCTATTGAGGGTGTATTTCTCCAGCAATTCCACCACATCCTTCCAGTGACTGCCTAAAGAGACACAGTGTGACAGGCAGCACAGGGGCTGAGCCACATCATCCATTGCAACAGCAGGTGAATCCAACAAGGCTTTTTAAAAAGGGCTTTACCACAGACAAAAAGCTTTCTGCAAATCTAGGAATTCTCTTTCCTATTCCTTGGGGTTTTTTTTGCAACAAGCTTCCACTTTATAATTAAAATTAATTCAAATATTCCAGAGCTTGTTTTCAATAAATCATACAGAGAGAATAGTTTAGGATGCAGCTAGAATTTGAGCTGCATGCTACAATAATGGTAGTGGTGCCCAACTTTCCATCAATTTTGTCAAAGGCCTAGAGGCTAAACAGATGGGGAAACTGAAGTCCTGCCAGAAGTCATCCCACCACCCAGTGGCCCTACTTCTCCTAGCTCCCAGTGCCATGCCCTAGTCCCTCAGCTGCAGGGTCTTCCCAGGCATAAACCTGAAGACCCCATATCTGGCTGTACTAAAGGATGCTTTCCTTTCCTGTGTGCCCTCAACCACACGACTTACACAAATCACTGTGTGGCCCAAGCATAAAGCAGAGACAATGTACACGATAGCTTCCAGTGCCTTGCCAGGAACTTTTGTTCAGAAACTGTCTTCCAAACTCCTAGGTCTGTCCGTTCTTCAGTGGTGGCCTTGGCATGCTGCAAAGACAGCACATCATTTGTCTGTGAGCTCCTCAGCTGTGCACATGGCAAAGTTTCTTGTGGAGCTCCCATTGGTCCTGATGATGCTTTCGGTTTAGCAAATGTTTATGTGACTCTTGGTTGGAAAAGGATGGAAAGAAGTCCAGGCACATCACTCTAAATAGATCTGTGGGTAACACTTTAGCTACACATTGAACTTAGATTTAGTAGCATCGTTATTGCATGTAATGTTTATTTTATTAGGTTTATTTTATTAGTGTGCCCACAGCAGAATGTAAGCCTTGTCTTTGTCAACTCAAAAGGCGCCCCACAAGAGGCTCTGAGTAGAAAAATATGGTGCACTTCATTTTTTCCTTTGGAAAAGCCAAGCAGATGCTGATGAGTGGATAGTCACAATAAGTGTGTGTTTTGAATACAGTGCTAAGTTCTGAAGCTCAGCTGAGTTAACTTGGTGGGAAGTTTGGTTTAATTCGATCCTGTCTCTGAGTGTTCATAAAATGATGCAATTCAGCTTTAACCAGATGAGTAGTATCATCAAAATACATTATTTAAATCCTACCCCCTCAACCATGTGGCCAAATTGGAAGAAGTGTCACTTAAGTATCTCCTTCCAGGCCAGGAAAAGATCAGTCACACTTTAAATTAAGTGTCTCAAGTAAGGATTTAATTTAGACTTAATAAGACAGCGATTGTACATTAAATACCATTGGGTTATTAAAACCATATTCATTGAGGTTTTACAGCTATGTCAGGACAATATGCCATAAATGGAAAAACTCTAACAAGGCACAGTTATTGATTATGACAACATGTGCTAGATAGGATGCATTCATGTGTTCAATAAAAATAAGATAATCATAGAAGAAACACCTACAAGCATGTTTCTCTGAGTCTCCATCTACCTCTCCACCAAAGAGACAGAGCACTCAAAAAAAAAGAGTAAAGTTCCCCTCATCACCTCCTTAAGAATGAGACTTGTTTGCCCTACTGTTGGAGAAACTGAGGCATAGAGAGGCATTTCCTCAGGATTTGTTAAAAAGCATTTAGGAAGGCAGAGATTTAAACCCACCCTTATGCTTCTCCTCCTGTGCTTCGATCACAGGACAAATCTGGTAAAGACAGGGTGGGTCTGAATGAAGAGGTTGCTGATCCCAACATGCCAAGGACACGCATGTGCCCAGACATCAAAGAGGATATTCAGTGGGGTCTACCAGGGCAGACCCCTGCTGAAGATGTGTGAGGACTGAGCAGACCTTCGTGCTCAGCATGAGTGAAGCACAGTAGAAGCTAAACGCGTTAGAGTCTGTGTGTGGGGAGCAGGCAATACCTCTGCCCGTGCAATGCTGGGAACAATATTGCATCTGTATATATTCACTTCCCCACAAATATGCTATCTGTGTGTGAATGTGTACGTACAATACACGTATATGTGTAGAAGAGGACTCTAAGGAGGGACTTTCCCACCAGAGCAAGACTTGGAAAATGAGAATGTTTATACAAAAAAAGCATTGCCTTTGCCAAAAAGTTTCTGTATTCCCCTTACTGTTATTAGAGACATTTGTGTTTAGATCAGAGCTCCCAGCCCTGCCTCTCCTTCCATCTGAGCCTACACAGATTGCATAATCCTCTGTTTGTGGCATCATCATATGTTGCTATAGAGATAGGGAAAAAGTCTGTGATGATGATGATGTCAAATCGCTCAGCCAGATAACTCCAATACCAAGACAGGGGAAAAGAGGGTTGGTAACCAGAAGCAAAGCACCATCTCCAGTAGTCAGTACAGAGGAACGGTAATATTATTTATAGACCTTTAAAGGTAAACAGATGTCAACTCCAAACAAGCACAACTTGAAAGCTTCCCCTAGTGTGAAAGTCCTCAGCCCTGCTCTCACTTTCAAAGACTTTGCTTCATCAACAGGACTTTTTCAGTTGCTCTTTTATTCGATGAGCTCTATAAATTTGGGAGTAGTTATGCTGTTAGCGCCTTGGGAATGCAGCAACTCCATGAATACTTTGTCTGTCTCATCCTGTGGCTGTGTCTGGAGAGGGGCAAAGAGTGAAAATGTAGATCCACTACTCATAAGCAATATATATTGCTTCTATTTGGGACTTCAGCATGGTTCAAACCTGGATGCTCTGCTGTTTTGTCAGATAGGAGCACCCAAAATCCCTGTGGCAGGGAATTCACAGAGGTGGCAGGGAGGTAGAGACATGGCTGTGGTAGGACCCCTTATGCCTGAGTGCACATAGAGATTCCAGAATTGTAGTTTTTCCTTAGAAATTAGAATATTTCTGTCTCTTGAACATGGAGTGCCCTGGTTGCCCAGCTTGGTTCAAAGTTCTCCCTCACTGTCTGCACTGGAAGTCCCCAAGGCTGCACAATGAGGTCATCGCAGATGGGATCACAGTTGGGAGCATCTTGCCCAAGCTGCTAGAGGAAGGAAGGTCAGAGAAGCCCAACACTTGTAGGCAAATCTGGTTCTTGCTCCTAGGGTCCTGGTATTCCAGGCATCAGAGAGACCAGTCCTTCACCTTGGGCTAGATGCTGCAACTGGGTGAGGAGTTGCAGAGCCTGAGCCACCACCACTAAGGGAGTGCAGGCTGCATGGGTGCGTGGCTGTGGAGGTCAGGGGACTGGCATACCTCTGCCTGCACCACATCATGTACAGCCAGCTCAGAGGTACCACAGTGTAAGGAGGGCTTCAGGCTGCCAAGGGATGGCTGTCTTCATATGGACCTCCACTGGGTCAGATGAACCTGTACTAGTGGGAGGTGTCCCTGCCTATGGCAGGGGGTTGGAACTAGATGATCCTTGAGGTCCCTTCCAACCTTACCATTCTATGATTCTATGATTCTATGATCACAAAGTAATTCAAGCCCTCTTCCTAGCAAGGGGTTTTGGTAGAGCAGCAGACAACCTGAGAGGCCAGCGTGGGTTGGGTTGGCAGCCACATAACAGACTAACAAAACAGACACACATGGAAGTGTCACAGACTCCCTGTGTCCTGTGCCAGTCCTGCAGTCACCATCTCACCAGTTTGTGATCTCAGGCTTCTACCCTGATGTGCAAACTTCGGAGACACTTTGGTATGCAAGTGCCAATGCTGGGGAAGCAGATCTGATCTCGCATGTGTATTTCATCTCACATTTCTGCCTACATGCAAGTTTTTCTGCTAGCTTTTCAGCACAATCAAAAACCAGGTTTACATGACAGTTGAAGGAAGCTGATCTAGAGAAATGATTATATTATACAGTTTCTCTGAACAGCAGAAAATAGTGGTTCCATTTCTTTCCACCACAGACTGTTTAATTACCAGGGTACCGTGGAATGCCTGCATTGTAATAAAACTCCAGTGTGTATCCAGGTACCAGGGGATTTATTAACTTGCACTCAACACTGGCAATCAGCAGCCTGGGTCAGATGTGCCTGGTGATGATGACATCATCATTTTTGGCAGCTCTTTCCAACGAGCGTTGAGTGAGGTAATGTCCCCCAAATTAAAACTGACAGCAGGACTAATAATGATAGATTCTTTGAGCCCTTTCTTTGTGTTTGGAATTGGTGTTCTATTTCTTCCATCGGGGGGCTGCCAAAAGATCATCATAACATTCACCCAGAATTTCAGCACACCACCAGTAAGAGTGATAGTGGACACCAGTGACTGTTACTGGGTGAAGAGGTTACTTCAGGATGGTCTTGTCACATGCAGGCACTCACTGACTGTATTTTCTACTGGAGATGGGCAGGTCTCATGGCACCAGACCAGCTGCCATCCTCACAAACATGCCAACATCCAACTCTGGATGTACAACTGGAAATAACTAATGGGGATGTGGCTGTTGGCAGCTAAGGGAGATAGTGCCTTTTCCCTGCAGACCTACATCGATTTCAGTTGGAGAAAGGTTGCTACAAAGTGTGTCCTGCTCCAGGCATTTAAGGCATCTCCAGCTGCACACCATCTTACCTCCTAGGTAAGATCATTAAGCCCAGAAAACCTTGCCTAGGTTTTCAGATTTCAAGTAAATTTTAGGGGGAGTTAAATTATTATTTCTGGAGGGCCAATTTGCAGGTGGTTCAGCGTGTCTGGCCCAGGAAGATTTTGCATATTTGTTTTTGAAGTTTTCTTAATGGAAAGGAAGGGAAATCCAAGCTGTGGCTGACACCCTGTGATCAAGCTCCCTCAGCCCAAGACATCAGCAGCCACAAAAAGAATGCCACGAGCGTGGAGCATACACAGCAGCCAAACTGACCCAGTGCAAATGGGCCTGCTGACACCAGAGGACATGAACCTGCATCTAATTAAATGTCTGAATCTGGCCTTCTCTTTTGCTCAGCTGAATATCATAGGGAAAGGTCTTCCCGGAACTGTTTCAGCAGTAACCACCATCTATCACTATTAGGTCCCAGGCACATAACAGACTTTAGACTTTCTGTACAAAAGACACAGAGCATCCAAGGTTTCACTTCCTGCACCTAGTCCCCTTTTTCTCCCCCTGCTCCCATTATTTGAGCATTTTTTTTCCTTGAATTCTACTCAGATTCATCTCCTGTAATTTCTCTGTGTTGTTTTAACCTGTCTTTCTCCCTTCTTCCTCACCTGTATTCTCCACCGAGACTGACACAACCAAATAATAAAGCCTGAATGCAAGCCTAAGCTTCAAAGTCAGTTTCCTTATTTGAGTTTGCCAAAGTGTCCAGAAGGAGACTTGAAAGATTAACAAAGGTAAGTACCTGGGGTTTTCCTGTTAATTGTATTCTGTCACAGCAGCAGATGGAGGTGGCTTGGGTATTTGTAGAGTCTATTGACAAATTAAATCCTCTGATGGTCGTTAGGCACTAAAACGAAGAAATAGAAAAACTGGAGCTGTTTGGATCTCAAATGGCTTATATTAAATAGTATTTACTGCCCCTAATAGTCACCTAGCTCAGATAAAATCCATCTCAGCAGTGCATTACTCTGCCTGAGCACAAGCTATAGACCTGAGCACTTTTATGCACTTAAAATGCCGTAAGAGCATTTTACTGTACTATCTCGGTGTGTAGGTGGATGCCACAGTGCATAGTGCAGTCCCTGAACACTCTCATGACAAAGGCAGACCCTGGTAGGCCCTACAGTCCTTGAGTTATCCCCACCCCTTTCTCCACATTCAAGAGCACAGACACACTGCCTCTATATTGCTAAGTCATAATGAAGACATGGAAATCTGAAATAATGATGGAAGAAATGAGCAAAGTTTTGGTCATTGTTTAATTTCCTAAGAGAACAACTCCACCTAAGATTCATTCTGCCAACTCTGACAAAGTGGCCAAAGATAAAGACAAATATGCCTCAGAGATGGAGCACAGCTGTTAAACTAACAGTGAAGGGGGGAAAGCCCCCCCACAATAATATAATTAGTAGCTGTGCCCTTTCCGTATTTCTCCCTCCACTGCTATTGGTGAGAAACACACTTTGAGATTTTAATTTTTGCTATACAGATGTTGCCCTTAAAAAATCTACTAACAACCTTGTAGAACTCCATCTCTCTAATGATGATAAAGTGCTTTAGTTAATTAAACCTCACAGCATTTCTGAAAGTGTCAGACTAAAGAGTGCAGCAGCCTCACTGCAAAATGCAGCACTCCCAAAAATGTGTTTGTGGCTTTTGCACAGCCACTCTCCACCCTCCCGCCCCCCTGCTCCTATCAGTTGCAAAGGAACCTCAGGGGAAGTTTATACACAAATTGACAGAGAAAATGCATTGGAACTGCTTCTACTGAAAGGTTTGTTGGGGTTTTAATCAAAGTTTCTGCTCTGTTACCACAGCTAAAATGCTTTGGCAAAATTCATCTTGATTTTGCCTGAGATTTCAACAGAATGGTTTGTGAAGCAGAGAGAGGACTAAAGTGTCTCTCTGAAGAAAAGGAGGGGAGAACATGCAGTCAGTCCAGACCCTGATCTTGAGGTCTGAGTCTTATACTGCAAAAAAACTTGGAAACATTGCTTCTCTTGTCAGCGCAAAAACATCTCAAAATTGCAAAATGTGGTCACCAGACACAACTGCAGTTTTACATTCAGTTCTATCAACAGGCAAGTTTGGGTCTGCTTTATATTTCCTCCAGGTAGTGGGGTTGATAGCACATGTAATTACAATAATGTCTCCAGTCAATACCGACTTGTAACAACCACTTCTCATGGCTGTGTACACATAGATGGCATCTGTACATCTGAGCCTACTTCATGAAGAAATAAGCATGAGGTGTGCTATTAAAGCTCTGCTCTACTCCCTGTTGTTTTACTTTGAACTCGGTGTAGGAAAATCAACAAAGCTTTCACCTGTGATGAGACCCTTTAACCAAGGTCACCTCACAGCAGTTTAGACACTGCCTCACTGCACGGTGCTGGTCCTGAGGATTCCAGAGAGGTTTTCGGTAGACAGGTCAGCCCATGGGTTTGTGCTTGATTCATTCAGGCTCTGGCTCAGCAGATTAATCAAAGGACAATGTGATATGAAAGAGGACATCACACTCACTTCCATGTTTACTGAGAAACCAGACCCACTCTGCCAAACTCCAGTCCCTGTGTGGAGTTTGGCTGTTAGATTTAAACCAAGCAAGAGCTCATCTAGGATAAAGAGACTGATGCAGAGCTGCTTGCAGAAATACATATATTGGCAGTCAGGATTCATACAATCTACCTGGGGAGACAGCAAAGCAGCAAGACTTATCTTCACATCAGGTACCAGCTTCACTCTTATTAACATTGTGGGTCCTGCGGTGGCTTCCTTCTCTCCAAAACCCACTAATTTAATGTACAGTACAGTCATTCTATGTGGGGGGAAAGAGAAATTCTTTCTTCCTTCCTGTTGGAAAACACTTTGGCAGCAAGGCTTGGATTGTTTTCTTTGTAAATTATATTCATGCTGTTTTCAAGATGTTTTCCTGGCTTTATTGAAATTTGACCAATTTAACGAGTAATGTAGAACTTGTTTCCATGTTAAAAAACTCTCAGAGCTGCTTGGGAATAATTATTAAAACTTCCATGTGTGCAGCAAAGCCAGGCACTTTTGCAAGAAGGAAAAAAAAAAAAAAAGAGTCCATAACAGAAGGACATTGCTCTAACAATAGGCAAAGCAATATAGAACCCATGGGCACCGACCTTTGGAGACAAGAGACTCTGCTGGCTCTGTGCCAGAAACATAACCCTCACACCTGGTTTGGATGCCAAATTCCACTTCAAAAAAGTTTTAATTACAGATAAGGGACCAATACAAAGCCCTGAAATTGATGGAGAGTCTCACGTGGAGTCTAACACAATGCAAACCAGGCTCTGAAGAGCTGATCTTGTGCGCAGCAGTTACTTGTGCTCCTTATTCCTTCAACTCCCCTTGAACCAGTGCTTCAGGGCACAAAGGCCTGGTTTGCTGCAAGCCTTGTTTGACACAGATGTGGGTGACAGGTAAAGCAGCCACCTCATCTCTGTGTGACCCACATAACAGCTGTGTCCAGCCCAGAACACTGGTAGGTATCTACCCCAACACTTTTGGTTTTGTTAAGTAGGGATGGATGTTAAACCTAGGGTTTAATAAGTCTGACGCCCACAGTCACACACAGCTCCACACTCCACAGCATTAATCTGCCTCTTATTTTTTTTCCTCATTTTTTCCCTCCAATACCCAAGGTGCTTGGATGGGCAGTGGACAATATTTGCCCCCTAAACTGAAGGGTTTTACTGCCATCAGACACATGTTACTTTAGCAGTAGGTTTTAGATGATCCTCTTTAGAAACAACATCTCTAATCTTGCTCCAAGCAAACCAGCAACTGCAGCAGCCTCCTGAAATACCAAGCCTGTTCTGCACGAGTAACAAGCGGTAGCAGCATGTTTCATGCAGCTGCTCCAATAACATTAAAAACTCCAGCTAACCTTTTTCCATCAGGTCCAATTTCAAATTGGTGGCAGTGGTGTAGATGGCCACACATTCATGCCCCCAAAGCCCTTTGAGCTTAGCTCCATCCAGAACTGGATGAGAGCAGCAATACCGGGGAGATTTGCCGCAGACCTGTGTCAAGATGGTGGGGGATGTCCATGCAGTTATTGAAGCAGAAAGCCAAAGGCAGCCCTTGCTGGTTGTACAGGATGCGAGGAGAGCGTTGTGCACGTGTAGCTTACAGAACTGAAATACAGAAGCTGACATTTTTATGACTTCCATAATCTTTCCAGTAAGCAGTGTTGCAACGCGGCAGAGCCCAGCTCAGTGCCCATGAGAGGTATGCGGAGAGACAGGGGTGGCATGTTCGGGTGGCAGCTGGTGCAGTAATGCACTCCTGCCAGTCCTCTGGGGACTCTCTCCAAACTCCGATGCCAGTTTACACAAGGAACTCTCACCAGCTTATAAGAGACATGAAAATCTTGCAGATTCTGCTTATTCTCCCTGGTGGCTAGAAACAGGTTCGTGTGGGCACACATAGACGCATGTCCGTTTTCCCACCTCATGCCCCTTTGAGGACAGCTTTACAGGCAGTACTCCTCTGCAGCTGCTTTCAGGTCCCGCTTTCTCCACGTGGTTCCCTCTAACACTTACAGTCCTCACCGCAGAAACAAGGGAAACACGGGGAGAGGTTTGGGCAACCGGAATAAAGGGGCAGACGTCTGAATCAATGGCTAAACAAGCGCATTTGTGAATTTATGGGCACTCCCAGCTTTTAGCTACTTCTGCACTGCTAGTTGGCTCAGCGGCTCTGAACAAAGCCCTTGTAACACTTGCATTTCCTCAGCATCAATAATACATCTCATGGGGGTAGGCTGTGCCATGCTGCGGAGAATTGAGCCGCACCGGGTGTCACGCTGCTGCAAGCCAGTGCGAGGTAACAGGACTAGATGGGGCTGTTGCAGCTGTAATGTGATCCAACCTGGCAGAGCAGAAGCTCTGCTCCAAGGGAAGCACCGTGGCTTCATCACTCATAAAGTGCCTCTTTTATTTTTCCTTCATTTAAAACTTTTTTTTTTTCTCCCCCCCCATCTAACACCAAAGTTGCTACATCTGCCTGGTTGTTACTAATTCAGGATACATTTAAGGTTATGTTCATCAAACATCTTTCAGTCAAAAGGATGAGAAGCCTCTACAGACATGAGTCATGCCAAGTGGCTTGACCTTGCAGCATGAGCAATCAAGGAGGTTTGATCTTCCAGGAAGGCACAAGATTATTTTTCAGTGCATTATAAAAAGGTGAAGGAGGTGGAGCTAAAGGAGCAAAAAGTTGTGCTTCCTTATCCCAACAAGAAGGGCTTGGGTTTTGCAAGGAGCTCAAAGATGTGGCAGATACCCATGCACTTCCAGAGGAACTTAGCTGCTTTAATGTCTTTGAAATCTTCCTGCCTGGCACCACCTTCATCTTATCCACCATTTACAGTGCCCACCCCTTAGAGCAGGCAGCAACTCATCTTTTCCATGTATATGAAGCTCAAATAAAGCATTCAGGAAGCCATTCCACCTTTGCAGCTCTCAGCTCATGGGTTCACTTTAGTGCCTGGACAGAAGAGTAAAAATGGGTATAGGAGACAGCTTAAAATGAAAAAAGATCCTTTTCAGAAGTGAACCATCAGCTGAATGTGCTGCATACCCTTAAGAGCACATCAAGTACCAAAAACCTAAAGTTACTTTCAGGATTAAAGTAACACCCCAGATAGTGTGTTTATTGAAATGCAGCACTGTTTCAATATAAATGGCATTTATATATAAATTAAAGTGATTTATTTACCTTCTTTTTCTCCAGGGACAGAGGACAATGCGTGGGTTGCAGAGCTTTGCTTGGTGTTTGCTTGTGCTTTTTGCTGGCAAAACTGAAGTCTGCCTGTGTCCAGATGTTTATTCCCTGTGCTTGATTGGGAATGACATGTAGGGGACAAGCAAAGCTTAGATAAAGTAAGGAGTTATGGGAAAGTAATGCAGTCAAGTATGGAAGAGGACAGCAGAACTCATCCAAACCCAGCACATCTCACTGCCTACTAAGCATTATTCTGAATCAGTGAAATCACAGTATCACAAGGGTTGGAAGAGACCTCAAAGATCATCAAGCCCAACCTGTTACCACAGACCTCAAGACCAGACCATGGCACCAAGTGTCACATCCAAACGCGCCTTGAACACCTCCAGGGACAGTGACTCCACCACCTCCCTGGGCAGCCCATTCCAGCAGCCAATGACTCTCTCAGTGAAGAACTTTTTCCTTACCTCCAGCCTCAACTTCCCCTGGCACAGCTTGAGACTCTGTCCTCTTGTTCTGGTGCTGGTTGCCTGAGAGAAGAAGGTAAGTTAAATGTTGGTAAGTAACCCACACTACTGTTAGATTTGTCACCTGAGAAAAAAACACAGTGAATTCTTCTTTGATTTTATGTTTCAGCACAAGTTTCAGCACACAGTTTCCTTTGCAGCTGCTCCTTGGTGGTGTCAAAGCTTGGGGACTCATTGAAAAATTCTCTGTCTACATAGAAGTGAGTCTGCAATATGTTGCAGCTCTTAAGGGTGAAGTTTATGAATGCCATAACTAATATTTTCAGCATTCATTCCTTCAGTGCAACGTAAGCTCTTGAGGAGCTCAGACCAGGATAACAGAACCTAACACACGCAAAACTTGTTTGGGTAGGAAAAAAACCCAAACAAGGCCCAAACCTAGCCCAGAAGAATATAATTGCTTTTAAATATTTTTTAGATTAAAAATTATTTCACTTGCAAGAGGAAGCTAAGAAATGTCCCCTCTGCATGGGATGAGAACAAGAAATCATAAAAATNAACAGCCTGGCACAGGTTACAAGGACAGCAGTTATGCAAGAGGACTAGAAATGGTCTGAATACCTGAGGAAAGACAGGCTAGGCTCCGCTGGAGGGTCACCTGATCCAATTTTGCTACCTACAAAACATTTCACAGATAGCCATCTCACAAAAGCTGACTTTTGACAGGTTCAGCAGTCTATGAACGTTCTGGTAAAGAGAAGAGTTAAACATCCATTGCCAGGAACACTTATGGAAATGCCGAGGAAGTTAGAACCAAAGGTAGATTTCAGAGGAGTTCTCTAAAATATCATCTACAAACGTTACAAAGTTCACCAGCGCTTGCTGTCAAATCCAAGCTGCTTTTGGGCTAGGCAGAATCCTGCCTGTAAACCATTTGCAGCTGTAAAAAGCAATCCTGCTCTCTCCAGAAACTATTCTTCCTTCCAAAAATTAGAATTACTTGCAAACATTACCATCAGAACAGAGGGGAAAGGAAATAAAGTGCCTGCAAGAAAAGAGAAATTAATTTTTGCAAAATCAGTCCCATTTGTGCAAATATTTACAACCAAGGTTAATATCATTACACACACACTCCCACTCAAAGGTGATGAATGTACTCAACCATATAGTGCAGTGCATTTGCCTTCAGCTTCTGAAACATTAGTGATAATTGGCAGCAGGAAAGTCCTGATGCTTATAAGCTTTTGGAACCGCTGATAACATGATAAACAAAAATGTTAAGGCAACTTCAAGAGCTAATCAAAACCCTGGCAGGTTGGGGAAATGTCAATATTTACAGCAAGCAGCCCTTCAGCAGTTAATCACTTTTAACCTTCATAAACTAAGATACTATAGAGGACTTCAGGTTAATGTATGAACCCTCTATTCAATTAAGGTACTACAAAGGCAGTTACAAACAAGTAGGGCACCATGAAATGAAGTACAATTGGACTCATCAGGGAAGAAGCAGACCAAAAAGGGGGCAGAGCCCCAGTTTTGGTATTTTAAAGGAAGAAGGGTTCTATATAATTCTAAAGACCTCAGCATTGGTTCCAAACATTTTATTTCACACATAAAACATGGTACCCATACTCATGCTAATAAAGAACAGACTTATGCCAACTCTGGTGCATGCTTTGGTTATTGCATTATAGTTCATGAGAATTATAGAGCATAATTAAATAGAAAACTTGAACCTGAAATTATAAAGCCGTCACCACAGACCAACAGTTCCACTTGATATGTATTAAGTCTTTTTTTTTTTCATTTTCTTTTTTTTTTTTTTTTTTTAGGAAAAAAAAAGGGAATCAAGGGGGGGGGAAANTTTTTTTTTTAAGGAAAGAAAGAGGGAATCAAGGAGGAGGAAAAGGGGGAGGGAGGGGGGAGAGAGAGAGGAAAAAAACCTGCTTTTCCTTGTAAATCATTAAAAATGCATGAAGGTTTAAAGCACGCCAGGAACAGCCTGTGCATTCATTTAGGAGACTATGCACGAGAAACCCCACTGCATTAAGGGGAAAAAAAAAAAAAAAAAAAAAAAAAAAAAAAGAGAGAGATTTTCTAAAAATCAGTATGGCAGGGAAGCTGAACAAGCTGTGGAGGAGACTGGTGGGGTGGAAATGCTCTAGGCAGGGAGGGGCTCCTTGTTCTCATCCCTTTCCCTGACAGAAAGCATTGGGGGCCTTGAGCACTGCAGCATTTGTGATGCTCCAGCAGAGCTGTTTAAGTTTTATCTTCCAGAGGAGCTGATCACAATAACAAACATATGGATTATTATTCTTGCTGTTGAGTTCAGCTTCTGCCATAGAGAAACCTCCTGGTATGAATGGCTAATTTATTGAGCGCTACAGATGTGAGCTTTCCTCTGCACGAGGAAGGCAGTATGATAGAAGACTTAGATGACAAGGCCTGGGATCAGCAACTGCAGGTTAAATATTTCTCTGACACTTCCCACCTCCTGAAGATGCTTCAGCTAGTGCTTTCCTGCTCAGTGAGAGGGAACACCTGCTCTAAACGATGCCCTGCCACGAGAATCCTGGGGTTTACGTAGCTTATTGTTACGAAACAGCAGACATCACAGAGCATCAGGGGACGATTTTCACCCCGTACAAAGCCCTGCTCCCGTGGGACAGGGTATCTGACCTTGATGTGTCACACTGTAACTAGAGAGAGACGTCAGGAGAGAAATAGCTTTTATTGTGTGGAGCTGGTTTGTTTGGGGTTTTTTTAAGTTTTCTGCGTCATCCTCTTTAAATTTTTAGAGTGAATTTATTGCTCTTGAAATCCATATCCCATGGGCCTGGGTCTGCTCAGCACAGAAGAGAGTACATGGGAAGCAGTGTTGCAGTTTTCTTCTCCAGTGTCTCAGTCCTGACTTGCAGTAAATGCTTAGAGATTGTGGTGGTGGTTGTTGGTTTGTTTTTTGGTTTTTTTTAAAGTTAACTTCACCTCTCTTGGCAGTGCAATGCCAGAAGATGCCAGTTGTGATGCTTTTCCTTTATACACAGCCAGCCTGACAGAACCATTCATTAGCTGCGAGGCACCTAACAACCAAGAATGGTTGATCATCACTGGCACAGGCAGCCCTACTTACCATTAAATGTCTGCAGAATGTGCAGGATGCTCAGCTCTCTGTCTCATTGGAGATCTCCAGCAGTTCAAGGTGCTGTTCCATCCTGGTCCATGTTTGAGTTGCCTGGTCTGTTGCTGATGCCAACACTCACACACTTAACTTGGAGGTAACACATGAGAAGGAATAGAAACACCACACTCTGCAACTTAACTAGCACAGGGCTTGATGTAATCTGTGGTGGAGAAACAAAATATCCCACCAACATCTACTGCAAGGCTTCTGCTGTTGCTCTGCCTGGCACCTCTGGTAGCAAGCAGCAGAGCCTGAGCTGGACAGACCACAGGTATGATCCAGCTTCGGGGCCATCACAGCCTGGGGCTTTTCCAGGACTGAAATATCACAAGCCAGGCAAAAGGGTCACCTCCTGCTTTTCTGTTACTGCTGTGCCCTTCACTGCTCCTGACCAGGAGCTGCATAATGCCAGTTCTATTGCATCCCTCCTAATGATGGCATTTCCTATCACAGGCAGGAGGCAGTCAGGTTTTGCCTAATCAGCAATTTTTAAGCTTTTGATTCTCACTCCTCCCCACCCCCTCTTTTTGTCAATATTCATTCTAAATGCTTGAAGTCAGGGTTGCTTTTTAGCTGACTCTGCTTTCTCTGCCTCACCCCTTCAGGTGGATAGCTGACAAGTGACCACTTCATGCACAAGGAAACTTTAAATGAATCCCAAAAAAGAAAGTATTTGTGAAAGAATAAAAGGGTGTCTCAGGCTTCTGCTGAGTAATGAATGTGATACTAATTGTAAGGAAAAAAAGATCCAAACAGTTGGGTGTTGGTTTGTTGGTTTTGGGTTTGGGTTTTGTTGTTTTTTTTTCTTTCCTTTCTGCAGCCAGGCTCTTGATCAAAAGATGTAAAAAACCTGACAGTTGCTGGAGCAAGAGCTGCACTTTGATTCTGGGGCATGCAAGAAGGACAGCTGCCAACCTGAGAATCAAGAAACTTGCTGTTGCTCCTTTGAACTATATCAAAAACTCATTGTATTTACCTCTTCCAATTAACAAGTGAATTTATTATGAGTGTAAAGAAAGGGCTGGTAGCCAAGACTGGGAAGAGATAGGAAGGGGGGCACTTTGCTAGTTAGAGCTGCAGTAATGCATGGCAGTTCAACGACACAGCTCCCACCAGTCCCAGCCCCAGCATCTGCCTGCTGCTCTCTCTGGGACCCAGAGAAGCCACTGCTAACCCAGCCCTGGGCCACTTTCCCCCAGAGACAGCCTCTTGTGCCTAACAGTCTGTCAGATTTGACATGCAGAACAATAAAACTGCAATCAAATGCCTCCCTCCTGTGTGCAGGGGCTGAGGATCAGGTTCCCTTTATATCTCTTCCCTTCCATCTACCACTTTGAAGGGGTTGTTCTTGAATTGTATCTGGATATCTCAGAGTGGAATTTCATTCTTCTGAGACTTTTAAAAGTAGAATTAGCATGAGATGGAGAGCACATGGAGTAGTCTGCAGCTGACAGAGCTTTCTGTCACTATTGTCAGCACTGTAGGTGCTGCCCAAAGAAGATGATGCTCTCCAGAAGGTGAGAATTACCCTGAGAGGCAATGGATGGTTAGCTGTCTGCTTTCTACTCCTTGAAGCATGAGGGTACTCTTTCTTCTTAGCACAACACAGGAAAAGGTGTACTAGCTGAGATCCACCAAGCATCTTTTCAGTCAAAGTGGCCAAAACCTGACGTCTCGTGAAAGGGTAAAAAAACAACATAGGAAGCACAGTGAAGTTTTTCAGTATGTTTGCTCCATGTGTACTATAAAAATCCTTTGTGAAAGGGTAAACCAAAGCAGAGGCCATTCCTCAACTCTGAGGCACATTTGTGCAGGATTCAATTCTACTGGGATTTGTACTGGTTTGCTTGCTAAAGAAAATGCCCTAGAAGCAGAATTAATGCATCTAGTAGTTAAATTAATAGGTTTTTACCTAGGATCCAATACAGCAAATCACTATATATCCTTGACCAAGTTACTCAGATTTGGAGCATACTCTAAAATTAATTTTCTCAGTCTTCTGCTGCATCCTGGCAGCTATACCACACTCATGCTGCTCAGGGTGTTGCAAACACCAAAGGTGCTAGCATGCATTCATGAAGCCCACGTAAAATGTCTAGAGAGGAGTCGTTGCTCTGCACAAAGACGCTGTTTCCAGGATGCTATTAAAGGAAAAAGCAGTGCCCTATACTTTGTCTGAGCTTTCTGAATGAGATGTCCTGGCTGCTTAGCTGAGGAGACTGTCAACATGACTGATCACCCCTCACTGCCTCAGGAAAGGGCTTTTGTTTATATTTCAGGTAGACAGTTTTACTGCATTATGTATGATCCTTGCAATCGTTACCACTATCTGCTTCTGCCCTAAATATAGTGTGAATGTTCCTTGCCCTTACCCTGGAGTCACTTCCATCCTTCATGCTCCCACTCTAGGTCTCTTACACCAGTTCCAGGAGTGACAAATCAGTACAAATGCATCACTGCTCGTCAGGGCTGAGCAGTGAGGCAGCAGCGTGTGCCTCGGACATGCCTCTCCACTCGCAGACATGCCAGAGGTTGCTGTGTTTTGGAGCCGAACAGAAACTCTGATCCTGTGCAGTTCCTCTGAAAGCTTCCCATAAATATACAAGGCTTATGCTGACAAGCTTACACTAGATTTATACCCCTAGGACAGAGTAGTCACTTGTTCAGTCACAGAGAATGTCCCCAGGTCCCTTGCAGATTTAGTGGTGGGTAACCTGGTAACAGGACAGAGCTTTGATTTCACTGCCTATGGGATTTCATTGCCTTCCTGGGGATTTTGGGGAAGGAACAGAGAAAAGAGAGGAAGGAGATTACAGGAACAAGTTGAGAGACACACACTTGCTTACTTGCTTCTGTTGAGATCCTGCTTAGAAACATCAAGGAGTTGGGCTTGAGGAGTGATTATGATCAGACAGTGTCTCTCCATACCCAATCTCCCTGATGTCCTTTGCTGATGCTCCTCTAAAGCCAGTTTGCTCTGCAGGCCAGGAAAAGCTGCATCCACCAATACCAGCTTTAAGTTCAGCTTGTGCATCTGAAAATGGAATGGAGTAAAAGTCCATACTGCTTTCCACGAGGAACTTAGGAAACAAACCATGGTACACATCAGTGTGACAGGCTCCGCAAAACGCAGCATGCTGTTCCTCTTCTCACTGTTTCCTCTGTGTTTCTGACAGTGCCACAGACTGCCACTCCAGTTTTCAAAAAACTCTCACATCCTATGTAGGTCCAACTCACAAGGCATCCTAAGAGGAAGAACTGTGTGCCACTGTAACAGAATTGCTTTTAGATCCAAAGGATGCCTCAGAGGAAAGAAAAAAGGAGAAGGGGCAGCAGGTCAGCCTTGCTGCAAAAGCAAGATCTCCATTTCCATTTCCTGCTCAGTCTTGTACTCTGCAGTTTCTTACAGGGGCACTGGTCAGCTTCCAAGCAGCTTTTCAACTGGGTAGTTTTCTATTAAGTCAGTGCCTTCCCCAAGACCAGATACAGAAACAAGATCCAAATTTTCAAGACCTGAGTGCTCATGGAATCATCCAATTGTCTATACATTTATGGATTTGTTCAGCAATTATTCAACAGTGAAATGCAGTAAATTCTGGGATGGAAGGCAAAGAGGAGCTGTCATCAAGAAAAAATAGCCATAGATCACTGAAAGTACAGTTTATCCACCTGAAATCACAGGAGTTAGGGCATAGAAATTAACACCCTTCCTTTACTCACTGAATGTGGGCAGAAATTTCACCAGGGATGCACGACAAAGATGCCCCTAAATAAGCAGGGCAGTCATTCACCAGTAAGAACATGGCCTTACAATACCCTTGCTTCAGCACAAACTACTTTAGCACTTTTTTCCTTTGGACATCTCCTAACCAGGCACTGGCCTGGGTTAACTGGGACTGAGCGAAGGGTCCGCTGAAGTTACAGCCTGAGTAAACTGGAAGTAGACAAGGAAAACACTGACCGTGATGAATTCAATGGCAAAGCAGGAACGTGCAAGTGCTGCAAGTCATTTCCTCTCTGTAATTAAGGCTCCCTGCAGAGGCACAGTAAATACAGGATGATCCAATACCTTACAGATTTCAAATTTCCGATGGCATTAGTGCATCTGAGATGCCCTCTGATCATTTGCTGAAACAGGCCAGTCTAGTCCAGATCTGGAAAGAAAGTTCTTTCTTTGAGTGAGAGGATAATTGTTTTGTACAGAACTCATTAGCTACTCTGCTGAATTACCAATTACTAATTGTTTTGATCAGTGGTTCTTGAGTGACATCCCTCTGCCAAGCTTGCTCAGGGCCAGCCATTCCTTCCCACTTGCTCTCAGCTAGCAGACTCTGGTGCTCTTTCCTCTTTTAGAGATGACGAGCTGATAGGCAATCACTTTGCTTAACTTTTTGAGCTACTCTGCTGGCTAGATTTTTTCCTTTCATTAATAGAATCATAGAATGGGAAGGTTGGAAGGGACCTCAAGGATCATCTAGTTCCAACCCCCTGCCATAGGCAGGGACACCTCCCACTAGCACAGCTCACTCAAGGCCTCATCCAATCTGGCCTTGAACACCTCCAGGGAGGGAGCATCCACGACCTCCCTGGGCAACCCGTTCCAGTGTCTCACCACCCTCACTGTAAAGAACTTCCTCCTAACATCCAGTCTAAATCTCCCCTCTGCCAGTTTAAGCCCATTGCCCCTTGTCCTGTCATTGCAGGTCCTTGTAAATAATCTTTCCCCAGCCTTCCTGTAGGCCTCCTTCAGATACTGGAAGGCTACTATTAGGTCCCCTCGAAGCCTTCTCTTCTCCAGGCTGAAGAGCCCCAACTCTCTCAGTCTGTCCTCATAGGAGAGCTGCTCCAGCCCTCTGATCATCTTTGTGGCCCTCCTCTGGACCCGCTCCAACACTTCCATGTCCACAAACCACCAAAAAACCCTTCTTGACTGTGTGTCAAGAATTAGCAAGCAGAGTTTTTTAACGAATGACCCATAATGGCACATCAGTGACTGCTCTGTATAAGATAAGGAGAATCCTGGCTGCAGCCTAGAAATGCAAGCATGCTGGTGAGGGAGTGATTTCCAGCCTACTCCAGGGTACCATGAAACACAAAGTCGTACTTTCTTTAAGCTCCAGTAACAGGAAAGTGTTTCTATTTTCCCCAGTTTTCTTCAGGGTAGTTAGCTTCACTTTTCCCCCACCCAGACGGCTCCAGTGAATACACACATAGAAGCAACAGCAAATAAAAAATGTGACTGTAAAATTGAGCAGTAGGATTTACCATCTAATAATACTTTAAACTTTTGAAAATAACTTGATCAAGTCTCAATGAGACTCCTTTGAAATAGCAAACCATCTCTTGCATGAAAATGTATTCACCAGAGTGTAGTTAATAGCCAGCTACGAGAGACCATTTTTACCGCTGAAATTGCAGCTAATTCATCATATCTCAAGGGTTGGGTTTTTTTTTTTTTTCCACTGGTAACTTTCATTCCATCAATACACTGCAGCAATTCTTTGTACAAGACAGTCCTGATAAAGCAGAATAGAGCCAAGGCTTAGAGAAATAAAGTGAGAACATGCACTCTGCGGGCCCAGAGCAAGACTGAAAAGCTGAATAACAGTGCCGAGGAACTTAACCCCCCCAAAGAAGTAGCTGCAGAGCTCCCCCTGCTTTAGCTGCAACTCATTAACTTCCAAACCTCTGTAAACTTCTCCCGAAAAGCAGGTGAGCTCTGGTGTCGAGATCACAGCTATAATTGCAGTTTTTCCCTGAGTAGGGGCTGCTCAGACTTACCTGGCAGCAAACAGGAATTGGACAAAGCAGCTAGCCCCACGGACTCCTCCGTCGCCAGCACACATCCCGGATGCCACCGGGGCAAGCACCATGGGCAATCCAGAAATAATAAGGCAAGGCTACAGTGGCTTTTATTTGTCACTGCCTACCTTTTATAAACATTTTCTGTAAAGACTGTTAAGAGTGTGGTACACAGAAATATAATAAGGATAATTTTATTGGCCTGTGGCAGGGCACTTCTTACGCTAAAAATCAAATTGTGGTTTTTAAACTCTGGAAAAATATTAGTATATACCCTTTAAAAAGCAGCTCTATAGCAGGAGAAGGGGGAAAAAAAGAATTCTGTATTGTTGAATTGATTTTTTTGTCTCACTTTTGCACCACATGATTACAAAATTAAATTAGTTTGTCCTGATTCCAATGTTTTAAATGGCCTGTGGTGGTGGAGAGCAGGGAGAGTTCTGTGCTCTTGTGCTGACTGCCTTGTGTATGTTCAGTTTTTGTCAGACATCTTTGGCCCACTTGTGAAAATTTGCTAGCTTGACTAACTGGTTTTCACACAGATCATTTCCATGCTAACTGGGTGAAGACAAAAAATAGGTAAGGAAGGCAGAAAAGGAGCCAGACTGCTAAACCTCACGCTCAAAGACCCCAGCTCAGCAAAGCAACTCCAAGCCTCAGCGCATGCCTGCTTGGTGAGGTTCTTCAGTACACTGAAGTGATTAGAAATTCAAGGGAGAGGATGTATACAGAAATGCTAAGATCTTCAGCAATCCTAGCATCCACTGGGAAAAATCTATGGGATAAGACAAATGAAAAATAAACCAGGGCAAGAGAATTATTAATCTCTCTAAACCACAGTAAGGGCTCTCTTACTGGAACTGCACCCTCTGGAGGATGCATCCCAAAAGATCTGCAGAGACGTTCGGCTCACATATTTATGTGTGTATGTTTTATCACATGCTAACGTGGGACTTTCTTTGATTTGTATACAGGATAAAAAACCCAAAGTTTCCATCAAACTTACAGAAAACCTTAATGGTGATTTAATGCAGTGAATCCTGGCTTGCCACAAGACTGTGACAGGGCTGTATTTTTTTTCTGCCAGGGTTAGGTGCTCTCTGGTGAAGCAGCATTCTTTTTATTTATTTCTTTTCTTTTTTTAAACGAAGAATATATTAATCATTTATGAAGCTGTGAAGCCTTGTCTGGACTCTGAATGCTGCTAAAGGCACGGAGTAGGCAGCGTGTGGCAAGAGAGGGCAGGGAGGGAGGGGAGCTCCAGCCCAGAGCGGCTGGACATGGTCCGGCTGAGAGTAACGTCACAGCCGTGTCTGGCAGGTTTCTGAAAAAACACCTCAGTAGGTCGGCCTCCAGTCTGTGTTCATGAATAAATTTCACAACAACAATGACAACAACAAAATAAAGAGCAGGCAACACCTCCGGCTGCGTGGGGTAAAACTACTCAGCTTTCAGGCCATGTGCTTAACACCACCACCTAAGGCCGTGCTGCGAACATGCCCTCTGGGGAGACTCTGCTCTTTTTTTTTTTTTTTTTCTCTGTCACATTTCATCATGCTTAATAAAATACAATAATTGCTAGTGTGGAGATGAACCACATTCACTGGGAACAGCACTGTAAAACCAGCAAGTGACTTGGCAAGGTGCTACCACAAAAAGCAAAAGGAATTGCCATTCCCTTGTGCCCTCTTTCGAGCAAGCGATATCCCCAGCGCTTCGCGTTTTACCTCGCTCTAAGAAGCGTCCCTGTTTGGGGAGAAAGAAACCAAAAGGCAGTGGCTCAGCCTCAGAGTATGCGACTGACATATATAATCTAGATTGGCTTTCCCAGGCAGACCTTTGATTGAGGAGGAAGAAGAGCAGCTGGTCAAAGTAATCTGCTCAGAGCAATTTGCATAATTTTCTCCCCCGTTTCCTCCGGCATTGTGAGCGTGTCTGGAGAGGAACACAAGCGGCAGATGCTGCGTCGCTCTGTCACGGGCTATAGCAAAGTGGAGAACGTGGGTCAGAATTCATCTGTTAAATATCCCCAACAGGTTAAACAGTTCTGGAGAGCTTCAGTCACAGATCTCCTTTTGAAAAGCTTTTTCTTTTTATTTCCCCCCCCCCTCTTTCTTTTTCCCTTCACCGAGTACAAATGATTCCATTTCTTCAGCAGTTGTATGTTTCCTTCCACACTTGTGTGCTATTCAGAAAGATGCTCTTTGTGTTTCTTTATGAAGCTGGCTTCCAGGACCAAGTATTTCTTTCCCCTACTTGAATGAAGAACCTATTACAAATGGGTAATTTGATAATAGAAAGCCAGGCTTCCAAATTAAAAACCAATATTTTTTAAAAACCAGTATGCTTAATATTAAACACAACATTTTTAATTGTGGCAATAAAGACTAAAAAACCATCCCTCAGAGTCTCAGTTTCACGTTGGTTCTGGGACATTGGTGGAAGTTGCAAAATCTTGCAGCTGGCCCACCCACTTCCAAAAAGGGTGCCTAATACCAGACATCTCAGTTGTGCTCCTGCTGAAATGAAGGACTCTCTGTGGGCAACAGACTGCTTATCTACCCTGACCGGAGCTCAGACCCCACACTATGCTCCTATGGCTTTTGAACCTGCTTGTTGCCACGGGCTGAGCTACAGACAGTGCCAACAGCACCCCTCACCTACAAATGCACCTGTAAATGCACCATCCATTGTTCCAGTTCCAAGCAATAATTTACTTTTAAATCTTTTGGGGAATGAGTGAAGCGCTATTTTAAGTCTTCAAAAAGCTACCTTTCCCCAAACTTTCTTCCCAAGTTGATAACAACAAATAATACTGTTTCCTTTTAAACTGGCTATGGGAGCCCAGTGCAGTGGATGTTACTACCCACACCAGGTGCCCAGCAGCCACTTTTCACACTCTGGAGGACACTGCCTGCAGAAAAGCACATGAACCACCCAAGGGGATTCAGCCTTCACTCTCTGCCTTGGCTCTCCCACCTCTGGTGCCAAATTTCAATCACATCCTAAAGAAGGCAACTTACACTGCACTCACCTGAGCCTCCAGCTGCTAATGGGGTCCAAATGTCCACAGCAGCAGAGACAGTTGCTGATTTCAAATAGGCGGGCTCATAAGGAGGTGGTGTTAATTTTTCTTTGTGAATGCTCCAGTAATCAGGTTTTAAAACCAGGCAGGATAAAACCTCACACATAAATATTGTTTCTAGTCTTCCCTCCTGGGAAGGTTCCCCCCGTCAAAAGCAGTCTCTGACTAAGGCAGCAGAACCTCCTTGAAACAACAGCAAAAAAGATTATTAAAAGGTAACCATGAGTTTTGCACTCTTAAGGGTGCTTACAACATATTAATACAACATCCAAGGCCAAAGGGATGGTGAGGAATGTGGTTCACCCACTCTACTGCACTACCAGACATCAGCTCCTTCTGCAACTGGAAATCAGACTGCCTGAAGTGTTCCTCAACTTGCCACTGTTGGCCATCTGAGAAACCACTGTCCCAGCAGGGATGCTGCACTGTGCAGTCCCACAGAGAATAGCACCAGGCTGTTAGCCTGACATTAGATGTTAGAACAGGGGCCAATCTCTATTTTAGGCTTCCCAGTAAGCAATGATCACACAGTGATGAAACTAAATGAAAGCACTCCACTACAAATGGAGATTGCCAAACTCATAATTTCTCCACCACAGGTCAGGAAGAATTAAATTTCTACCAAAAAAATAGGAAAGATTCTCTCCCCAGCTCCATCTCCCATGCATCTGCTCAGTTGCCAGGCAGGGTTATTTCTTTTGGACATAGACTGCAGTGTCCTCACCTCCAATCCACCTTCTGGGTAACAGACAGTAAGGGGGTAACTCTAACAACCCATGAATCAGCTTCAACTGAGCAGGAACTTATTGAGCAAAGCTCTAAGTCTGTCTGAAAAACACAGGTAGTCCTAACTTCTGAATATTTTAAAGTTCAGGACAGTTTGTTATTGCTTGTATTCCATACCTTGCAGCACACGCTCTCAGTCTGACTGAACCAGTCATCTGTAGAGTGCATTACTGCTACCCATATCTGAAACCAGCTGGAACTGGAACATCCAAGAGTAGAAACATTCCCCTGCTTGTCTATCCTTACCATGACCAATTTTTTTGTTTTGTTCTGTTTTTGCTTGTTTGTTTGTTTGGGTTTTGAGTGTCTGAAATGTGCTGGAGCAGGGTGGATTTTGCATCCTAAAGGCACCTGCTTAATGAGTTTGCTGGGGGAAAAGAATGTGGGGCTTTTTCCCACCCTCAACATCACCAGCATTTTTGGTGGGATTTCAAAGATATAGTCACTCCCCTCTCAATTCTCTCTCCTCTATAGATTTGGCTCAGGGGGGGGTTTAGTGTTTTCTCAGGCTTTTAAAAATAAAAAAGCTGAAAAAAGTTCACCAAAAAATCCCAAGGACTTCCCACCTCCGCATCTGCCCTTATTCCAGTAACTGAGCTTCATCCAGGTATGGCTAAAGCCTGTCCTTGACACGGTACTTGGATGTACACAGTCAATAACTGTTCTGTGCCTGTTGTGACACCACTGGTGCCCAGTCATGCCAATCTGGAAAGCTTCTTGAGAAAGAAGGACACACACTGAAGACATCTCTGTAGGCAGCCAGTGGTTCTCTGATAGCTTCTGCTCAGAAGAGCAGCATGAAGCAAATCTTTCCTCCGATTTCTGGGCCCTGAACTAAGTTCAACTGGGAAGAAAAAAAGCCAAGACCAAGATTTCCACCGTATTTCCTCTTGGCTGCCTGGTGGTGAGAGACACAAACTTTCTAATAGCAGAATGAGAAAGATGGAAGCCTCATGTTACTGATTTGGGACAAGAGTGTATTCAGTCACAGGAAAAAACATGGAACCTTTGGAGAAAGAAGAAGAAAGGACAAAAGTTTTCTTCAGAAAACTCTTTTTATCCTCAGTGCCCTCCAAGTCCTACATCTTTAAGCCATCTAGCAAAGCCAACTGCCAAACCACAGCTCCAGCCTTTGCTACCCGTCTTGGAAAGAGAACGCTTCAGCTCAGGCCTTTGCCAGTGAAGCCAAGCCACCTGGCCCCACAGCCCCACGCAGGAGATGTGATTAATTTTTGCACAAGGAGTGATTTGTTGGCATGACACTCATAAACAACAGACTCCATTAATTAACATGATACTGGAGTGACTGCATTGTTCCTTAGTTTCGCATCCAATAGCACCTACTCTGTCCTTGCTCATCTGGAGAGCATCCCAGAAATAAAAAACTAAAATACTTCACAAAACACTCCCTTAGTTTAGGGTAGTAAAAAAAGCCTTCCTTTAACTCTGTAGTAACATGCTCTGTGAAGCTTTTTCCTTCCTGAGCTAATTTCAGAAACTCAAAGAGTTAATTTATTCTGCCAAAGCCCCTTTCATTGTTCTGTTAGCACGTCTGCTAAAATCACAGTTTTCATTTAGTAATCCAACTTGTCCCGTACCCTCTCCCTCATCTCTTATTACTATTAGTGTCAGCCTTGTACTAACCCTCCATTTCTGTCTTTTTTTTTTTTTTCCCTGTCTTTTTTTTTTCTTTCTTTTTTAGTGTGTGGAAACTAACTACCTTTCAGTCACTGAAATGCTAATTTCAGAGACAGGCAGTAGGCAGCTAGAAGATAATGTTACATGTTTCCATCCTCCCACAGGGGAAAAAGCTGGAGGAATCACAACATCTGAGATGCTTTTGCATTTTGGATAGGAAGACAAAGGGAAAACAGTTTGTGTGTATATACAGACACAAACACATTTGGAGACTGGGTCTCGGAGATTAAAAAAGTAATTGATATTAGGTGCATTTTCTCCTTACAGGGCAGGCAAGGGAGAGAGATCCGAGCTTTATACTTTCAGGAAGAGGAGAAACACAAATGGCAACTCCCTGTTTAAAATAAATATCTTGATGGATATTTTTCTTCTCAGGAATACACACTGAGGAAATGGCAGTACTCCACACACAAGTACGGAATATTTGTCATATTTTCTTGCCGTGTCACTTTTTCTGCACTGTTTCATTGAGCCCCGTTCATGAAGGAACAATTGCCTTATTGTCACTCTGAATGTCCCAGGAGCAATGCAACAAAGCCAAACAAAGAGGCAGGAGGGGGAAGAAAGACAGAAAAAGTAGAACAACTTTTCCAGCGTGTATCCCTGGTTCTTAAGCAGATGCTTAAGACAGGGCAACTTGGCCTGTTGAAATCCTGCTCCTGCTTACCCGTTCAGTGTGTGTGGGCTCACTCCCTTGCTTCCTCTCTTCACTTGGGCTATTTGGGTTCAGGTCAGTCTCCCCACTCAGAAAACAAAACNNNGGGTTCAGGTCAGCCCCCCCCCCCAAAAAACAAAACAAAACAAAAAAAAAAAAAACAAAAGCCCCAAGCTCATAAAATCCCTGATGTGGCTTTTGGGAGAACTCATAAATTTCCTGTCATCTCTACCTGACAAAAAAATCTGTTGATCCAGGGCACTGCAACAAAAGATTGCTTTGTTTCAGTTTTGGTTTTAATCATAGAATCATAGAGTGTCAGGGGCTGGAGGGGACCTCAGAAGCTCATCTGGTCCAGCCCCATTGCCAGAGCAGGATCACCTAGAGCAGATCACACTGGAGATATTCAAGAACTCTCTGGATGTGTTCCAGAGAGGAAGACTCCACAACCTCCCTGGGCAGCTGGTTCTGGCACTCTGTCACCCTCACGGTGAAAAAATTCTTCCTCAGGTTCACATGGAACCTCCTATGCCTCAGCTTCCACCCACTGCTCCTTGTCCTGTCACTGGGCATCACTGAGCAGCATTGTTATTTTGCACCAGTTCTGACTTGGTCTGGAAATATTGAAATAATCCATATGATACCTGACAGCCACCACTGACCAGGCTCTGGCAAGTAAAAGCACCAGAAAAAGACAGGTTGCAGCTCAGAAATCTGACACACTAGAAATCAAAAGGCAATTCTTCCAGATGGACACAAGCAGTTAGCAGCCATGGTGGGATATCTGCTATACACTCTTCCTACAGAAACTGTGGGATTTCAACAGGATTTGAATCTTTCAACAGGATTTCATCTACACAACTGCCACTGCAGATGAACAAAAGGAGGAACACACCAAGTAAGGGTAGCCATCAAGGAGCTGAAGATAAGCATTCAGAGTCTACTTCTCAATATCTACCCAATGGTACAACACATTTCCCGCAATTACAAATGGGCCCTGGCTGAAAATTCAAACTCAGACATCCTTAAGATGTACCAATAGCAATGGGAGAGAGAGAGTGTGATGTTGGAATTAAATTCCCAATTAAAACCAGCAAAAAAATGGATCCAAAAAAGGAGAAGAACATCCAAAGGCATTAACTACAGCAAGAGTCTGGTGGTTAGCTGAAATCTCAGGAAAACGAATTGCAGCAACATTTTGCAGCATGCTTGAATTTGTGATAGAGAGAGCTGCTGGCATGAGAGAATTAAAAAAGAAAATAAAAATGTCTCTCTGCACTAGCATGGGGCCATTAGCAACTGATTTTTGGTGGGGTTGGTTAACCAGGTTTAGAATCCATAGGCTGTTACTCATCAATTCAGATTCTTTGCTTCTCTCTAGCACTCAGCCCAGTTCCCTCAAGGCCTGGTGTGTCATGAAAAGTAATCACACCAGTGAAGCATTTCTACCAGTTTTGAACACACAACCTTTGAGTATCCACATCCTGGCTTTCACTGACAGCATTGCAAGTAATTGCATGAACATAACTTTTAAAGTTACCCCTCTCCAGCTGAGGCACAGAGACCACCACAACAAATCTTGAAGTCCATTGCAAACACTATACTGAGAAACTTAAACTACTATCAAATGCCTCATCGGAGAGCTAGCGAAGCCCCCGAGAAAATTATCTTGCCTAATGCCCACCTCCATATTAGAGGTATTTCTGCCTTGGATAAGGAGAATAGGCTGACTCAAGCACCAAGATGTTATATCTGTGCCTTCAAAGCAGTGGTCTGGATGCAGTTTGCTCAGTGTATTTTTTTTTCTTTCTTTTTTTTGTATCAGGCTCTCAGTCAGATTCCGCACACATATTTAAGTGAATTACTATATAGCCCCTTTATTATTTCTTTCTATTTTTCCATTCCAGAGAACACTCATTGTTACTGGGTTTTGAAGCTGAGGCTCAAGGATCACATTTGATTGCATAGGACAAACCATCTTAAAGTGGTAAAGCTGAAGGATGGAAAAAATGAAAATGATGTAATTTAATCAAGAACCGCAACAATGGAGCACAATCTTCCTGCGTATTATTGACAATGATCATCTCCGGCTGCCAGCGCTGCTGGCTGTGAGGATTCAAGATTTCCTCCACGCCAACACAGACCTCAGCCCTATTCCCAAGCTTTCCAAGTGCAAACAGAACACAGGCTGTTTGCATTACAGGGAGGCCTGCCCACTAGTTTTCTATGAAAGAGTTTCACAGATTTTTACAACCTGATGTGTGCGTTCAGGCGTGCAGCATCTCTCCCGTGACACTTTGTTGAGCAATGCCCTAAGCATGTGGACAAGAATGGGGATTTGGCCACACAGAGGCCACCTTGTACACCTTTGTGATGGTTTGAGAGTTCCCCACCCCCCGCACACTTTGTAAAATCCCCCAGACTAGACTCAGCCAGTTGGAAGTTAAGGACTGAAGCTCTATTTACAGCTCAGCACAATGTACAAGCAGAGATATACACAATAGACAGGAATAGTTACAGAAATGTACAAGTTAAAGGTAATACAGAAACACAACTCCCCTCCCAGAAATCAGAGACCCCAGGAGGGGCTCCCAACCACCCTTCCATCTTCTCCCCACCCCTATACCTTACCCCAAGGTTTGCCTTACGTACAAAGTGAGTTTGGAGAATCGGCCAGGGGGGTTAGAAGAAAAGTGATTAGTGAGATTACTTGGCAGAGAGGTGAAAACAAGAAGCTAGACAGCCCAAGGGTCTGTGCCCGAGTGTCTTATCTTTGTTTTGTATTCTTTTCTTCTACATCTCAGCAAGCCTAGGAGTGAAGTAGACATCACCACTGTTTCCTTTTCACAGTCTATAATATAATTTTCTCTATTAAAATATTCCAATTAGCCTCAAACTATCACAACCTTGATAGGATCCTTCTGTTTCCAATGGAGGAGGGTCAGGACGAACTGTAGCAAAGCATTTCTGTTGGGTTGGGCATTTCTACAGCTGACAGAGAACCCCTTGCAATGAGGGCCCATTGCCCCTCTCACCATTCCAACTCCCCTAAGCAAATCCAACCTTTTGTTTCCAACTTACTCCATTTCTTGTTTCCCGAGTTTGTGTTTTGAAGTTTCTGTATTTGAGCAAAGCCAAAATCTCAGTTGAAATCTTACCCCATGCTGGCAGCCTCTTCTGTACTCCTTGTCCATGATAGATGGGACCACACGTAGCATGTGCGGTTTCAAGCCCACTATCACTTCAAGGCTGCAAGGTGGTGTGGAAGGAAGCCTTGTAACAGAGTTAAGCTGGCAGCTGTAACAAGTCTATGAATTTTACCTGAACTGGAGTCAATATTTTGAGATCCCTCTTACTGTGGTTTGGAGTTTGCTGTCCAGCAGATTGCTTCCTTGGATTGATACAGCAGAGTGACACACTGAGTTGCCCATAGTTAGCTGGTATTCAATACTTAGGTCCTTATAAGTCAGCTCCACATTTTGGAACTAATTAGGGGAAGGTTTCCAAGGTTTACCTAGGATGATAATGACAAAGCTGTTCATGATGTTACGAAGATTCTTGTATTGGAGGGAAGCTGCTATATCTCTCCTTGCTTATGCAGTAAGATCAGTTTCTCACTTTCATACGGTCAGGATAGTCTCATGGGGAGGAAAGGAAGATGATACAAAGGGATCAATTTTAATAAAATAAGTTACGGTCCAAACCTCCATCAGAAATTCCAAGAAAACAATCTGGAGATTCAAGTAAATCAGATTACCTAAACTATAGATTAACTTCCTTCTTGTAAAACATCTGTGGAGGTTTCTCACATCCTGGCCCTTCCACCCACTCCCACATTCCAGCACCCAAAAAGCAAAACTGAGATCTGCTCTGAGGAGGTTGGCTAGCACAAAGGCTAGAGTGCCAGGTATGTGCAGCTGGATGCTTGATTGCTAATCCATCTGCAAGTCTCGGCATGGGCCACTTTTGTTTGAGCCTCCAGTAAGGATGGGAAAATGGGTTGGAATAAATAATGTGAAAGCTCTTGGCCTTCTGCCTCTTTTAAAAGCTGAACTGGAAACAAAAGTTCCATCCAGGTTCTCAAATGCTTGGTTAGTGCCACCCATTTGCTTATTATGTTGCTCTATGTTTGGCCCCTGTATGGGAGAGTAGGCCCTAAAACACTGGGAGAGCAGCTTTTCTCCCAGTGCCCTCCCAGGCTGGGGGAAGGATAATGAGCTTGCAGGAAACCTGTTTTGTAATATCATTAAGCCAAAGTCTTGCATCAGAAAAGTTTAGTGAGAGTGGGTCAGTATGCAGCACTGGAGAATATGAGGGAACAAAGTGTTTAATCTGGAGCTAAACTCTCTGCACGTAGAGCATTGGATGCACCAAAAGTGGACAAGCAGAGCAGATTCAACATAATAGACAAAAGAAACTCAAGGGTCAGCTAAAAAGCCTTGCTTGTTTCTCACTGGTTTGTTTTCTTGCTTGTTGTTCTGGCTCTGCCTCATCATCTTCTCTCAGTGGGCTATGGGCGTTACCAAGCAACATGGTAATACTTGGCCCAAATCCTAAACCATGGATTTTTGTAAACATCAGTGAAAAAAATTATTTAACATCCTGCCTGAACATTGTCTTAAACCTCTGGGTACAACTAGGGAATGCCAGCCCCACGCAACTTAACAACCAAAACTAAAAAGGTTCCTTTCTGAGTTAAGTCACCATTTCTTGCCAGATGAACATCACTAAACCAAAACTTCGCAAAACTTCCTTGTAGGAAGTTAGATGTAGTCAGACGCCCACCTGTGCTACAAGAACCCTAGTTTTGAGACTGCTTGAGCTGGAAAGGGACCGTGAAGCAGGGTTTTGCTTCCTACAGTGACTCCCTAACTGAGGGGATATCAATAAACAATCACTTCTCACACATTGGGACTTAGATTCAAGAGCAATCTCCCACCTCCTCAGCAGCATTCCCCCCACTGAGGCTGTCCCTAAGCCTATTTCTAAACCATGTGTATGAGTCTTATGCCACATTTGTATAAGAGGTTCTCAAACACCCTTAGGAGCTGCTTCTGGCAGCCATGCTACATCCCAGATCCCCATTCCTGAGACATATCCCTTCACTGGTTTTCCAACTCAAAGATGGGATGGTTCTTATAGAGAAGAAACTTGGGAGGTCTGATCCAGACTGTCTTAAGCAAGTTTATTTCCCTTTCTCCTTCACTGCCTAATTGCACATGGCAGCCAGGAATGTTTCCCAGTGAAAGCTGGACAGGAGGGGCCACAGTCCTCCCACCCTGCACCCCCACCCCTGGCTCCTGGGCAGAAAAGAGCTATTCCCAGCTGCCAAAGGGGCATCTTTACTCCAGAGAGCCAGCTTCAACGCCTTTCCTCCCTCGCAGAAAAAGACATCTCCAGGAAGAAACGGACTCATCACAAGGTGCTTAGTGGGACCAGCAATCTCCCCTCAGATCCCAGGATTTGCGATTTGTGCTGCTTCGGGGCTGTGGGAGGGCGCTGGGCTCACTCTCCCTTTCCATTTGACTCAGCCTTCTCATAGCAGGGATTATCCTCGTCTATCAAAGGGAAAGCTGCGGAGCAGACGTCCACCTATTCTTCCTGGGCACTGAGCCTGACAGCCGGCTTTTCAGCCCCTCTCCCATTACCAGCTGCCCTACAATGAGGGAGCTAAACTCCACACAAGGCCCACATGGAGCTCCAGAAGGAGCTGGGGGGCTGAAGGGTGCGGGAAGGGAGAGGGGAAAGCTGGGCCGAGTGGAGCAAGGGAGAGAAACAACTCATGCAGATGAGAGAGAGTTAATCCTATTTAGCACATGTATATTATCAATGAGTGTGTGTGGTGGGGAAAGGCGGGGGGAGAATCCCCCACTGCAGGCAGGCGGAGACAGACAAAAAGGTCATTCATGTGTGGCTCACAGAATTAAGAAGGTACCACAATCTGCTGCTGGTTTGGCTCCAAATGCTTCTTCATATTCAAATCAAAGCCCCTTCCCCCAACTCAACCTGAAAAACTTCCTTGCTTCCTGTCCCTGCCTTATTGGTAATTACCCATCTGAGTTTTACTTTCCATCTAGTGGCACAGGAGTGGTGAGGGGTAGTAGCATTTCAGGATCGACTCAGCACCACATCCCAGGCATTGAAACTTCAACTTACATTATTAAGAGCCAGGCTTAAAAAGTGTAAAAATGGCATGGTCCAGCCTGCATCCCAAGCATTCTCCAGGAATGGCTCAGGACTCACATGTCTAAAGCTTCAAACCTACTCCTGAGCAGAGGTTTTTAAATGCTGAGCCCTTCATAAATTTTGCCTACAGAGTCTATAACTGCGATATCAGCCTGAGAGCTCAGGGACATTTTGCTGGACTGATTTGACCCTAGAACACCTGTGGCTTCACAAAGGGACTTGAAATTTGCAAGAATCCTCTTCACCCAAATTATAACCCAAGTGCACCACACCAAGTGACTTTCTATATCCTCTCACCTTGGCTGTACAGCATAACTCTGCCTTCCCCTGCAAGAGTTTCTGCTGCCTTGAGAGTCAATTAAAAGGAATACAGAACTCAGGGCTATTTTAAATAACGGTGTGGGGATGAAAGACCAGGGCTGGAGTGAGTAATTTGAAATGCATAAGAAATCTCAGGCTTGAATCTACAGGCTGTCCCTTTAGTGGAAAAGTAAAAATGTATTTTGGACAAACCACTTGACTGCTTATGAACTGCAAACACAAACACTGCTCCCTAATTTGCATTCAGTGCCAGAGGAGACCTGCACTTCCTCTAATGAGCACTGCCAGCCACCCTTTTCTAGGGAGAACTCCCCAACCAGTAATTCCTCTGGGGACCCTACAATGGCTAACTCCAGGCTTTGGATGGCTGCTTGTGCTGTGTTGCATGGCTCTCGCTTCACCCGCTGGTAATCTCCTTGCCTTCTCCACAGGAATTGGGGATAGAGGAGCTCTCTCCTCCCCTACTGTACATGCTCATAGGTTTTAATCCAATTAAACTGTTCTCTCCCCTTGACGGATTCTCTTTTTTCTTCATTTGCTTTCAATAAAGAAGCATCATTTGCTTGGGAGCATTCCAGGGTTGCAACAATAGGCCCTTTGCTTACATGTGTCGCTTACAAGTGGAAAACTGCAAACGAAGCTCGAGGTTTATTTTAGAAGGAGTGTGGAAATGGCCTTGTTATTTAATTATTTTTTTTTTCTAAATGCTTTTAAAGCCTTATTAAGCAAATTAAATTTTAAGAGACATCTCACTCTTCTACTGGGAAGTCCCTTCCTCGTCCCTTTCTTGTACCAAATTGGTATGTCAGCACAGGCGTGCCCATTGCCTGGCTCCCACAGACCCATCAAGCATCGATTTTGACACTTAACAGAATTAGAAATGCCAGCCATCCAAACCTTGATGGTTCCTCACAGGGAACGAACACTAACCTCCATTAGGAGGCTTCCTTTTATCACACAGATCCTCTTATAATTCAATTTGCAATGAAATTCTCCCCCATCTCCCCAAACCCTGCCAGCTGCTAGCCCCATTCCTGTACCACCAACATATATTCCTCAGACAAATGGACTATATCCAATCCCTTCTGTGACTGAAAATAAAAAAACCAAAACATCACTTATACCATCTTCCCTCAGCTGGAAGGAGGCCACAGTCAATAGGTGAATCTAGTCTGTGCCTTGTACTCCTGAGTTAATAAAAGTTGAAAAGAGGTCCTCTGTAAATACCTCATGCCAACCTAATAAATTTAATGTCACCATGCAGCACCCTTGAGTTCCTTGTAAAAACGTGCCTGAAGCATGAAGATAGCAGTGAAAAACTCCAATGTGTGCTGGTCTGCAAATCCTCCAGTCCTCAAGCAAAGAACTATCTGCACAGAAACAAAGTGAGGAAAATACAACTCCAAGATAAATGGAACTGCTCTTAATGCGAGGCAGTGCACTACCTGGGTTGGATCCAAAAATTAGTCAAGTTCTTTATTTAACTACAGGGGGTGGTTGGATTAGGTCCCACTTGGCTGATGTGCCAGGGGCAGGAACGTGCGTTTCTGTATCTTTCACCTCCTTTTAAATGCTCCCAGCCCCTTATGGTATTTTACAAATCATTCAAGGAGTTGATGGGTTAGCAGGAAATTTCCTTTGTGCTGCTGTGCCAGAGACTAGGAGCAGAGCTGGTAGGCAGCTCTTCCCCATTTCACTGCATGCGAGATCCCCATTCAGCTACAGCAGCCGAATGTATGCACAGGATTAAAAATTATCCATGATTACAATTTAGAGTGTTATAAACCACTCAGCACCTGGAGCCCTAGCGAGGCGATATTTAAAGATTAATAAAATAAGCATTTGAAAATCCACTTCCCCTTTGGTTATTTGCCAGGATCACAGTCCAGAATATAGCATTTTCCATGCAAGAACTGGTAAGCTGATTAACAGCCAAAGGAGAGCTCTTTTCTGCACTTCCTTCAGCATGTACAGTACATACCCTATCATCAGCATGAATAGGGGGAAGCCCATCCTCAACCTATATCTTAATAACCAGAAAGTCAGTACAGAGATTGCATTTTAATAAACAGGTATTTAGCCTGGAGAAGAGGAGGCTCAGGGGGGACCTTATTGCTGTCTCCAACTAGCTGAAGGGTGGTTGTAGCCAGGGGGAGTTTACCTTCTTCTCTCAGGTAGCCAGCAGCAGAAGAAGAGGACACAGTCTCAAGCTGTGCCAGGGGAAGTTTAGGCTGGAGGTGAGGAGAAAGTTCTTCACCGAGAGAGTCATTGGCTACTGGAATGGTCTGCCCAGGGAGGTGGTGGAGTCACCGTCCCTGGAGGTGTTCAAGGCGCGTTTGGACTTGGCACTTGGTGCCATGGTCTGGTCTTGAGGTCTGTGGTAACAGGTTGGACTTGATGATCTTTGAGGTCTCTTCCAACCCTGGTGATACTGTGAAGGAGTGACTGCTGTTCATGTATTCGGCCAACTGATTCTCCATCAGGTTGAGATCAGTTGAGCTGAAATCTAAGGAGTTATTTGTCTGAAGATAAGTTTCACTATATACAGGTATTCATTCTGAATGTTCTTAAGTTTTGATTCCCAAGACTGAGCATATGCATTTAAGCCCTACCATACCAGAGTCTGTTTTGGTCTAGTTCAAAACTCACTAAAATTAGTGTCTGCCTTTCTAATGGCCTCAGTGAGCTATAGGTTGCATCCCAGTTCAGAAGACCTCTTCATGAAGTTTGACATCAAGGCCTCCTGAAGCAGGAGGTTCAGGATGGTTTGGAGCCATCTCCAAACCATGCTTTTTAATCTCTGCCTTTATCTTGAAAGCATCAGAAGGAAATTAAACCAAAACTAGGGCACCTGAGCAAGGTAAATGGTAAAGGACTCCAACCTCTTAATCTGTTCATGTTTGGATAACCTTTATAGAAATTAAACACATTTCTCCCTTTCATGGTGTATTTTTCTCTTCAGGAGTCTACACTGCCATTTCCCCTGGAATGGGATTTGGCATTCAGTGAGATTTACCCATATAACTTCTCAAAGTACAGGCAATTGTTGCAAATGATGCTACCCATTAGCAGTAAATGCTTTCACTCTCTCCAGCTCTATAAATCCCTAAATATTGCAGAGAGCTACTCCTTAGTTCTTCCCCTGAGAGATTAGAGATGGGACTTTTGTGGACACAACTAGTAAAAGTAAGGAAGTTTTTTCCTCTCTTCTCTTTTGAGTAACTGTTTACTGAATGGATAGGTGGGAAGGGAGGGGCACCCTGACCTCAACGGTTAAATTCTTTAGCGTATAATTTCCCTTACACTCTATATTAGAGAGTTGCCCTGGAAGCAACTCACTGAGGAAACAATTTTGAACAGTTTGCACTCCCTGTCATTGTTTTTTACATGATGCTTCCAAATAGTAAGACAATAAACATAAAGCTCAGGAGTTCCCTGCCTTGCAGATTTAGTTTTGAAGTGTTATTTGTACCAGCCCCATGAAAGGAACACACACACGAGGCACATACAGCAGGGGCTGGAGTGGCTGGTGCAGGGCATGTTGCTCCAACAGGAGGAATTTATCCAAATGTCAATCAATTAAACACCCAGAGAAAGGGGAACTGCTCCCCTCCTTCACACTGCTTCTCTCTATGCTCACAGGCCAGACCTGCTCTCACTTTCCCCCTGCTGACTCTCTTCACCTCCATTGGCTTTCTAAGAGGGACTAGAGATTAATGCCCATGTAACAGACCAGATTTAACAATTACTTTATTTCAGTGGGAACGTCTTGCTGTTACTTTAAAATATGTCCTTCTCTTTTCGCCTGACATTGCAATTAATCAAGTCTCCCACCCACTCAGAGCCTGTCTTCAAAATTTCTCCATTTCTCACTTTCTTTTACAGACAAGGCTTCAGAGTCTGCCAGAATTTAAGGAGGGAAGTAACACGTATTCAGCCAGGCCCTCAGAAGTCAAATTCAGGTACTCTCACAGCACACCTCCTGCTTGCTCCCCATCTCTTGGGGCCTGGAGCACAGCCCTATGAGGAAAGGCTGAGGGAGCTGGGGTTGTGCAGCCTGGAAAAGAGGAGGCTCAGGGTAGACCTCATTGCTGTCTACAGCTACCTGAAAGGAGGTAGTAGTCAGGTGGGGTTGGGCTCTTCTCCCAGGCAACCAGCAACAGAACAAGGGGGGACAGCCTCAAGTTGTGCCAGGGGAGATATAGGCTGGATATTAGGAGGAAGTTCTTGACAGAGATAGTGATTGGCATTGGAATGGGCTGCCCAGGGAGGTGGTGGAGTTGCCAGCCCTGGAGGTGATCAAGAAAAGACTGGATGGGACACTTAGTGCCATGGTCTAGCTGATTGGCTAGGGCTGGGTGCTAGGTTGGACTGGATGATCTTGGAGGTCTCTTCCAACCTGGTTGATTCTATGATTCCAGGCAGACCAGCAGCCAGTTGCTCTCCCTACATGTATGTCAGCTCCTGCATCCCTAGGCCACAGGGTGTATTGTAGAGCATCGGGTGCAAGCTCTACCAGAGAGGAAGACAACATATTTAACATGGCAGGTTTGAGGAATCTCAGGACTCCAATTAGCATAATTAACTTAGAGACTCCAACAAAGAGCACTTTGCAACCTGATGCTTCCCAACAAATCAGCCTCACAGGGTCTCCCCAGCCCTGAAACCTGAGGCTTCAAAGAAACCCAGAAGGACCCAGGTGGTTTTGGGGAGGGAGCCAGAACACAAGGAGAGGGGGGAGTAGAAATCTCAAAGTTTTGTTCACCATGGATGTACTTTTCCGTGAGCAGAATTAATTTAGCCCTTTGTTTTTAACATTAGTGTACTTGGCTAAGAGTTTTGGACTCAGTCTGTCTCACACTATCCAATAGTCAGCTTCACTATTCAAGAGCCCAAGTCAAAACCTGGGTGCAGAGCTAATTGCTCCCAGCTGGAGTGCTGTATTTGGACCCAGGGTATGGGTCAGATTCATCACTGAACAGATCTCTATGAGCACGAAGTCACTACTTGAGCAGGCTCAAGTATGTACGAGGCTGACCATAGAGAGAAACAGGGAGGGGTTTTGATTGGTTTGCATATGAGTTAGGAAAGAGAATCACTAAGGAACAACATAAATGTTATACCTTCTAACTGCAGGCTTAAAATACTAGGCCTGGTTATTTGGTTTTTTTTTGCAAAACATACATGTTTCTCCTTTGTCAGTAGGTGCAAGTTGATTTCTGGAGCCAAACCCACCTCTTTTTGGCTAAATATACATTTCTTCTTTTCCCCTTTAGCAGCACACCCTGGAGGAACATAACTGAACTGACATAAATTATTTGCAGAGGAACTAGGAGTTTAATGAACAGAAGACTCATGGAATTCACTTGATGTTGGCACATTAACACAGATTTTCCTCTGCACTGAAAGTAGGTGCTGCAGTTTTCCCACATAAAGTAGGAAGGAGAAGAGAAACAAGAAAAAGAGAGAGAAAAGAAAACTTTTAAGACTCAGACCTTAGGGTTATATGAGCAGTTTAAGCATTTGGTTCGGTCCCTATGAGATGACATTTGAATGAACCAAGACCAGACAGAGCAGGACAGCGTCAAGGTAGGCAGCAGAAATCTTCACATGCCTTGTTTGGTGTAGACTTAGCAAATGCTTGTAAACAAATAATGTTATGAGAGCTTTAATTTGAAATAAAAACCAGAAGTGCCAACAAGCTGGCCCTCTTGATCATCTTTCAGATAGCAACCTCAAACCCATAACTGACAGTTTGGAGTAAGTGAAGAGCATAACAGACACCAAGAGAGCAGAATCTGCGCCCTTAGTAGCAGCATGCATTTCTGCATTCCCCCAGGTCGTTTAAATACAGCATGCTGGTGACTGGAAGTCTTTGTGAAAACAGAGCCTGGATGCATAAGTAATTGTGTGCTGACTTCTGTTGGTACTGTTCCAGCATCATAGGAAACACACTTATTTATCAGGTTTGATGAAGCTTACACAATGGAAGTTCTGCCAGAGTCAGGAGTGCATTGTACACATCGTTTGATAAGGGAGAAGGATGAGTTATGTAAACACCTAGCAACATGTGAGGGAGATTTACTCTAATTGTTTATGTGCCTTCATGGGGAGATTATAATCATGTTGTTTCATTAAACAAAACAGTTGTACAAGTTCTATAAGACAAATTGCCGTTTGCTCTATTCACTTGCAAAGGTCATCCTGTTACCACTGATTAGCACCAGACAGCCACTCATACTTTGGCAAAAGGAGAGTTCATTCATAACAGGAATGCAGAGTCTTTCTCAGAATAGGTTTCCCAGTGACTGACTTGGCAAAGACACAGCTTAGAAAACACTTCTGCCCAATATCAAACATTCACCTTCTGACAGCTCCAGAGGACATCTATCCTTCACAGCAGTGCCAAGCACCATTGGCTCAAGCCTTTTGCTGCATTAGAGCCACAAGTAAACACAAGGAGGTGAAACACAGGTAAATCCTTTACAGATATAGCTAACCAATGGAGCAACCAATGTCATTGTTAACTAATCCCCAATAGGGCTGTTAAAGTTTGAACTTACAGCAGCAGAGGAAGCTGAAGTTTAGTTCTGTCAGAGTGTTGGAGAAAACCCTTCCCATTTCCTCTGCCACACCTCCACCTCACTTTGTTAGAGGCAGCCCGAGGAGCAGTCATGGCCTCTTTTGACACATACACACACCACTCTTTAGAGCTTGGTAACCATCTTGCTTTGTCTCTTTGATAGGCATGCAGGAAACAAAGGAGGAGAAGATGTCTGAAGAGTCCATTAACGTGGTTAGGTTGGATGCGTTGACAGTAAATCGATTCTTTTTGACGTGGCTGTCACAGTAATGAAAGTACATTTCTGGATAACTCTTCTTAATGTAAGATAAGATATGGAAGGCTCCTGCCTTTGTGACATATGTCCAGCATATCAGACAGTGGCAGAAGAGGAGGTTGTTTTGTTGATACGCGAATCAGCTACAGTTTAAGATTAACGATGATGGATGGGCTTGCCTGCCATAATTTTTGAGGGCTAGAGGTCAAACACTCCTGAGGATGGTAGAATAAGTGCCTTACCTCTGAAAAGAAAGTGAACACCCAACAAGACCCATATTGAAAGGTTTCTCTTTCCTCTAGAGATGAAAAGAGGCAGTCAAAGGAAAAACATGCCTAAACTTGAATGTCACACCACATTTCTCCACTGTTTCTGAGGTTCTGGCATTTGAAGGGGTCTTTCAAGGCTCTTTTCTTTGATACATGAAAGAAATTTCTAGTACAGTCAAGAAATGTATATAAGGGTCAAAGTGGCAAGAGAAGAGAAACAGACAAATAATTAGCAAGTACCAGGGGAAGGCCATGGCCACTTCACATGGCAGGAGGCGCAAACCATCTCCTAATTTTCTTGCTGGCAGCCTGAGAAAGATTAGATAGGGGTAGGAAGATCTTCTTTTCCTGCTCCTCTATATACATGGGCCTGTCACTCTTCAGTTGCATTCTGCTCAGGGGTCCTATTTGCTCTATGAAATATGGACTGTCCCAGCTGGCGGGATGTAGACCAGCTTTAAGATCACCATCCTGGTCCTGCCAAAGGCAAGAGCAGCACTAGCTCCAGGACTCTGGCACACCTGTCTTTGGCTGGTTGTAGGGATGCAGGGAGCAGTGTGTATCCCTTGGCAATGTCATGCCCTAGTTTGTCTGCATTTAAAGCCACTGTAACACTAGCATCTGCTGTAGCACACAAGCTTTAGCCTGTCTCATTTCTTAGGTGAGGTATTCAATGAATGTTTGATGAGACCTCAGATGTGTGGAGAAAAGACATTATTACCTTGAGTCACTTTGAAGACAGGCATAATAGCATTGTTAGGATCAATAATAAAACCCTTGGTAGTAATTAAAAAAAAAAAAAAAAAAAAAAAAAAAAAGAAATCTGCTCCAGAGTATTGTTTCAGCTATGGAGAGAGTTAACTTTTCATTACTTTGAGACTAAAGAAAGAAGCAAACAACTGCTTCCATTTCTTAGCTAAGTGATGAAGTCATGCAAAACATATTTTGACTGCAGATAGGTAAAAGCCAAAATCTTGAAGATTAGCACTTCTGACTTTGGGGATAAATTCAGGCTTGGATCATAAGGCCTGAATTAGCCACTGGTGCTTTGGTTTTGCATCTGGCCTAAATGGGAAAAGGACCAACAGCTCATTAGAGGAGCTTGTTTTGTGATGCTTTTGCAAGTTGAGATAATGGAACAAAATGTTTGCTGTTGTGCAGCCAAAATCTACAGAACCAAAGTTTGCAAGAATTCAGTCTTAAATTCCAAGCCTAGTCCAAAACTTGACTCCCAAGTAGCATCAATCTGTCTTTACCAAAGATCATTAAATCCTTCTGGAAAATCAGTTTCCTGTTCAAAAGGCTACATTTTGAACCTCATGACTCTAACGCTTATGTTTCTAAGCTATCTTGATAGCACCAGAATTTATTTAAACAAATAGAATAAGGAAAACTGTTTACAAATACCATGTTTTTTTCCTCCCCAAACTTTTCACTTTGAAATATTTGATGTCACTTTTTTAAGCTCTTTTCCCACCACACCCTTCTTTTTTCTCAGGATTTGCCACTGAGCGCGATGGAGTCGCTGGCACTTCCCTGATTTTTTGACTCCATGTTTTCTGTCTTATTTTCCATTTTTCTTTCTACCAATTTCCAATTTGAGTACAGTTGAAGAGTTGTAAAGCAAACAACCAACCAGACACAACCAACCACAAATCCCACAACTTTTAGGGAAAAGTAAAATGGAGATATATAGGAATCCATTCTGCAGAGATGTGGATGTTGCTACACTCTCTGGCTTCTTCACTTAAGAGGGGCGTAGAGGGATTGAAAGGAGACAATGATCTGAAGTGCCAGTATGTAAGCTATTAATATTTTGAAACTGCTGTTTCTAACCCAGAACACTCACTAGATGGATACTCATTTTGTTGTGCATTGCCAGATTCAAGAAATACAATTTTCTGCAATTGAAAGAATTCAACATTTTGGCCAAACCCATTTTGGACTTGATCTCTTCAGTTGAAAAGCCCATAGACACAAGTCCATCTTTCCACTCTGCTAGACCAGGATCCATTTCTGTTAACCTGTTTCCCTATTAACAACTCACCAAGCCACACACCAGCAGGCACTTTCTCACACTTCCACAGTAGCAACTGCCACTTGCACTGGTCCTGCAATAACTAGTCCCTGAACTTGGCTACTTTCCCCTCAGCTTTAAGGCTGGGGATTAGTCCAATACAACTATGACTCGTTAAGTAAGTAAATAAATAGCAGCCCAGAAAAACTTGGCTAAGGAGTTAAACATTCTGCTAATGCCATTCAGCAAGGTGTTTGTCTTACCTCTCAAAACAGCCCATCCTGTAGGGTAGAATGGCAGAAAGAGAAGTTTGGTTTAAGGGAGGTATAAAATGGGTCACCTGCAACCAGTTTGCATCATTCTGCATCATTAGCAATAACAAGCAGCTGTGGTTTATTTTTTCTCTTGTGGCTAAGCTCCAGACCTGGCCCTTTGTGTCTCCTTTCTAACTGCTGACCCAATGAAGACTCCACATTTCCTCTTCTGCCTATTTTTTTCCCATATATATTTTTTAAAAATAAATAAATAAATTCAGGCACAGTGAGAATATTCCTGTTTTCTGACTTTGAAACTGCAACAGGCTCTGGCTGCCTTTCTGCCTGGCATCAAGAGCACAGTTTCAAAAGTACCGTGGTGAATTCTCAAGCAGATACATGCTGAGCAAAACAGACCCAGCTTCTAAGCATGCCCAGCAATAGGGTCACCAGGACTATCTGCAAAGGCAGCCCTTCTATATAAGTGAGATTAAACACAAATTTAATAGCAAACTGAGGCCTAGGACCATATGTGACATCTCTATAATCTCCAACTTTGGTCTCACTAGAATCTGGCCTCACATCACAGAAGCAGGTTAGTATTAGCTTATTCAAACAGACTTTGAGTCAAGATACCACTCAGAAACAGCTGGAAGAAAAAGCCGAATTAGAAACGTACTTTTACTCCTTTGTTCCTTATTTCAATCTCATCCTGAAGCCACAGGTACAGGTTCTGGTCCAAGTGCTCCAAATTCAGGTATGGGGTGGATGGTTTTCAATCCCACACTGAAGCCCAGTCCCAGTTTCTCCCCATCTTCCCAGGGAGATGGAATTTCTCCATGAATCCACTTCTCTGAGCTTGCAGATGACACTACTGATGCTCGAGATGGAGAACTGTGGTTACAAACTGACTTACAAAGCCAGTGCTGAGTAGCTGAGCAAAATGAAATCATAGCTACCTGACTTGCTTATACAATAAAAGGCCTTGGAAAAACAAAACAAAACAATCAGTTTGTTTATGGAGGCAACTTAACAACAGGGAGCACATGGAACTGATTGGTCAAGTCTGTTAATAAGCAAGCTGAATTGTAATAGCTGCATCATCTGATTTCAGATGTGCAGGTCTTGACCTTTGGTGAGAAGATTCATTTCCACTGGCCCTCCTCCTAGAGAAAGGATCAGTGTTTCTTTATGTTAAAGTAGTAACACTCTGCAATTAAGAATCACCACATTATCATTTCAAGGAAATTTTGATTACTCAAGGTTTCTAAGCCTGGGCTAAACAGAACAGCTGCTATCTGCTACCTCCATGTTTTCTGGTGGTACCTTTGGAGGCCGTGCTTGTAAGATGCTAAAGTATCTTTAAACTTAATCATAATATTTGCAAATTACCTGTTTTGTGTTAAAATAGTAGGAAACAGTAGTTCAAAATTTGTGCAGATCAAAGAGACAATTTCTAGAAGGTTTTAGATAGTTGACCATTTCTACAGTTTCATTTAATATTTTAAATCATGTTTTTAGAGTGATAATTAAAGCTTATAATGTGTATAAGCTTGTAGTAACATATGATAATTAGACATTACAAGTGGTAGTGCATGTTACAGCCCATAACCTCTTGACAGGCAGAGGTTAGCCTCAGGGAAATTTGTGCATCCAGACACCCCCACCCTAGAACATCTGGCTGTCAGTGTCACCACTGCTCCTGTCCCTGTTTTGTAAACCAAAGCCATTGGTTCCTTTCTTCTGCCACCTCTTCCTAAATGCTGACATCTCACTTCCAGTCACCTTTGCAAGGCCTCTTCCCTACTGAAATGGTACCCTCAGAATGGCTACTTTGGAGAGGGATGCAGATAACACTTGCAGGGGATGCAGATAACACTTGTAGGGATACTTGACATTGCAGCACCCTGGGAATGTGCTCTAGACACACCAACAGAGAAAGCATCTGTGGGATGTAGAGGTTGCAGACAACCCAAAGTGGGAGCTGGACATACAACCCATGTGAAGAGACCCTGGGCAAGTTTTACACCTTATGTAAACCATACATTAACCTCCAGACTTTAAAAGAGGCTTGAGTCTGAACAAAGGCTCTTTGACATCAGCGTAAGTGCTAGAGAAAGGGGAGTTGCCAATCAGCCCCAAGCACTGTTGCCGGAGGGCGACTTGCAGGGACCAACAACATCGTTAGGAGGCTCCAACCAATCTAGATGAGGGCAGGAGCTGTTTGGCTTCTTTCTCTGCTCCCTCTCAAAAACTGGTGCATAATGCACACATTTCATTTCTTCTTGTGGCCAAAATAGGCTGCCCATGATTATAAATCATCTTAGCCATTTCTTTAGAAACTTTCCCTCATTTATGCTCATGACCTCATAACCTCCTGATACCTTTACTTACATCAGGACTTCTTCCACAGCACTGCTCTTTATTGTCATTCTCCTGAGACCAAAGGGCAAAGAGAAAGGAGCTACAGGCACTTACATCTGAGATGCAAAAAACATGGTTGGGGAAAAAAAAAATATAAACAAAGGAGAGTGTGAGTGCTGGGAGAGCAGGATCACCCAGCACCGAGGTGCTACAGAGGCCCTTTTATTTGCTGAACATTTATGTGTATGCGAATATTCAGCCCTCGATACAGCAAAGAGCTGGTTTTGATACTAGCAGCAAAAGTATTTGCTGTAAATGTCATGACACGCCTTGTCCATAATATGATTTTTTCCAGATGGGTTTTTTTTTTTTTTTTCAAATTACTGAATGGAAAAATATGTCTTAAGACAAGTACACATAAAAATAATTCTTTTTCCTATTATTGCTTTTTTGCTGTTTTTTTTTTTTTTTTCCTTTCTACATTTGTACACACACTGTTGCCTGCCATGGGATGATATGCTGGGAGAGCACACACACACACACACACACAACATCCTGACATCTGATTAATCATGCAAAGTAGTGGATGTATAATTCTTAACTGACAGGCTAGCTGACCAGGAACCATTTTACTACACAAAATGCAGAAGTGCACAATACTCATGCCTTCTTCAAGATGGTTTCTAGCATCAAAACATTCCACTAAGTGAGCAGTAGGCAGATATTCAAGCTGTAAACCTATACCTCTTTTGTTAGCTGGGACATGAACCTGCTTCTGGATCCAAAATGATCTCAGCTGGCAGTCCCACCCAATACAGCATTTGGATGATTGTCTTGATCTCACTCTTAATTTATTAAATCTGGTGTCTGTGAGGTTGTACCAGATGTGGGGCACCTCTCCTGTAAAACAACATCCAGCTTCTCAGTATGTTTGTTTCCTATGGAGAAGTGGAGTCAGTCGAGCTCTGCCCACACCATCTGGTGCCTGGAAAGTGGCTTCTCAAAACACGATTGTGCTGTGGCTGAGAAGGACAGACTCCCATATAACAGTGGCACCAGTTTGGGAAGCATCATATCATGCTTTCCACTTGCTAAGCTTTCTCTTAGTCACATTCCTGAGAAGCACAGTGACCTGCCACGCTGATGGGGTAAAAGAACATCAGGACTGAGTACAGTGAAGAGTTGCATGCGGCAGGTAAAAGGCAGAAAGGAAGTAACCTAGCTGTAAGCTGCTCAGAAAGAAGACAAGGGCCAGATCCAAACCATGAGGTTCCCCGTCCTGTTCTGCAGCCACCCATCCTTTGCCTTCCTCCTTGAGAGCTCAATAGCTTTTTGGTTAACAGCCTCCACCCGCAGGTAGAAGATACACTACTCATTGTTTTCCTGCCCAACACAGTGCCCAGCAGGGCAAGAGATGTGGGCCCCACAAACAGAGTAACTGCATTGCTTTCCTGCCCAACACAGTGCCCAGGAGGGCAAGAGGTGTGTGCCCCACAAACAGAGTAACTGCTGCAGGTACAGCCTGTTCCTGTGTATTAATACTGTGTCACACTGAATGACATCTTGCCCCAGCCAGCAGCGTGGGTGTTGTGTGAAGAGATCAGCTAGCACAAAATGGGGTTTGATTTTCTAGTCTAGGGCCCAAATCTTAATCTTATGCTTCAGTTCTCACAAGGTCCTGAGCAACTTGGGCAAGAGTCCTGTCTCGGGCAAGAGCAAAGAGCACTTGGCACTTTGCAGAATACAGCCCTTAATGCAAACCAGTTAGTGAAGTATGAGCCTAACCATTTCTCTTCTGTAAAGAAAAAAAAAAAAAAAAAATTGGAAAGGGGATAGAAGGGCAAAGTTCAGAGTGGTTTCAGATTCCCACAATAACAACGAAGCCCAGCTCGTTCCCAAACACTTGCACATTTCCTTAGAAACAGGTGACAGACATCTGCAAGGCTGAGTTCAGCGCTGGAACGGCCCTTCCTTGGTTGTGGGTGTTCTGCTCTTACAAGAGTGAGAGAGATTCAGCTTAAATATTTCCAGACAACACTGCAATTTATTTAAGTGTAATAGGGGCCATTCTTCATTGAAATAATATAATAATTGTTCTGTGTGAAAGCAGAAGAGCTGTGGGGAAGCAGTAGATAGTAAGACTTACACCCACTCAATACATGGTTAAACAGTTTTCTCATGTCTCCACATCCTGGGTATCACACCCACACCAGTAATCCCAGTGCTGGCTACAGAACAACACAGAATCCTTCCTTTCTGTTACTCCATATTCACTAGGGGGGTGGCTCTTAAGGATTCAGATGCTTTTCTTCATCCTGAACAAAGTATGGGTCTCATCAGCTGCAATAGGAAAGAAAAGTGTGAAGAATAAAAGTGAAAATGACCATCCAGCAGCAATGTAAACATCCTGCTTTGCTGAGGCTCAGATCAAATAACCAACCACCACACTGCTCCCTCCCAGTTTCTTCTAGAGACCCTAAATCACCTCGCATAGTACCTCATCTGGTGCTGCAACAGCAGCCTGGTTTCCTCCAGGCTAGGGAAAGGAAGAAGAGCAGGAAGTAGAGAGGGGTAGAGTCTACCCTGCACAAACCACTCATCATCACCATCCACCAAAGGGCAAAAATACAAGACTGGGAAAGCAACAACTGTCCTCGAGTGAACAGAAGCTTCTCCCACTCACAGTGAAAATAAGATTTACCCACTGGCCATATCATCATGCTGTTCCTGTCTGTTCACAGTGTAAAACATGGCAAATAGTATCGTCTTTGCAGTGTGCAAGGCAAGGTACTATATGTAGGGAGGTAGTGTTAATGAAGGGAAGAACAGCAGGACCTTTGGAGTACTCCCTGACCACCCTGAACTCTAGATCTGAAATCTGGACTTTGAATCTTGACCAGCACCAAGAAAAAGAGAACTAATTTCAAATCAAGTGGCAGAAAAGCTGAGAGTCAGTCATAACATCTGCCTTCCAGTGAACAAGTTCTTCTGTCTACGAATCTGATACACGTTCAACTGTTTCTAGTGTTTTGTACGGGAAATGTTTCAGTTGGAAAGCATCATCACTTAGAAAAATAAAAATACTGTAGATGGTTTTAAGCTCTACATCTGTGGAAATCTCATTAGGTAGTTTTAGATGTGCTGGCATCTGGAAAAAATCATCCCTCTAAACAGAAAAATATGTCATAAATGTCATAATGGGGTGTTGGAGAAGCACATGAAATTAGTTTGGTTCTTCAACTCGGCATCTCTGGCCAGAATCACTAAAAAGAAAACACTTGTAAAAAGCATTAGATGGTTTTTGTCAGGGTTTGGCTGTATGGACCAGCATAGAGTCTAAAGAGCACTGAATACCTGATTGAAACATGCAAAACTCTGGAGAGCTACAATAGGTTGGAGCCAACCCAAACATTCATAGAAGGTGAGTACAACAAACCCCACAGTGTGGATGGGCTCCTTCAGCAACAGGCAGGTGCTTTGCTCTGACTAACAAACTATTCAAAGTCTCTAAGGGACATCACCACAGAATCACAGAAGGTAGGGGTTGGAAGGGACCTCTGAAGATCACCTAGTCCAATCTTCCTGCTACAGCAGGTTCACCTACAATAAATCACACAGGAACATGTCTGAGGATGGGGTGAGGGTGGGAGGGGCTGAATGCCTCCAGAGACAGAGACTCCACAGCCTCTCTGGGCAGCCTGTTCCAGTGAAGAATTTTTTCCTTATGTTTGCGTAGAACCACCTGTGTTCAAGTTTGTGTCCATTGCCCCTTGTCCTGTCACTGTACACCACTGTGAAGAGTCTGGCTCCACTCTCCTGACATCCATCCTTTAGATATTTATAAGCTTTGATGAGATCCTCCCTCAGTCCCTTCCAGGCTAAACAGGCCCTGCTGGATGGTCATTTTCACAGATGCTTGAATCAGGCATCACTGATGATCTCAGGCCAGCATCACCTCCAGAGAAGTCTACTCGAGTTACCAGTCAGCTATTGAAGGACCTCAGGCTCCCTTGAGGTGGACACAGGCAGGAAGCATTTGTGAGCTTCATAGGTTGGTACTGTCTTCAGTCCGTCGAGAGTGCCCACATTTCTCTGCTGGGCACCACTGTTTCCCTGCGCTGAGCAGACAGCTGCTGCCAGAAGGCAAGTGAGCAGCACAAAGGGCTTATGGTGTCCCTGAGCACAGGGGCAGCACGGGAAGGCTGCAGATATCAGCACATACCACACTTATCTCCAGTTTCTGGGCTAGTTGATTATATTCTACACTCCTTTTAAGTTCTGTCCAAGTCAAGCAGCTACTGCTCTAAGTCTGGGGTGGGAATAAGCACTAGGCCTCCGTCTGCCAGCTCCACAGCACCATCTCTGCAGAAGCTCAGCTAGGCAGTTTTCAGTGCCTCTAAAGGTCCCTCACTTGAGCTGTCTCACAGATATACTGAATGCCCCTGGAACATCCTGAGCCCATTCCCAAACATCTTTCAGTACTCAGGTATGTGGAGCTGCAGGTGATTTTTTTCAGAGCTGACCAAATGCTGTTTTCTCAGCTCCTGGGATGCACAAGCTGCAGTGATCGGCTAGCACTGATTGCTGCTTTGTTACTGCAGAACATCTCATCCAAATTAATGTGTTAGTTACCAGCCCTCTAGGCCTTTGCAAGGTGCACATCAAGAATGTACAAAGGCCTCCTTCTGCCAGGTCCACAGCACCATCTCTGCCGAAGCATCTCTGCAGAAGCTGGAGATAGAGTTTCCGCGGGCAGTATGCAAAACGCAGGCCATGATCACAACTGGTCATTAAAAATCCTCTGGCAATCTCTGCAATAGAATGTTCAATCCATTGTCCCAAATCTAATCATTACACTCTGCCCTCTGCCCATTTAGCATCCTTCTAGTGTTTCAATGGAGGATAGTATTGCAGTGCATTTCCTGACCTGAATAGTTTAACGGATCATAATTGTCTCATGGTTACTTCATGCTCCTGCACTCTGTTTGTTGTCCATCTGTTTTCTTTATCCTTACATGCAAACTGTAAGGTCTTTGGACCCAATGACTGCTGCTGAATTTGGTGTTAATACAGCACCAAGCACAGGGGGGGTCTGGATTTTTAGGTTCAGCAGCAGAAAACCCCATAATTAATAAATGGCTGCCTGTCTGTTCTAAGCAGAAAAGCAGCACAGCAATCTGTCAGGGTATAGAGGAGGAGGGTGTGACCTCTCCCATCAGGCCTATGTCCCTTGGGATTCTCCTGATCATCCTCATTTTCTTTGGAAAAGTTATGGTGCCGATCGGGTTTTTTGTGCATTCAGTTTCACTCCAGCCCAGGAACAGATGGTGGCACAAAAGAGGAGTGACTTAAAATCACTCTGTCCTGTTCTCCCCCTCCACCTGCTCCTAATCACAATCCACCCATACATTTAAATACCAAACAAGAGGAAGGAAAGAGCTTGTGTGCAACAGAAATACCAAACAATGTTTGCATTAGAAAAAAAAAAAGCCACCAAACAAAACCCAACTTAGACATGCCTTTCAGCCTCTAGCAGCAGTCCCCATGGAAAATAATGTTAAAATAAACAAAAAGCAACAACTTCTTTCTAACTGATTATTTTACTAAATGGTTGGTGCCTCTAAATGCACCCTCCTCCCACACTCCTGCTACCCACCCAGAACTGTCCCCCTGCTTCACCCACTGACATGTGCATGTGATTTCTCTTTCTTAATGATCTTTAAGTATTACTAAGAACAAAAGAAATCCTAATAATGATATAAGCCTATTAAAGGATGACAATGATAAATCATTAATAATGATGCAGAAGGAGCAGAAATGTGCTGTTGGCACTTCCAGTTCTGCATATAGAAAGAAGAAGACTAACATACTTCTAGTGAACGAGCACGATGAAGTATCCTCCCGTTTATTAGTCACCAAAGATGATGTTAAACAATACTTATCAGGAAGTTATCTCAATCTGCATACCTACAAAACATGAAGCTGAAGTCTTGTAAGAGTTGGTCAAGTTCCTCTCTGACTTCCTGGAGTTATTTTTGTTTAATAAAGCAAAAAACAGCTGTATTTCCAAAGACTGGTACAGGATTTGTGCATCTCATCACCTCAGCCTGGCTCCATCTTACACGCTTCTGCCGTGTACTCCTGGGCTGGTCTAGAAGCTGTCTGGAAGGTCCTTATGTCACTACTGGGAAAAAGAAAAACATGGTGCCTGTGAGGTGCTCTCTAAAATACCAGAAGGATTATTCAGCAGGTACCAAAACCAGCCACAGAGCCTACATCTACACTGCGAGGGGTGGCTCCAACCACCACACATGCCACATATTCTCTTTAGCTCTGCACTGGCCAGGCACATGTCAGGATAAGCATCCACATGCCAGCAATTCTCTACAACTCTATGGAAAAAGATTGTTCATGGCAGATCAGCTGGAGTTACCTGGAGGTACAGAGACTAACAGCTACTGCAGATGGCTAGTCCTGGCTCTCAGGAACTTGCAAGCTGCAGCAAAAAGCTGCAGGTACAGAACTGAGCCCTGTCTTTCTTGAGCAGGACTTTCAAGCAACTTATCCTTGCAAAGTTATACTAGTATTGACTGTGCCCACCATCCTCCATCTGCCACCCACCATCTGCTGGGACTTACAGGTTAGAAACAATCTCTGCATGTGTCATACTGGAAAGTGCTTGCATGCCACAATGACAAGGGCTCCCTCTGTGAATGATGCTTAACAAGGACTGGGAAAAGGGCACTGTCCATCTTTCAGAGTTCATCTCTAGTCAGGCATTGACTCAGGGAAGAAAACCAGAGGTCATCCTACTTCTTACTCAGACTCGAGCAGCATCAAAAATGGGAATCTCTGTTTCCTAGAAGCTGCCTTTGTCTCTGGGGAACTGCCCAGCAGAGGCTTACCTCTTCCCAGTGAGCCAAGAGAACATGAACTGAGATCAGCTCTACTCTGATCCCACCTGGAGAGCCCAATAACCACCGTGGCTCCAAGGAAGTTAACTTACTTTAATGCCCAGCTTTTAAACTTCCCCACGCTTGCCATCCATGTACAATGACGCTTCTCCTCTCTGTGCTGTTGGTGCTCCAGATCTCCAGATCAGATTTGGAGAGGTTTCACAGAGGGTTGTTTGGATACCTGAAACGAGAAACTGCCACACCATTGGATTTGTGCGACACAGTGGCAAACAGCCTTCATCAGGGACACTTTGATTCCTAAACAGGGATGTAAGGAGTTGTAAATCAGCACAGTCCCGCTGCTCACAGACTTACAGGATTTGTGTCAGTGCAGGAATTTGCCACTTCGTTACAGAGCTCCTTTAGCAACGACCTACCCTGAATGAGGCCCTGTGGCCAGCTAGGAGAGGTAGCAATTTTCTCTTCACCGTGGTAAATAGCAAACTCACAGATATTATTTTAACCAGCAGTAAGTGCATAGGAAGGCTCTGTGCAGATAAGTGTGTATTAACAAGGAGCACACTCATATCACGCTGCTAAGTATTTTTGGGTGGCCAGCCAAGCATAGCTGCCTTTCAAACTGCCTCAGAAGGAGAAATATTAATAAACTCCCCGCAGCATGCAGATTTGATTGAATTTCTCATGGATCATAGCTCGCCTGCAGCAGGGTGGCATACCTGTCAAGCTAAGACATTGTTCCATAATTGTTCCTGATGCATTGTGTGCTAATTACCATTGCTGAAAATAATCTCCAAAGATTATGGCAGGCATCATAAATAACAAGCCAGTGGTTCGACACTGCATTATGACAAGGCCTCAATCGCTCTTATCTTTTGCTGGAGTGGAGCCTATGCATTAGCTTTACTAATGAATCTTTTTCATTTGTACAAGTGATGTTTCCATTTGACAATGACATGAACATAAAGTGGAGGTTAATTTACTCTATTCCAAGAGGTTCATTATTTAACCTGACGTTGAGGACAAAACAATGTAGCCTAATAGACGGCAAATAGAAATTAGTTGTGATGAATTTTGCCATTTAACACTCTCGCGCTCAGAGGCTTAGCGAGAGGATGAGTTTGCTTCACCAGCAAAACCACTTTATTCCCATGGTTCTGGGGAAGAAAAAAAGAAACAAAAAAAAAAAGAAAGAAAAAAATTCCCAGAATCCCCTGCACCTTGTAAAACACGATGGATTTACACAGACATAAAAACTGCTGGTAACTAATGGCCCAACGTTGTCATTGTGTCAATTTTTATCAGATTAGTTGGCATTAACACTGTATCACCGATTGCCTTACAAGCCAAGCTGCTGTGAATTGAATTGGATTCAGGTAGCTATTAGAATTGCCAATTTAAACACTCGAGGCTTATCTCAGCTTTAAGCCATTGACAAAAAAGGTTTGGTCACTTCCCCGACATTTTCTGACATGTGTGCTCTGGGCAAGCGAGGCAGCATCCGGTCCCTGGCTGCACTCATCCCTCCAGGCCTTCGAAATGTATCTATTCAACATTAATTTAACATCATCCAATGTGGTTTGAATCAAGAAAATATTTTCCTTGTTTATTGCACACACTCATTGTGCTGTTTCAAGGAGGTTTATTAATAGTTTGCAATAAATTTGCTAAACAATTTGCAATAAATTATGCAGTCATATTTATAGCAGTGACACATTTTAGAGGACAAAAGTTGACCTTTCCCATGCCTCAAAAAAGAGAAGGGACAGGGTGTATCCATTACAACCCAGCCTTTCGTAGGCTCATATCCTGGTTCCTTCAGCTCACAGAAAATATATCTGCTCCAAAGTTGGTTTGATTTGTTTACAAACAATGAGACATTCTCTGGGATCCTGTGAATGCTGTTGGGCTGGATTCCAATGTGCCACAGGGACTGAAACCTGTAGGGTCTCTTCGGAGGGGTCTGCAGGGCAAGGAGCCCTTTTGGATTTGGGGTTTTGTTTGTTTGGTTTGGGGAGAGTTTTTACGTTCAGGGATTGTTTTTTTCATTCATAGCTTGACAAAAAACAACATCTTGAGAGGAAACGCTCCAGTTCCAGCAGTACTACATTTTCCAACAACAACATAAACATTCCTTCAATTACTTCCAAATCACATCTAATACGTAGTCAGTGAGAGATGCGGTGATGTGTCTGAAGGTTTTCTCCAGTTCTACCCTGACCTCATCTCACCACCTCAGCTCTCAGGGGCTGCTAGCTGGTTCACCATCATAGCNAGGCCAGTTACAGTGATGGACATATGCAAGTGAAAACTGCAGCCTCTTGCTGTTCCTGTGCAGAGCCAGGATGGAGGCAGCACACAGCAAANAAAAAAAAAAAAAAAAAAAAAAAAAGGCCAGTTACAGTGATGGACACATGCAAGTGAAAACTGCAGCCTCTTGCTGCTACTGTGCAGAGCCAGGATGGAGGCAGCACACAGCAATCCCTCAGCTATGAGGTTTATACCTATCTGTCCTGTGGCCATCATCCTCCATCCTCCTCATTTGTGGTCAGTTTGGAATATGAAGTGAAGAGGGAAAAACAATCCTGCAGATTTTTCTAGACTTCAGGGCTGCTCTGGCCAGCCCTGCCCGGGCAGAGAGCATCATGGGATCCTCAGCGACCACATGCGGTCAGGAAATAGTTTTCAGATTTCCAAGTTGCAGCTTCTCCTGTCACGCCGGGAGAGTTTTCTTGTGGGTGACTCAGAGCACACAGGCTGCCTCCCTGCCACCTACCACCCTGAAAACAGAGAGCAGCCCATAAAAGGTGGTGGTGAGGTAATGGTCTCACTTCTCAGAGTGAGAGAGCACAGTGGTGAGAAAGAGCGAGCATCGTTCTAGGAACGAACTGGGCAGCAGTTTGTCGATATCTCTTTTTTACTGCATATTATTACAGCATTACATTCATAGTCAAGGGTCAGCTGCCATTTCCTGGGGTTTATAACTTGCCTGTTTTAATTAACATCAGGCTCAAACTTGGTAGGGAGGTAGGGTCAGCCCAGATGTTAATGTTATTCCAAAAGTGCCTTACATTGCCGGTGTTATTTAAAATATATTAAACAGAGACTGTGTAGGGATGTGCTGCTTCCAGGGTTGCATTTTAGACAAATAATAAAGACAAGGTTTCATTCTGGAAGAAAGCAATTTGGCACAGACCTTCAGTCTCTAGGAGTGGCACACCACCAAAAGAGAGGAAGATTCAGTACTCTGCTGTCCGTGGGGGCTCCTTTAGACTGGATCAGCCAGGTAGGGGTAACAAGCATCCTAGTCTGGGTCAGGTTGGGGTCTCAGCAGGGCTGATAATAGCTCACATGCAGTGGTAACTCGGCAGCACGATTTCACTTACCAGTAGAAATGGTTTCTCAGTGTTATTCCACCCTAGGATCCCTGCCCAATAGAAGTAGAGCCTTCATCTGGGTTTTCCACTGTCCCATACCTTCCACGTAATTTACTGTTGAGAGAATTTACTGTTGAGAGTTAGCTAAGCAGACAGGCAATAACACTTTAAAGAGCTGCCTTAAATATGAACTCTCCAATTTCCAGGATGTTTGTGCTGGAATTGGAAGTGCCCCAGTAACACTAGTGCAGTTACAGCTACAGCAACGTGCTCCCCATCACTTCTGCAGTATTTGCTTACAGAGACATTGTTCTCATGTTCACAAACTGGAGGTGATCTGAATCATACACACCAAGTTACTGTGCTTCTGGCATTGACATAGTGGACAGAGGCACTGGGGCTTGGCATCGCCTTTTTAGAACTCCCTCTTAGAGCTAACATTTCAATTGGCTGCTGGCTGAAGACGCTGTCTTCAATATTCTGAGTAGTTGACTGTATGCAGTATTGAAGTCCTTTCTGGTGAGTTAAAGACTGGCAGGGACTCTCTCTACACTAACTCTGAATGCCAGAGCTGTTGTGCACTGTTTCTTGTTGATTTAACCCAGCTTTCTGGGGTTTCCAAGTCCATCTTGCTTTCTATAGCTTCACCTTAAGCAGGTTGACTTACAATTTCTCCATGCACTGACCTGCAAACACAAAAGATCCTGTAGCTTTAGGAGCAATTTCAGCCTACTTGTTAAAAAAGCCATCCCCAAAATGACCACATCTGTTTAACCAGCCTCCACGATGTCTCATTTGCACATCTGCTGAGTGTCTGGCTTTGAGACAGGTCCTGGTGCTCTCCTTGTTACAGCCAGGGAGCTCAAGTATCAAGTGGATAAGGGACTCACCTGAGGCGATACTGGGAATCTGTGGCAAAGGTGGGAACTGAACGCAAGACTTACAAGTTCTTGGTCTCTGAACAATTTGCCATCCTTCCCCAAGATATGGCCTCTTTCTGAGGACTAACACAGACCTTCTGCTTTTGGCTGTAAAGGGGGCTTGGAGAAAGCAGTACACAAAAATAGCTCCAACTTGCATGCTGGTTGTCACAACAAACAAGAAAGAGAATCAGATCTTTAGGCTGTGGAGAGTGTTCCCAAAGGACATAGAAATTATAACTAAGAGAAACAAATCTATTTCCAGTCAGCTTGAAATTATTCAATAAAGGGTCATCTCTGTTAGAAAAAAGTTAGAGATCTGTACATCAAAGACGACTCAAAAGCGCTCATTAGTTGCCAGTTACATTATGCTTTGAGCTGAGGACTGGTCTAGTCCTGTCCCCAGCCTCCTTCTTTTTCTGCATAAATTAATAGAGAAGTGTCATATCATCACTCTTGCTACATTTGAATGCCCAGGACTAAATGTTTAGGGACGTAGCTGGTATAACAGCTTTTCTCTTCATGGTAAAGCTACCAAAACTGCCCCAGGCTAAAAGTGACATTTCTCCAATGCTAACAGAGAAAAATGCTAACAAGCTAATTTTGCCTGGTTTGCTTTAATTTTGATTAGGGACTCGCTGGCTACAGGTAAATATCTCAGTCTGATGGAATTGAAAGCATGCTGTTTGCTTTGTCTTCACTCATTAGTGAACAGCAGGAGCAAATATAGTGGGTAAGTTGATTACAGCTCTTGGCTCTTTTCACAGGCCAGCGGTAAATTCCTTGGGACCACATTCCAGCCAGGTGTTATATCCCCTGGTGATCCACACAACAGTCACACACCCTGAGATCATGGCTAGAGCATCCCACTGACTTGGGCTTGGGGGTGCATTTTGTTTGGTTGTTTGTTTTGAGGAGGTTTTTTATGTGGAAATCAGATAACTTCCCCAACTCCTTCCTGGATGCTTATTTTATTGTGTTTACCTTCAGGAACAGCAGCACTTGACCATGTGTTGAGAAGCTGCATGTTGCCTTGTAAACTCAGAAATTATTTTCAGGTGTATTTATTAAGTTCTTCTCATTTTATTTCTTGGAGAAACAAAAGTCCCTTCTGCTCCTGCTAATGTTGGTGTGAATAAGCCAATGCTGTTAAAAGGAATGAAATGGCTGTACCATAGCACATCAGGCAGATGAGGGCATGTTTAACAAAGGAGGAAGGGGGCATCACTCTGATTCTGCTCCCAGTCCCTACCACCTGCAGACATAGCTGAATGCATCAATGCCAGCAAGAGTGCTTTTCTCCCCCTTTGGCTTCAGAATATTTTCTAAAAAGCCTAAGTTCCCTTACAGAGGGAAAAAGCAGAAGGGCAACAGAGGTTTCTGTAAGCCAAAAGCAAAGATGGCAAACAAGAAGCGGCAGTAGCATGGGCATCATGCAACCATCTAAATAGGAACTACAGCATGGTCATTCATGGAGGTGAAAAAACTTGCAAGTGGAAAAGGAAGAAAACTAAACATATGGAGACATCTGCTGCAAAGGGTCACTGGAAAAACAGCTTTGTGTTAATGTGGGAGGCACATCAGCCCCTGGTGCCGCACACCATGAGGTGTGCAATAAAGAGGAGGTGAAATGAGAAAAGATTGGGGGTCAGACCAAGTCCTGCAAGAGCCTCTGGCTCTCTCCAGGGCCCACTTTCTTATGCCTAGTGACCAATACTCAATGCCTTTCTCATTTTCACTCTCAGAATCAGAGATGCATGCCAACAGAGCACAAACCTGCGCCCCTTTAGAGGAAAGAACTGTGAGTTTCATGAGGCCAAGAAAGCTCCAACGTTTTTGTTTAATGTCAGGGATTATTTTCTAGCAGGCAAAAGTCATAAGCAGTTCCCAAGATCCGGGGATGCAGATTCAATAAAGCAGACAAAAGATTTGAGGTTATGTTCTTCAGAAGGGAGCCTCTTTTGTTTGTTTGTTTTGTTTTTACTCAAAGGGCATTTTTAATTTGTTCCTCAGCTGGCTGTTTCCAAATATATATTTGTCTTTGCCATCTTCCTCCTTTCCTGCCTCTCTCTGGTTCTGATTTTCGAAGCCATTAGTAAATACATCACCAGTGGGCTCTCTTCTCAGGGATTTATGTTTATAGTTAAAAATCAATTTCATCCCAGAAAAGAGGATGGAGGGGAGAAAAGTGGGAGAGACAAGGGAGAAAAAAAAAAAAAGAAGATAATAAAAAGAATGAGTAAAAAGAGGCAAGGAATCACACGGATGTCTGGATGAGCCCAACCAGATTTCCTTAATTTATGGGGAGAGTTCTGATGCCATACGCTGGCTTTGAGCCACAGTGTTGCAAAACATATTGTTCTCAAGTTATTAATTGAAATCTAGAGAAGGTTAAAAATTAAGAACCATATTAGACTGCCTATTCAAACTATATTCCAGCATGACACAAAAAGTGCATATGAATGAAGTCACTGATGTTTGCCAGAAGCAATGGCTGTGCACAAAAGCTGCTGGGAAGTCCTGCAATTGCTTGGTGCAATTCAACTCCGAATTTCCAGAGCTCTGTGTGGACAGGCTGCATGCATTTGGGCTTGGTTTCCAGCAGATCAGTTTTTGCATTAGCATTTCCCAGACACACACTAAATGAACACAAATCTACGTAGCTCCAGAAAGTTTAAACTGTTAAACAATTCAGGTAAGGCAGTTGAGGTGCTGGAGGCTGACTCAGGGAGGCACCAGCCATGTCATCACCTCCAGGCTGCTTCTTTGCCTCCTTGCAGATATGCCAGCTGGATCACTGGTGTGACTGCCTCCTGGGGAAGCCATTTAAGAAGCCTTTACTAAGTTAGTTCATTTAGGCAGAAACAGGTCTAAGGTCCCTCCTCACAAATAATTTGAATGCTGCTTAGGGAAGCAGCCAGAAAGGGGGAAAGCAGAAGATGGTAACATCTTCTGCCAGCAAAACTGCATCCAAAAGAGACTGCATGATAATAGCTTTCTACCCTGGGGCAGGAAGGGCTGGTCTTTGCCCAACCTCTAGATTTTCATTAATCTAAGTGAATACTGGAAAACCGTAAACTTTCCATCCAGTCTTTCTCAATTTATTGCATCAGGAGGGAATAAACATCATACAGTTTCTACATTAGATCTACCCAGAGCTGCACAGGATTTATTTTATTTAGACCACACATTGTGTGGTGTATTTATAAAGCAGAGACCTCCAAAATACAGTTCTACTTGGGGAGGTCTCAGCTGAGCCATATATTGAACAATCACACACTTTAGCAGGCTGGTGAATGTCAGTGAAGTCTAGAAGTCACAGGAGAAGCTGGTCAATACAATGGAAAACTGGCAGGAAAGCTGGGTGTGGGGCAGAGTGGGCAGAAGCCTGGAACCACCATTAAACCCTGAGCTCTCCTGCAGACTGCAGGGGAGCCTTCTCCCGGCATCCTCCCTGCTCGCCATGAGTCACTGCTGAGGCTCCACATTGAGTTATCGCCGTTTAGAGTGGCATTTCCTTTCAGACTGCACAAAGCAAAGGAGCCATATTAGTAAATTTATTGAGTATTTCATTAGATCAATATAGAGTATGATTTAGGAGCCTCTGCCTGGGCTCTTTAAATCTATTTAATCAAACCAATTAATAAGGAAAAAAAAAAAATCTAGAAAGTTGAAACATATCCTGTAAGGTGCATCGTAAATATACTCCCTTACTTAGGCTTTTGATCTCAGCCAGGTAATTAACGGCTTTGGCTAAGTTCAAGTCATTCCCTCATGCCTGCTCATGGTCATAAAGCCCTAGGGTTATGCACAGATCATGGATTTATTATGTTGGTGGTTGGTTTTTTGTTTTTTTTTTTTCCCCCAGTTGCAAAATCTTCTCTAGTTCTGTTCCCACTTTTCTTCTTCACTCTTTTAATTGCACCTATGTATATCTCTGTGGCTCTCCATGCTACATGCAACAGCGTTGGCTGTCATGCATTGTGCAATAACACAATGGAAAACAGGGCCCTTTTGTCTTATGGCTTATAGGATACCATAAATACAACTGAAACTTGGATAACCCAACAGTTCTGCCAGAGCTGTAACCTGACCATTGCACATGCCAGACTAATATTGCTCAGTAGGGGATCAGCTTCACTTCAGGAAAGATGAGATATACCCAGCAGGACACTGACCTTCTGCCTTCCTCATCCAAAAGCAAATAGGTAGAAATACATTATTCTCTGGATTCAAGAGGTTCCTAAGTCTCCAACTAAAAAAACTCTCAGCCATTTAGCAAGTGTGGAGGAAGTTGGAGGGAGAAAGAAAAATTGTCCATCATGGAGGATGTGTAGTATGCCAGAGAGAGAGAGAGAGAGAGAGGGAAAGCGTGAACACATTTCTTCTCAGAGTCTTTAAAGTCAAGATAGCAGCTTTATCTTGCTCTGCAATCAAGGAAATCCGGGCTCTGGGGGAGAGAGACAAGGGACAGATGAATGGGTTTCCTCTAAGCACATGTAATATATATCAGCATCCAAAGAACATTGGTCATAACTCTTGGACAGTGCCCCAGAACAAAATAAATAACGAGGAGTGCTTACCAGCTGCTTGGAGCAGGAGAGCTGAGCCTGAACATGCTGACAAGGAACTTCTTCCTCCCTTCTGCTCACAGTAAGCATCTAGTTCTATGTGAACAGCTATGGGAGGTGGCAAAAACCAAACCAACCAACCAACCAAATCCAAGCAAAACAACCAAAACAGAAACAACTGACTCACTTTTTAAACACAACTCCCTAAAAGAGCTTCGCATCTTTGCAAGTGAGCATCAGGTTAATTGTCCATAGTTATGCAAACATCAAGGGAACTGTACTGAGGTATTCCAGGTGGTTGATAGGTATATAAATGATATATAAAATGCCAAACATCCTTCTTTTACTAGGGATCAGATTTGTTTGGTAAAATAGTTTAAGCTAAATATGGAACACGGTGGGTGGCCTAAGAGATTGCATTTCTCCCTGTGTGCTTTATGCCACCGCTCCTAATTCCCAAATAAAATCAAGACTTCATGGAGCTACTAGAAGGCTCCCATAAAGACTTTCTGATCTAGACAGACAAACCAAAAAAAAAAAAAAAAAAAAAACAGACAAACCAAAAAAAAAAAAAAAAAAAAATTGAGATCTGCCCTGTGATAGATGGGACAGGACTCTGACTGGTCTACAAGTTGTCCTCAAGTTTCTCAATACCCAGCTCAACCTTGTCCCAGCCTGCACCTTTCAGAAATACTGCACCACCATCTGTGGGTCAGCATTACAGTAAATCTCTCAGTTTTATCACAAGAACCCTGAGGAAGAACATTACTTTTCTATACATCACACTGGCAGTCACAAGAGCTGCAGTGGTTTCCCTGTTGCAAGAAGAGTAAAACTGGTACGTAGCAGCAAGAAGGAGATGTCTACCAGTTGTGCAGCTCTGCCAAAACTTCAGGATAAATCAATCTGACTTTTGGCTGCATAAATGGGAGTCCACAAATTAATCAAAGGCTTAACATAAACCCTAAAAAGGCACAGACCATAGCCTTGTGTTAGCTTTCAGCTGGGCTTCCCACGGCATGAGCACTTATGTGCAATGGAAGGAGCAAAGGGGATCATCCTTACCTGAGAGCATCTGCAAGCACAAAAACCTGACTGCAAATCCTTTGAAGACAATAAAAATCCTTCCATCAGCTTCCTCTGACCTTGGATCCAGCCAAGGGCCCAGTGAGCTGAGTGACTCACTGGTGAGGTTTGTTCTCTACAGCAAAGACAGCAAGAAGATGCTGCTCTCACAGAAGGTTGAGGGCCATGCTGAGGAGATACTTTTGCATAAGAAGCTATGGGCCAGGTAGGTTCTATTTACTCTAATATCTGCTCAGCACTCATGGGATCAGAACAAAAGCATGATCAGTTCTGCTTTGTGTTTAGAAACCAGAGGCATTCTGAACATGCCAGCCCCCAGCATGGATCTCTTCCCCACTAAGTCACTCTCCCTTCCCAGGGTCCATGGTGACCACATTCACTTTTACTGAGTCACCACCACTCTGGTCCCATTCTCACCCAAATAATGTTCAGTTACTGGGAGGTGGGAAGGGAGCAGGGGAGGGCAAAGGGACTTCTGAAAGCAGGAAAACAAATCCATAGCTAGTAAATTATATATAGCTCTTATCCCACAATTAGTTTGTAATTCTGAAGGACTGCAGACAGTCAGACTCCTGTGTAATAATCCCTGAGATCAGATTCACATTGAATTGAAGGACTTTGAAGAAAGATACGTAACAAAAATTAGGCCAGGATCTATACCAGTTTACACTAGTCAAAGGCCTGCCCCTAGAAGGCTCTTTAGCAAAAATGTGAGGCCCTTTCTTCAGTTAGGGTTGTTTTTTTTTTCTTTTAATTTGCACAATTTCTTTTCCCCTTTGAATATTTTCTCTCTCAAACACAGATTTTTCTTTGTCACTCCTTCAGTGCTGGTCATAACAGAGTTATTGCTATTTTACACCACTGCAAGACACTGTCAGACATCATTGAGGGTGAAAATATACATATTCCCAGTCTGGATAATTAGACACTGAAAATAATGTGTGTTTTATATATCATATTATATATAGAAAACATTGCAAAATGGGTGGTACTTGAATCTATCCATTCATCATAAATATTGATTACTTGTGTAGTAAGTGATAAATCAAAATGCAGTAATCACTAAATCAAAGATTTATATGAGTAAAGAGCAGCAAAGCAATTAATCAATTCCCTGTACAGCCTATGATTAATTAGGTTCCAGTCTGAAAGCATAGAGGCTGGTTTACAATTAAGACTATTACAGATAGGCTTTATATATTATTTTTTTTTCCCCTAAACATCCTGTTCTTGAAAAGGAGATAAGTTGACCCCAAACAAACAATGCTCTGAGAAGGATCAGATGATACAGTTGCATGTTTACATTCAAGGCTCTCAGGTCTTAGAAACACAGATCACAGAAGATGGAAGCAGCAGCATGTTACTAAAATCTCACAGTCAGTCCCTCCACTTTGCCTGGGCTTGCTCTGTTCCACAGCTCAGAACAGACACTTAGTCCAGTGCATGGGATTTGGGAGCTGAAGTCATCAGAGAGACCCTCTTGGGGCAGCGTGGGTGCCAGTGGCTGTCTCTGAACAGTGTCTGTTAAAGAACTGCTAGCAGCCAGCATGGATCAAACTTACTTCAGCCTCCTCAGATACGGCACAGCTGGCAAGTGCCACCAGCCCTTGTGGCAAGCAGGCCCAGCCCCCTCAGACAGAGGGGTTCTGGCCACCTTCCTGCCACGTACCAGCATTGCACAGGCAGAGGGTAAAGCTGGAAGCAACACAAAATCTTCCTGTTGCAGAGGAAATTGTGTTTGCTGAGCCCCAGGAGTACCAGCTGTGGCATCCCAGCCACGAGTCCCACCCAGCCCTACCTGCAGTTATTGGTGACAGGGACTAGGACAGCATCCAGGGCAAACCACAGACCGCCCTACACATCTGTTACACAAAGTCACAGTGAGCAGATACTAACATGGTTATCAACGTTCCCCAGTCTAGATCATAGGGGAAGCTTTTGGGGTGTCACACATCTGTGCTCTGCTGTGACTGCTGCAGGATGGAGCTTGGAGCCAGCAGCACTTCTCCAGTCTCTTGAACTGGAAGTACTGGGGCTGACATGGGATCAGCTGTGTAGCCCAGCAGAGCTGGCACAAGACAAATATTTTTTCCCACATTCTCCTAACGGCAAGAGCTCCTCCTTATGCCAGCCAGCTGTTTGGCAAGAGCTGTTTCCTGCTCTTATTCATTGTAATGCCTTAGCCAGGACGACAGTTCTTGTGCCCGGGAGACAGCAGCATTAGCACCACGTGATGGCTATTTCATCCTGCTGCTTCTTCCAGAGAGCTGAAGAACAGGCCTGAGAGCAGCTGAAGACTGAGGAAAAGCAAGAGGACATGCTACTCTAACCCAGGGTGCACCCTTTGCTCAGAAGGATGAAACCCCAGTCCACGCAAATTGGGGTTTTTTGGTTTGTTCAGGGGTTTTCTTTTGGGTTGTTTTGGGTTTTTTGGTTTTTTTTTTGGCTTACTGCAACATCACAGCAACATGAACTCAGTGGCTGCTGGCAGCAACCATCACACATCTGCATAACAGATAATCCAAGCTGTAGCTGTGCCAGTGCTCACACACAGGTGAACAAGAGTCCCACCTGAAGGGAAAGCTATCAAGGAAGAATGTCTCATACCACAGAACCAGGTTCTTTCCCAAGTCACTGTTTTTTCATCCAGTGGTTTTTTGGGTGCCAAGTTTACCTCACGTCCCTGGGAAAGGAGACGATAGGGGTGTGGATACACAGATGTTGCGTGGTCAGCAGGGCAAGGGAGGTGATTCTGCCACTTTACTCTGCTCTTGTCAGACCCCACCTGGAGCACTGTGTGCAGTTCTGGAGCCCTCAGCACAGGAAGGACATGGAACTGTTGGAGCGGGTCCAGAGGAGGCCACAGAGATGATCAGAGGGCTGCAGCAGCTCTGCTATGAGAACAGGCTGAGGGAGTTGGGGCTCTTCAGCCTGGAGAAGAGAAGGCTTTGAGGAGACCTTAGAGTAGCCTTCCAGTATCTGAAGGGGGCCTACAGGAAGGCTGGGGAGGGACTATTGACAAGGTCTTGCAATGACAGGACAAGGGGCAATGGGTTTGAACTGGTAGAGGGGAGATTGAAACTGGATGTTAGGAGGAAGTTCTTTGCAGTGAGGGTGGTGAGACACTGGCACAGGTTGCCCAGGGAGGTTGTGGCTGCTCCCTCCCTGGAGGTGTTCATGGCCAGGTTGGATGAGGCCTTGAGTGACCTGTACTAGTGGGAGGTGTCCCTGCCTATGGCAGGGGGTTGGAACTAGATGATCCTTGAGGTGCCTTCCAACCTTACCATTCTATGGTTCTATGTCTCCAAGGCCCTGTGTGCTTTGGCTGAAAGGAGCTAGCTGAAGCCTTCTTCACCTTGGCACTGCAAATTACTCTGGATGAGCCTTTTTGTACGATGTGCATATTGAAAATGCAGACGTCATGAGTCTGCAGTCCCATCTGTGCACCTCTCTGAGTCTGTCCACATGTCCAGCTAAGCCAGGTGAGAGCTCTGTGTCTGCATGCAGAGGTAGTAACATTCCTCAGTTAGTTTACTCATCCCAAAAACACAGTTAAGAGTAACCCAGACAGCTGCAGACAAAAATTACCCAATATTTTTTAGGAAAAAGTCCAATCATTTTGTTTGACATTTTGAAAATGGAACATTACAGCTCTGTATTTCACCAGGAAGGCTTTGAGACCAGATTTGCTCAAACTCAGACTTTTTTATATATAGATGTATACATTTTTTTCCCCCAAACAGAACAAAACAACATGTTTTACATAATTCAAAGTGATAGTTTTCAGAAGAGATGACAGTGGTGAGAGTTATTTCAGAAGAAAACTTGCTTTGTGCTCACTTAAAATGGTGAACAAGCTGAAAAATTAATTATTCACACATCTCCAAAGCACAGACTGCAGAGTACAGTTGGTCCCAGGCAGAGGTACGTTAGAAATCTCTCCTAGTCAGCAATCAATTCTTGATCCTGCTTCACCTCTGAGTATAATAACTGGACAAGTTGTGAGAGCATCGTGAGGCTAATGGGAGGTGCACAGCAGAGGGGTAGCAGTGAAGCATCCTTTCTGCATAGCATTGCCTGCAAATGCTCTTTTTGACCTCCTTTTGCCTTGACGCCTGCATTGCTCACTCTGAATTTGGCTGCCTCCCTTGCTCCCAGGCCTCCTGTCTCTCCTTATTTGTGTTAAGCATAGGACACATGGACAAAGTAACCAGAGCAATGCCAAAGCTGTAACCCAATCCTCTGTGCTCTGAAAACTGCAGAGAGGTGGGTTTTTGGTAGAAAGAAAGAGAAAAAGAAAGGGGGAGCTGGGATAAGGAATCAGCTAATTAGCCTCATCTACATTTCAGCTACATGGTTCATGGGTACTAAATCACTCCTGACATATTTAGGTTGCCATTTATTACCAAAATTATTCAACGTGAATTTTGCCATTTAGGACGTGTTAAGAAAAATACTTATGCCTTCAGAGTGACTCCAGCTCTGATCCCTTCTGACATAATGGCACCAGTGGGCCATGGTTTAAGTGCATATGTGCCTGCCTGCAGTAGCAACCCAGGCACATAGGTGGATTCATAGCTGTAATGGGCAGGACTGCAAGGCTGGGTTCAGATCTAGGGAGTGGGATGCTCAGAATTCTTCACTGATAGGTTATGCACCATATTTTGAGATATTTTGGGTCACACCTCTCCCTCCCTCCCCCTCAACCAACCAAAATCTATAAGGCAAAAATCCCAAACAAACAAGAGTCACCAAAAAACCTCCATTAAATCAAACCTTTAACATCCTCCTGAGAGTGGGACTTACAGGGCCGCTCAGCAGGCAGGACTTCCTGAAAAGCAGGTGAATTTAGGAAGTGGAGTGTACAAATCACTTGCCTGAAGCCTGCCACAACCCTAGGCCCCTTGCTCCACATTCAATGAACTCCACTCCCAGCCCTATTAAAACCTCCCATCCTCTCAGGTGGAACCACTAGCCTCTGTTAACACACAACAACCTCCATTCCAAGCCTTAACACTTGTGTTGCAAGTGCAGGGAGACTTCACTGCTTTATGCGAGCTGAGCTTTGAAACATCACAGAATCACAGAATGTTAGAGATTGGAAGTGACCTCCAGAGATCATCGAGTTCAAGCCCCCTGCCAAAGCAAGATTCCCTAGGGCAGTTCACACAGGAATGCACCCAGGTGGGTTTTTTAAATCTCCAGAGAAGGAGACTCCACAACTCCCCTGGGCAGTCTGTTCCAGGGCTCCATCACACTCACTGTAAAGAAGTTACTCCTCATGTTAAGGTGAAACCTTCTTTGTTCCGGTTTGTATCTATTGTTTTATTACTGTGCACCACTGAAAAGAGATTAACCCCATCTACTTGACACCCACCCCTCAGATACTTCACAGAATCACAGAATTAATCAGGTTGGAAAAGACCTTTGAGATCACTGAGTTCAACCCTTCTAATTAACCAGACCATGGCACTAAGTGCCTCATCCAGCCTCCTTTTAATTACCTTCAGGGACTGTGACTCCACCACCTCCCTGGGCAGCCCACTCCAATGCCAATCACTCTCTCTGTGAAGAACTTCTTCCTAATATCCAGCCTAAACCTGCCCTGGCACAGCTTGAGACTGTGTCCTCTTGGTCTGTCACTGGGTGCCTGGGAGAAGAGACCAACCCCCACATAGCTACAGTCTTCTCAACACTAAACAGCCCCAGGTGTCTCAGTCCCTCTTCAGAGAGGAGATGTTCAAGTCCCTTAATCATTCTTGTGGCTCTCCATCGGACTCATTCTAGCAGATCCCTGGCCCTGCACAGCTATGCACTGTATTTAGGTTGTAGCTCTGCTCAGATCACCACCAGCCTGCCAATCATCCCTTTGATCACCAGTACCACCAGTTTTTCTCTTTCCTGCTGCACTCTTGGTGTTCTTCTAATGGAGAAATGAGATTTATCTCACTGTCTGTAACTCTGTGTGTTTACAACTGTAGGTCCCCATTTAATAACTTCAGATGCAGCAGCTAATTTCAAAGAAAATTTGACAGAGCAAATGAGGTCTCGGAGATGTGAAGTTCACACAGGTTTTATGAAGATAGGTTTCTGGGTAGAGCAAACTGCTCTTATTAATGTCTCCCACAGAGAAAATGCTAATAAACTCACCCTTTATTAGACATTAGAGAGTCAATGTATAAAAAAAATGCTGGAATCCCAGCTCATCAGCCCTGCTGCTCATAGAAAACTGAAAATGCATTATCTGGATTTAGTTTGCTCTGGGCCACCACAACCAAAGATAACTTTTTTTTTTTTTTTAATTAAGTCTCTACATTCTATTATAAATTAGTAAACAAAGCCCACTCTGCATTTGAGGTGAAGTTCCCCACACTAGTGACAGGCTGGAGATGAGTTTTAATGATGTATTTTTAGCTGGCCAGTTCCTCTGCCATTGAAAACCAGCATGAGTCCACAGGAATGGATAAAACCAAGCTGATTTTCACCACTTTACTCCTTATTATTGTTGGGAATACATTCATTCCTGCATCTCTGAGTTCAAAAAGGAAAACAAAAACAGCCTTTTTCATACAAAAAGTCAAAATCTGAGGGGTTACTTGGCAAGATTTTTCCAGCGAATGGGTCTTGATTTTGCAACTAGCTTCCAACTGAGTCCAAGGCAGTCTGAATTTGACTTTCAGACTATCTGCTGAGCTATTTTCCCAGGCATTTGAAACAGATGAGATGTAACAGCAGTTTTTTTTTTTCCCTTATCTGGGGCCAGTTTCCTATCAGAGGTGCAAATTCAGATTTATCTACTACAAGAAGCTTAATAAAAAACACCCTTTCCCCCCCACCTCCCCCAGTCATTGGTTATCATAAACAAATCCCTCAGCAGAAGCTAAAAAGAAGATGCTTCGAGGTTAAAAGCAGCCTTTAAAAGAAAATGATGTTGTACATCATCCCAAAATTTAATATGACTTTATGCACAATAGTAATGTGCCTGGTAATGCAAAGATTTTTCTAAAGTAGCTTAATAACAATCCAATATTCTCTTCCTTAAAAAATGAAAATGTATGTCAAAAAGGGATCTAATGTAGCTGCATCTTGTATCCATTGATGGAGAGAGCTGATTTACATAGATAGCATTTAACATACTATCATCATTATCCTATCAGTCTTCTGTCTAATCTGGAAGCCTTGAGACAGAGTTCTCAATGTTCTCTGGGTAAAAAAAAAAAAAAAAAAAAANTGGGAAAAAAAAAAAAAAAAAAAGCCAACCAAAATTATGGTAAAGGGGGAGAAAAAAAAAACAGTGAGGGACAGATGAATATCAAATCAGATGAGATAAAAATGGGATTTTTTTTTTTTTTAAGCTAGCATAGTGTGAGCTTCAAATGCTGAAAAGTGGATAAAACAAATAATGTTTAAGGCTGTAGCATGGAGTATCACAACGATGAGGAATAAAGGAGAGAATTATGTTAATGGTTTGGTCTGAGTGTGCTTGTGGAGACTGCTCATAGATTGCTTGTGATGGCTTGAAGGATATAGATAGATAGTGTGGATCTCTGAAATCCAGATGGAGTATAATATTAATTTCCTTTCTCTCTTACCTCCTTTTGCATGAATGTAATGCTTGTGGAGGATGTAAGCAACTGAAGGAGGTCTTTCACAGAGTGGGATGGGATCATGTTGAAACCTAGAAAGGGTGAGACTGTTCCCACTGAAGTCAGTGAGATTTTGTGTTGGTTTGCTGTTTTTTTCTTTTTTTCTTTTTGGGCCAAGTTTCACTGAGGTTTTGTGTTGTTGTTTCTGTTTCTTTTTGGACCAAGCTTTTCTCAAATTGCTCATCTTCAACACAAGTGTGTGGTTATGGCATGCCTCCTACCCATTGCTTTCTCTCATTTTTATAGTCTTTCTTTAAAGACAGCACATCCACCAGTGCTTGCTCCATTCCCACTCCTGGTGTCTCTCCACACACACTGAAGAGCTGCCCCAAAGCCCCACAAACTACCCCATCAGCAGGCAGGGCCATGTCTGCAGATCTCACTGCTGCAACTGCCATCAACACCTCCCACTGCCACCACAGGACTGAGGTTTCCAGAGTGGAAGAGGAGTAACAGCACTTCTGTTTGTCCAAAAACCTTTTCTTTTGAAAACAAGGCAACTAAGCAGGCTGCAGCTCAGAAAGGCATATGAGGAGATTGGGGCAGGGCTCAGGTCACCAGGTTAGGGCATCAAAAACAGCAGAAGAGAGCTGGCAGCCAAGGAAACCGTGCAAGCTCCCACATGATGTGACATTATGGCCCTGTGGCTGCCTTTGCTTCACTCTGCACCTTTAAACTCTTATTAAGTGGGCTTAACTGCAGCCACAGGAGCAAGGACAGCACTCAGCTTTGATGCTGGGCCACATCCAGGAACATTTCCCCACCACCACCACCCCGATTGTGCTCTCCTCCTTATGGGTCTCTGCACTCCTGTTGTGGGGTGGCACAATACATCCACCTAGGATGCAAGGCAGGAGAGTACTTAGCGCAGAGCCGCAAGGGCTGCAGCATCTTGCTAGCATCCCATATATGTGATGTCCCTGCTCTGGCTCCATGCTGGGAGACCCTTCTCCATCCCTCCCCACACTGAACTAGACAAGGCACATAACTGCAACTGACCCCACAGCATAAGAGAACATGAGTTTTCCTTATAGTCTTACAGAACCCATTATAGCCTAACCACTGAGCCATCTCACCTCTCCTGCCAGTCCTTTGGCTCATGCCTACTGCTTTGCCTATTTGACAGATTGCTTCCCACAGTCCAAACTGAACAACATGCATGGTGTAAGGATGTGGTCACCCTCTTTGTCTGAGGCAGGAATTCCAGAAGCAGAAGAGCCCCAGGCACTAATGCAGCCAGTGCACATGCAGCCCAGACAGCCAACCGAGTCCTAGGCTGCATCAAGAGAAGCGTGGCCAGCAGGGCAAGGGAGGTGATTCTGCCCCTTTACTCTGCTCTCGTCAGACCCCACCTGGAGTACTGTGTGCAGTTCTGGAACCCTCAGCACAGGAAGGACATGGAAGTGTTGGAGCGGGTCCAGAGGAGGGCCACAAAGATGATCAGAGGGCTGGAGCAGCTCTCCTATGAGGACAGGCTGAGGGAGTTGGGGCTCTTCAGCCTGGAGAAGAGAAGGCTTCGAGGGGACCTGATAGTAGCCTTCCAGTATCTGAAGGGGGCCTACAGGAAGGCTGGGGAAGGATTATTTACAAGGTCCTGCAATGACAGGACAAGGGGCAATGGGCTTAAACTGGCAGAGGGGAGATTTAGACTAGATGTTAGGAGGAAGTTCTTTACAGTAAGGGTGGTGAGGCACTGGAACAGGTTGCCCAGGGAGGTTGTGGATGCTCCCTCCCTGGATGTGTTCAAGGCCAGATTGGATGAGGCCTTGAGTAACCTGTACTAGTGGGAGGTGTCCCTGCCTATGGCAGGGGGTTGGAACTAGATGATCCTTGAGGTCCCTTCCAACCTTACCATTCTATGATTCTATGATTCTATGATTCTATGATTCTAATCCAAATCTGTTTGTAGGAGCTGAGCAAATTTCAGCATCATTTGGATCAGGCCCTTCAGGAGAAGGAGAGAGAAAAGAATACCACCTCTAGTGGGGAGCAAGTATTTACCCTTGGCTGCAACCCATTCACCACACAGGTCTCTCCCAGATGACAATCTAATCTCACTCACAGGAAAGCGACACACAAAACCCCAGCTGATGGCTGCTACCCACGGTGAGCACAGGGAATTGTAGGGCACTAAATGAAATGGAGCATCCCTCTGGTGCCGTCTGTATCACACACGTCCCCCATGTCGTGTGCCTGCTCAGTCCTCCATTCAATGCTGCATCTGCCCCAACACAGAAGCAAGTATGACGCAATATAAAGCCTGCTCTAGTCACTGCACCTAATTATGAGGAAGAATAGAGCAAGTTTTACCCTTACATGGACATGGAGTGCCAGGGCCATGCTGCTACTGGCAGAGTTCCCCTGTGGTTGCAACTATAGGGCACCCAGCAGGGATTTAATCCTGTTGTAAGTAGCATTATCTTGAGCTCAGATATTTGTTCTGGGCTTCACAGGGTTAGCAGTAGGGATCAGTCCTGCCTCCAAAACCTAGTGGCTTTCAAAGTGGAACGTGATCATTTTATTAAAGGGATTAGGTGCCATTGTTTGTTTGCAACCACAAAGCACTGGACTCAGTGACTCGGGAGGTGCCTTCCAGTCTTTTGCTGCTGTGTTGCTAACTGAAAGAAAAGCTACTGGTTCCCTTGTCCCCAACATTTATCATACACAAATCCCTTGGAGATCTTGCAGAAGGTTTCCGTGGGAGCCAAAGGATCCTGGGATGTGAAAACTCTTTCTGAAATTCTAACTTGTATTTATTTGTCCTTTATTTCCTATTTTATTCAGAAGTGGAGAAAAAACTGGGACCATAAAAGAGTTGCAACATTATTTTTCATAAATACACCTCACTTACCTTTTGGAGTTTTTTCTTCTCAAGCATGTGCAGTCTGATCAACAGAGCCCATAGCAGTGCAGCAGACAGGGACACCATGTCAGAGAACCAGGTTAGCAAGAGCTATTCTCCCCACATCTAATCTAGATCCAGTCTTTGAAAATATGTCCTAGAAAATAAGTTGCACGAAATGAGTTGCCTGGAGCAGGTGAGAAAGAAAATGAGATGCAGAAACTATAACAAACACTCTCCAACTAACCACGTGGTTAAAATGGGCTTACTGAAACTCTACAGAGGAGAGTTCTATTGAGGAGAAATAGATGCATGGATCTTACCAGGTCTTGGATGAGTAGGTACTGCTTTGGTTTGAAAAGACTCTGCCTTATTTACCTCCACTGTGATCTGTGGGACTGAGGGAGAAAAAGCTGATGGGCACCATGCCTACTTGTGCCAGCAAAGCTCATGTGATTTAGAAGCAAGACTGAGGTTTCAGCACATAAAGTTCAGTCCAGGCAAGCAAAGATCAGATCGTGTCACTCCAAAAACAGGAGAGAAAGGGAAAGACTTCCCTTTAAGGGAGTTCATTTGAAAGAGATCAAAACCAAATCTTTTTCTTAAAGGCACTAACTGATAATGCCCTAATCCTGGAGACAGACATCTAAGCAGATGCAAAGGACTGGTTGAAGACAAGCATTAGTGTTTGCAAGATAAAGCCTTTATTGATACTTAGAGCTCCATCAGTTTAACTAAATGTATTTTTAAAACTCATTTAGTGAAAACATGCAAAACCCTTGGGCAGACACTCTAAAATTGTTTTAATGGTTTTATATTGAATTGCCTTCATGATTCCTTACTAAATTAAACTGTGCAACTTTAAATTGTTCTGCAAGTAGCCATGCAGTACCACGCACAAGATTAACTAAACCAAGTTTTAAATCCAATTTCAGTCAAACTGCCTTAGATGTAAGTGTGGAAAAAGCTTTAAATACAGGAAGATCGTTAAATATAGGATGGTGACATGGCACCTGGCTAAACACACTAAACACACCAGACCTTGTCCACTGAGACTCAGGGATAGAGTCACTTCCAAAGACTGATATATTTTCTTACTTAATGGTTCTGCACAATTTGTAAGTACTCAGCTGACTACTGATAGTTTTCTAGAGTAAATGTCTGCAGCTCTCACATTCACTGGAGTCTGCTGGGTTCAGCACTCCAGGAGACTTAACAAGAACTTTTAATTTTTTTTTTTTTTTTTTTTTTTTTGGTAGGTTGCTCCATGACTTTCTGAGAGGGAAAGCAAAGAGGTGACATTAAAATGGCAGCACCCAGAGACAGCAATGACAGCTCCACAGACTATGATACCGAAAGAGTGACAAGTATTTCTAAAGGCTGCTTTGACAACTCATACTGGAGTTTTCCTTTAAGTTACAATCATTTTTCTGAAACAGTAAAAATGGTGCCTGAAGGATCTGAAAATGAAGAAATAAAGTTGTGTAAAGTTGGCAGTATCTTGCAGTGCTCATCGAGCATCAGTTCTATATATGATGCCCTGTCTTACACCTGCCAAAGCTGCCTCAAGACCCTATTGTTGTGCCATGGTACAGTAGCTTATTAATAAAGCTGGCAACTCCAAGGCAGCAAACAGGGAGTAAATGCAGGATGATGGCCTGGGCTACCACCCCAGTACCTCTCCTGCACCCTCCTGACTCCTTTCGGTCACCCCCAGGCCTTCTTAGGAACTTCCCAAGAACTGCTAATGGGACCATCTGCTACCTTTTGTGCTCAAGGCACTCCTGGTTACTAAAAGGGCTTAGTGGATTAGTGTCAGTGTGGTTAGCACCTTGAGGATTGCTCCTTGCACCGTGGTTATTCTGCTGGACACCACAGGAAAAAGAAGCCAGTCCCTTCCTCAGCCCTCGGCACTGAAGACAAGAGGCACAGGTGAGACACGAGGACTAGCTCTGCCTGGGGTGCCGCTGTCCCACTGTTGCTGTGTTAACTATAATTAATTCATTATAATTAATTTTAACAGATGAGGTGTTTAAACCCAGTGAGACCTATATTCACCAAAGGTGTGGGAGATGTTGAGGCTGCAGTGTCACCTTGCCAATGCAGCAGGAGGCCAGTGGTGTGACTGCCTGGGTCACTTACTGTCCCAGCGATGTCTCGACCACAAAACCGCTACCTGCTGCACTCTCCCTTCGGGGTTCAGCCTGAAGATTCAACTTAACCCTTGAAATTTGTTTTCACCTGCCTAGAGAAATGATTGCTTGCCTGAATAATTCAGCTGCTGTCAGCTTTATCAGATGGACATCAGATTATTATTGTTCTGTTTAGAGCACAGTAAATCATTCTACACAGAAGTGGGAATCGTCTGTGAACTGCAAAACCTGGCAACTGGACAAACACCAAGATACCAGGGAACTTCTTTAACCTTGCCTGACTGAGGGGCCTGATAAACTTTACTTGCACACTGGCATCATCCTGCTTGGTGCCTTCCAGCAAAAGATCACCACCCTTTCATTTTTTGGCTCTTCCCTGGATTGGGAAATTCCTTCTTTTGCAGGCCAATCAACAGAAGCTCACTGAGATTTATGGCTCTGATGAGTGAAATTTTCAGCCTTGAATCTACAGACTGTCTCTTTAAATACATTATAGAGATTATCAGCAATGTATCAAGGTGTCTTTGCAGGATGGTATAAACTTCTACTGCACTACTTATTGCCATAAACCATACTTCCAGGTTTTTATTTATATGCGCATTAGCTCAATATGATTGGATCTGTAGCCAGCCCTGGGGACTGGAGCAATTTATATATATCAATAAAGGTCTCCAGCCAGCCACTGGGTGCTCTAAGGGGAACAGTAGTTCCATTTAAAACATTAGGAACTGGAGAAATTGAAAATAACTCTCTATTTAGAGGCCAAGAAGTAAGACAGCAGGCAACAGAGGTCCCAGCACAGCAAGGCTATACTAAGGAGATTGTTAAAATGTCATTTCACTTACATATAAGCCACAGGAAAAAAAAAAAATGTAACCCTTTCTCTCCCAAACCCACTGCAAATAACACTTGAAAAGAAAACATATTCTTCAAATCTAAAGTGTTTTAAATAATCCCAGAGGATATGACCATAAAATTTTGAGTGACACGTTCAAAGAATTCAGGGGAGTTTACTTGCAAAATTAGTTTTTCAAAAGACATAAAATCTCATTACCTTTGCATTTGTTAATGCTAGAGCTGAAATGTAAAAGCAGCAAAAAAATCCCTCAGTGGCTGGATTTTGCTAGGCACAAAAAGCCTACAGGAAGAAGTGTCATCTTGTCTACCTTAAAGTAACCAAACCCACTACTATTAAATTTTAACATTAAAGTATCTTTGACTGCTCTTTAACAAGCAGGGAAAGAATTGCACAAGCATCTAAGTGTAGACCTGCTGAGGTTTACCTGCCTCCACTGCTCATAGGTTTGCCATGGCTCATGGACACACTTGGTTGGTAGTCTCACTTTTGACAGTGTTTATATAGTAAAAATGTCATCTTACAGTGAACTTTACTGACCTGTAACTCAAACACAACTCCATCAACTTCCAATATTTTTTTCCAAAATTCTCTCTAACTTTCTGCAAAAGATAGGTAGCAGGTTAGAAGGAGGGTAGGGTAAACATGTTCTGGACAGGAAAAAAAGCCATGTGAGGATAGACAAGGAAATCAGGTTGTAGTCTGAAGTCTGAACTACAGAGCCACACTATTCACATGTCAGGACAAAAAAAGCATGTGGGATTGTTAGAGAGAAGCATCTGCTAAAAGAGGACCTTCCTCTGTCACACTGCTCTGCATTTTCTTCACTTTGAACTAGCAAAGCAGCAAGCAAATGCAAGCTCCTGCCATCCCAGCCCCTCTCCTTTCCCTCTTCTGCAGGAGTTAAGAGCCAATGCTTCATTTGGCTTTCTTAAAAGTGAGGATTGAGGGTCTGAAACTCCAGTATGTATAGGCTACTTTCTACAAAGTGAGCCAGTTGGGTTTTCTTTTTCTGTTACTTGCTTAACCTAGGAAGAAAAAAACCCAAACCTGACCCATCAGTTTGGTGCTGAACTGGGGAGCAATCCCTTCTAAGCAAACATAGCATTGCTGATGCGACCACGTCACAGAGTGAGCAGGCCTTCCCCTCTCCCATCACACTCCCACAGCCCAAGAGGGGAAACAAAGTTCCTTAATGCATGACAATGCCATTGTGAGCAGGAGAATTCCTGCCTCGAAGGAAGTGTCCCCAGCAGAACCCCTGTGTGTGGCTTGCAGCGTTCTGAACACTCCTGCTGTCCTTGTGCTGCAGCCAAACTAAACCCATTTCTATTCAAAAGTCAGATACTGCCCTGCTGTTCCAGGTTTGATTTTGTTTTCTAAAGGTTTATTTCTTATATAGGATATTAATTTTGCAGTGGGTTGTGGTTCACAAGGTTTTCCTTTTCCAAGGATGTTGCTTTCTGCTCTGGGGAGATAGTGTGGGCTGGTGGGTAGAGCCATTGGCTAAAGGTTATGGAGACCTGAAGTGTGGTTTGAAGCAGGTCATGCCCTGCAGCCTCTCTCCCCATCTCTTTAGCCAAACCACCCACCCTCCTGGTTTCATGTATGTTTTCATTGCTCCCACTGAAGGAGTGGTTGCTAATTAATGACATGAAAGCACTTTAATCCCTTCAGATGGTGAGCCTGAGTTGATGGTTAGGTCTTGTGTTAGACCTTGTGCCCTGGAGAAAAGTCATTCTAGGATACATAAGTGGGAGGAAAGCATGACATATTGTAGGGGAAGGATGTCAGGAAGAGATCTTCACGTGTCAGGTCAAAGGTGAAGGAGAAGGCCACAGAGAAGTATCACAGCATAACAGCTGATGAGTGTGCAATATTTGCACCATCTACTTACAGTGACCACCTCTCTGAGACAAAGGAAACCGGGATAGTGCTTGGTGGGGATGCATGACTGCACTGGCCTCAGTGCTCACTGCCTTCCATGGACTGCACACTGGAAAAAAGACACTCCCTGTTTAGCAGGTACTGTGCCCAGATCCTGATTCAACAGGCAGGCCATAGACAAGGTCCAAACTGGGGGTCCTGAAAATGTTTCTGTGCGTTCTGCATGGCATCAGCTAGGTTCTTCCTAGTTGTAAATCATTACAGAGGGATTTTCTGAGTAAGTTCATTAGTGCCTCCATACTCTCACTTTGCTTGGAACTGCTGGCACACCATGCTGCAATGGCTGTGTTATTCTAACATTATTAAATGTGCACTCTTCTTTTATTAGGCTTTTTAATAACATTTAAGTTGCACTCCTGGGAATTTTTGCAGAAAGGGAATGTTGGCCAGCCTAATTTGTACATGAAAATACCCCATAGGCCAAGGAAACAAGATTCAGATGAATTTTACACAGTATGACTACGGATACAAGTGCTGAAGGAGCTTTGGGGTGTAAAACCATTCAGCTAGGAATGTTTGATTCCCACGTGTTGTGCTCTCTCAGATGTACCTTGTTTGTGCACATTACTGTTTACATTTCATGTGGATTTTTGCTTCTTTAGTAAATGCACTCAAGTCTTCTTGTTCCATACCTAAGAGGTGCTTTGTTGCACCCCACAATGGGGCAGTGGTGGACTTGACTGCCTTTACAGGAAATTGTTCTGTATGTCAATCCTAAATCACAGAATTCCCAGGCTGCCTGAAACACAAAGCCCTTAGGGATGTCCTGGGTGTGTTGTCCAAGGGCACTTCCAGCCAGGAAATTCGTGGGTGTACAGTGATGCTACAAGAGAAGGCAGATGCTTGTGTCAGCCACCGTGAGGGTAGGCTCTCCTCTCAGGGTAATCACCAGCTTAGGCATGAATGGGACCAAAGCTCTGCAGAGGAGCAGGCTGTCAGTGCCAGCTAATGTTTCTGAACACAATTCAGCCTATTTTGGTCTAGTTGGCACCGTTCTTAAGGAGCTTTTATCTATAATCAGATGTTTTTCATCTTCCCTGCTACTTCATTATCCCTTTTTAAAACACATTTGCAATAAATTCAAGAATAATAAACAAACAAAGTCACTTTAAAAGGGATAAAACTGTGCATAACCCTTTTCCTTTTCCTGGGAAAATCCTAACTTTGATTTAAATGTTTTAACTCATCTCTCAGACAGCTAGCACATGAAGATCTTGGCTGCAGGAATGCACAGGAACACCACTGCATTTCCTTGCTTACATCTGCCTTCACTGCTGCAGGGTTACTGTTTTCCCATAATACTACTACACAGTTTGAAAAGCTGAGCTCTTAAAAGTGCTAGAACTGAAAAAAGCACAGAATCAGACTCAGAATTAAGGTGTCTGCAGACATGTTCCTGTGACAAAGCAAGGACTCCAAAGAAGAGAGTTTGGCTTTTGGTTTTGCCAAAAGCTCCCTGACTTGCCTTAGGTAAGTCACTGAATATGTCTGTGCTAATTATTGTCTCCTTTTGCTCTGTTTCTTTAGACCCACAGAATCCCATCAATATTCAGCTATTTTCAAACCAAATGTTCGTGTCTTAATCAGTAAAACTATTCACATAACTGGTTAGTGACAGAGAAACTGTACATTCTTTGATTTTGGTGGAGTGCTTTTGTCTGCATCCAGTCACCAGCACATAGGAACTCAGATCTGGCTTCAGAGATTGCAGAACTCGTTGTCAATGGCAAAAGCACAAAGAAAAGATGGGAGAGCCTGGGTCACAGAGGTTCAGCAGCACAGTCCATTTCCAGGGCTGCAGTATCATGGGAACCCTGACTCAGCAGTGGGAAGAGAGTTGTATGGTCAGATCTCTTTAAAGCTTGCAGGTTACTCTATTGTTTCCTTCACATAAAGTTTGTGGGAACGTTTTGTTTCGTTTCGTGACACAAGTTCTGTTTTTTCACTTCTTACATTTCATTTTGGGCATGAAATGATGAACAGACCCAGAACCTCAAAGTGAAACTCATTTGAAACCACCACATTTCTTTGGTCTTTGTTTTAAATCCAGGAAAATCCACAAAATGCTTGCACTTTCTATGAAAAACCATCAGCAGGCTTAAGGAAAGATCTCATTCAAACTTTCCCCTGATTTCAGTGGGGAATTCCTCATGTATGCCAGAATAAGCAAGAAGAGTCACAGTAACAGTACCCAGAAACTACACAGTGCAGAAACCTGGCCTGGCATTCTTGTTGGTAACAACAGGAGAAGTGAAAGCAAATTAATCAGATTAAAATAGTTCTAAAATGGGCTCACAGGTTTCACAGTGGATATTTTGCACAGTTTCAGTCACTTTCTCTCAAGCAATTTATCTGCATCTCTGCAAATCATACTGAGTGCAGGAATATCCACTGGGATATGGAGGTCCAAATGGGACACACCTGGCTTGACTTGTGCATGTTGGGGAGGGACTGTTGACAAGGTGTTGCAATGACAGGACAAGGGGCAATGGGTTTAAACTGGCAGAGGGGAGATTTAGACTGGATGTCAGGAGGAAGTTCTTTCCAGTGAGGGTGGTGAGGCACTGGCACAGGTTGTCCATGGAGGCTGTGGTTGCTCCCTCCCTGGAGGTGTTCAAGGCCAGATTGGATGAGGCCTTGAGTGACCTGTGCTAGTGGGAGGTGTCCCTGCCTATGGCAGAGGGTTAGAACTAGGTGATTTTTGAGGTCCCTTTCAACCTTACCATTCTATGATTCTATGTTCTTCCAGTCTTTCACTTTCTAGACTCACTTGCTGGTGCCGGAAACATTTGGGCCACAGATCTCAGATGTGGATTTGTTGTGTTACATGGCTCATAGGCAACACAAAAGACGTGACCTTCCCACACACCTCTGGGATGCATGGAGAAAGGCAGGAGAGTCGTTCTCCTGAAGAGCAGTGGTGGAGCTGATTTTATCACCAGTTGGGAAGTGGTTGCTGTGTCTGACAACAGCGCTGATATATGAAACACATGTGAAGACAGCGGAGCGCACATGTGGCCTGGTTTGCACGTTGCCTTGTCATTTTCTCTTTTCTGGAAGACAAATGCAAGGAAGATGGTAGACTTTTCAGAGAGTGGAAAATGAGGTTGGTGTTTTGCAGTTCTGCTTTAGCTTGTGGGGAGGTTGGCACAGCATGGCGTGGGGAGGGTGTCTGTATCAAACGTGGCATACTCCTAAATAACCCTGATCTCAGACACTGACGCGAGCAGCATTACTCCTAATCTTTCTAAATATAGTGACTTATTGAAAAGGTCTTCAAAACTGCTGCTGCTGCAAAATCACTGTTGCTGAGTAATATGACCCATGATATTTTATATTTACTAGAGCAGATCTATCTCATCCCTGCTCCATTTGATACTGCAACAAGAGATATGTGTAATGAGTTAGTCACTGTGACTCACAAAACCTCAGTCCCTACGAAGCAGCTGCGTTTCATGCTTTCTGTCTTTCACAAAAAGAAAAAAACCAGCAGTTCTAAGTGATTCAAGAGCAAAAGGAGGAGATGGTAGTAATCAGTTCCACCTAATGATTGATCAGTTTGTAAGGAATGCTGATCAACTCCAGATGTTGCATTCCAGCCTCAAAATGTGATCATCAATTCAGAACTCCCATCTGGTTTGTCTGACACCAACAACACAAGAAGTATTCCAAGAAACTTTAAAACAAAAAAATGTGGTTATTGGGAAAATATCTTCACTCAGACCAGTGTGTTTGCCAGTAGGATGTGGTAGAGTTCCCTTTCGTGTGTCTAGCTCCTTTTAGTATCCCTGACTGGTCTGTTGATGGTATCTGACAGAAACCCACCCACTTTTGGACACATTCTTTTCTAACATACTAACTTTCAAGGCCAGAGAATTCTGGATGCTGCTCTCCCTAGCTGTGCTGGAAGAGAACTGTGGGTGACACTCTACTGTTAATATTTTAAAACTCCTCCAAAATCAGATGATTTGATGCAGGCATTCTGCTCATTTGCCAGATTTCACAGGAAGCAAGAGCTGTGAGCAGACCATCAGCGTTTTGCATCTGCAAACTTTCTTTCTCTTTTAGCTTCCTTATTTCTCCTAACCTACCCCACCTGTTTCATAAAGCAATCTTGCCTTTGGATAGAAAGGTGTCATATTCAATCCTCACCACTCCCACTGACTTTAACAGGACTTAAGCATGTGTCACCAACAGATGCATCTAGCTCTGATCCAAGTGTCTGTATAGAAGTGGTCATACTCATGCTGCAGTGAGTTCTCCATGTAGGACATTTGCCAGCAGATTTTAATTACTTTGTCATCATTTAAAGACAGTTCGTGCTAACACACACAACATGGTTGACATCATCAGGTTTAGCCACACACTCCCAGACAGTGAGCACTCACACACAGTCACACTGATAACAGGGATGGAGAAACAGCAGAAGGCAAGAGTAAGACGCAGACTCTACAGGGGGCTTAGCTGCTGCCCTTGCAGAAGGGGGATCCTTGCAGTGCAGATCCAGTCCTGTATTGAAGCACAGCACTGGTAGAGTCCTGGAGCATCCACCAGGAGCATCCTGGGACCAGACAGAACATGACTGTAGAGTGGCCATATCGGTAGCAGTCACAGCCACCCTGCATCCACAGCACAAGGAGACCTCCAGTAATTGGCCTGGGGTAACCAGCCCAGCTACTGCACAACCAAGGTAATTATCTAGGGGGACTTTAGCTGCCCACTGGAAAAACAGAAGCCAGGCTTGGAAACCAGTTGCATCATGAATGATAATGGTGCTGACAGTTTTAAAAGCACTCAGGGGCCTTTTAAAACACAGCTAACCCGTCTGAGAGAACCTTTCCTGGGGCAGGAGCTGCAGCCATGCAGGCAGGAAGAGTCAGAGTGCTACGGGGAAACAAAAGAACTGCTGCCATGTTGGGCCCTCTGCACTTCCAGATTTACCTCTCCCTGGGAAAACCCTGTGTTACAAGGCTGCCCAAGGGAGCAGGCATGCTTTCCAGCCAAGGGAAGCCCATTAAACACTCTGCTCCTCACTGAGTTATGGCCATCTAGCAGGGACTCCCCTCACTTGTTAAGAACATCTCGTCTGTACTCACAGCATCTGTAGCACAGCAGCAGTAACAACTTGGAGACTGCCTGCACTCATCTGCATTGGAGGGGTGGTTAAGGTGCCCCTACACACTTAAACACATCTCTTTGCTAAATTTCCTGCAGTACATTAATTTTTACTGATTGCTAATGGTTGCCTGGCTGTCTCTAAGGCAACTGGTCCAGTTATTATTAATTTCCAGGGTAAAAGAACAATAGGCATCCATTTATCAGTGAGGTACAAAACAACAGCCATTTTTTGTTGTTGTTGCAAACTGTTTTTTAACTATACAAGTCCCACACTGATCGTGGTTTGAGTCATTGAGTCCTAGTGGAGGAAACTTGAGGCAAGAATAAGTGAAATTGAAGCGGTGCTCAAGAGAAATTTCAGTCTCCTTCAGTAAATGAATATGAAGTGAAGGCAATTTTTCAGCTGTTGCTGACCCATTTCAGACCTTCTCCTTGCCAAAAGAAAAATCCCTAGGAAACTTCATTTGCCATAACATGATTTTCTGGAAGGATCAGTGAAAAAAAAAAAAAAATCAGAAGAGAAGGTTTAAATATAGGGTTCATGAGCTGCTTTGTACTCAATGCAGGAACAGGGGCAAGCAGAATAAATGGTTTTATGCCACTGCTATAACTGTTTCTGTTCAGCCCGCAGGCCAGAGAGGAGAAAAAGTGACCCATGCAAAAGTTAGCATGGCCTTAAATCTTTTCTGACATGCACTGTCTTATAGGGAATTCTACAACACATAAGCTTAGCTGGCTTTAAATACACTTCCTTCTGTATGTTATAATGGAAATCTGCTGGGTTTTGCATGCCTTTGAGTTGATATATTTTGGGGGACAGTGTCTCCACTGCAGTGATTCTTTTGTGGCACTGGATTTACTCACAAAGACAATTCATTCTGGTGTGTTAAAGCAATGGTTAGGAGAACATAATCATGTAATAGCTGAAATTACCCCATAATGCCATTTCTTGCCTTGGAATTCAGATCTAAAGGAACAATTTGCAATGCAAGCAGATGGATTAAATGCTATTTGGTGTTCCAAAATTCACTGGCAGTGTAGGTTTATTTAAGACTATTTAATACATAATTTGCCTGTTTAATAACTTTTTATTGTCTTTCATCAACTGACATATGCAGATGAGTGTATGGTGTGCAGTACGATACAGAGCAGTGATATTTTAGCACAACCAATCTTTGTCAGACTACAGCATTTAAAAGCCTCTGAGCAGTGCCTCGGTTTCACCTTTACACAAAATTCTGCAAACTTGAAGAGGTTTCATTGTTGCAGGATGGGTAGAAGAAATGCTGTGTGAGTAACTGTAAAACAGTGATAGTAGCAGTGTGAGGGTTTTTTTTTCTTTTCAGATGTTTTTAAAAGTATGGGTTGGGTTTTTCCTTTCTTCTTTATGAAGTTGTGACATCAGAGAAATTGCAGGCAGTGGGAGTGGCCATTTGGCAGCGCTGATGCCCACTTGAAACCATAATCCTGCCTGAAGTCCCTGTAGGCTTACTTTTTTGTTACATTTTGTCGTGGGTTTAAAGAGGCAACAGAGTGAAGCTCTCAAATGAATTGGAGAAAAAAAACCAGCATTATATTTGGAGAGAGTGTTACAAATAGAAATTACAAAGCAGATACAGAATCCATAAGCGAACCCCCTGAATTTTCCCCAACCCAAAACTAAATCTATCATCCCCAGTGCTCCAATCCTCCCCCCCACCATGCCTCTGCCATCCAAGAGGCCTAAGGACAGTCTCTGGAGGCCCCAAACCAGGCCTGTCCTTACACGTTTGTCCTGATAATGCAGCTCCTGCCTGGCACAAGGCTGGAGGGGGAGGAAAGGAGAACGAGCTGGGCTTGCCGTGAGTTTATGGAGAGATAGCAGAATTATGGGATTGAATAACAATCTTCCAGTCTCCAGAGGACTCTTTTTAACCTTATAGTTCCCAACCTGGGACACATTTCAAAATTAAGGTAGAAATTTGGAAAACTTTCCAAGTTGATCTATAGTCTCCCATTTTTAAACAAGAGACAATCACATTTCCTGTAAGCTCAAAATTCCAATTTTTAATTTATGAGAATTTTTTTATTTCTAAACATCTTTTCTTTTTTTTTTATCTTTTCCAAGCACTCATTTCCTTTTCCCTCTGAGCTACCTGTGCTCTGTAATTCTGTTATTTGCTGCAAAATAGAGTTTCTTTGTAAAATGCTTTGAAGAGGAAGAATTAAATAAGTTATATGGGAACCTACTGTCATTAACATTGATTTACTAAAGCTTTTTGAGAATACCAAGGTTGAATTTACATATTTAACTGCAATCTCAGTCTTATTCACCAAGTAGCTCGATGTACATAACTTTGAACTGGGAGTTAATGACTTGAAAATGCTCTGTACCAAGAAGACATCTAGGTGAGAGTTACAGATATTAAAAAGTTCTAAATTAGGGGGTATTTAAGGTCACTTTTGAACAAAGTTATAATGCCACAGTGAATAGATTAGCAATTTCTATTTGAAATCAATGGAACCATTTGCATGATGCCAGTGCAAGGTTCAGTCAAGACCCTCCTAGAGAGCTGAGAGCAATGAAATAATCAGTGGATTTCACTAGATAAAAAGTGCTAATAGATTAAAAGTGCTGCTACTCAGTATACCTGCTAGGACTCATCTGGTGGTGGCTAAACCCAACAGTACAGGAATTTAACCTAGAGCAACACATTTTCCTGTGTTTACCAACAAATGTAGATACTCAGAAGTCACCATAAGCCTACTGCAAATTGTTTGGTTGTATCACTCCATCTGTGCACTACAGCAGCTGAATAAGTAGTCAGCCACACAGGAAAGGGAAATGATACTGTACAAAATTATTAAACTGACACAATAAAGCACAATTTGGAAGTTTCAATATTTGCTACCAATTATCCATGAGCTGTTCATAAAGGTAAGCCACATCACCATATAATTTAAACAATCTCTGCTGTTCTATAAAGAATATACTTTAACAAGCTAGCATGGATGTTGCAGGTAATCCAGAATGATGGCAGAACATCCAGCAGGGCTCCTCAGGTAATTATTACAATATATGCATTATTCTGCTGTGCTGGGCTTTATATTTTTAATATCTGGGGAGTGGGAGGATTAAAACTCCTCTGCCCATCCCTACTAATATTTCACACCAAAGATCTGGAAATTTTGATCAGTTTAAGAATGTCTAACCAGGCAATATGGGCAGTTCAGGGAGGTCCAAGGTGTTTTCCAGGGTTTCTGACAAATGAGCTCTTCCCTGTCCCACAAATTGCTTCTTTTCCTGACTCCAGTGGTGGAGGCATCCCCTTACCTCCCACCAAACTCATCATCGTCTGAAGAAGCAGCCGCCTGCAACTTCCAAAGCTCTCTAGAGAGTCAATCTCTCTCCCATGCTTAAAAATAAACTTCTCAGTCTGAAGTCCCCATGGGAAATACTTTGTTAGGAAAGGCAGGGAGTGAAAGGAGTTAAATCACTCACACTATTAGCTCAAGTGGCTACTGCAGCTGGTCCAGTAAATGCCAACCTAGCCACGGCTCAGTCATTTTCTCGCTCACAGAGTGTGTAGTGAAACGAGAGCGTCTGCAGATTTATTAGCTTGTATATAACACTAAATTGATGAAAACATCCTCTAGGCAACTTCATCTACTTTTCACTTGCCATGTTCCCATGACAGTGACAACTTGTTGTGTTACAGCTGACCTGTCAGGCTCAGCTACTCCCTGTGCATTGGGGGCTGTCTGTCACTGGATGTATATGAAACGGGAGGTGAGCAGAATACAACAGGCAGCTACACACATTCCTCCCGAACAGCCTGCTTGAAAACTGGCCAAGCTGACAGTAGATAGATTATTGTTGAACCTTCATATAGATGCATCCAACATACAAGTCTGTTATAACAGATGAACGGTATGGCTGCAAACAGTTTCACCTAGCTATAAATAATCAAATTTCTTAAGCCAGCAGGCCAAAAATAGCAGCTCTGAGTGTTTCCTGCTTTTGCAAATCAGTGCTGAAAGAGGCATTCATTAGACCTTCTTCTCCAGATAGAAAGATGACCAGCACAAATAACGTCTCAGGCAAGGAGTGCATGCTCCATTGTTACTGCAGATGTGTCAATCCCCGGAAACAAAAGAATCGACACTCGTCTAGGAACAAGCTCGGGGTTAGTTAGCAATTCAGAATGACTTCCAAAAGCAATCCCTTAGTCTCCAATGATATCTGTCTGACAACTACTTAATCTCGGCAAGAGCTGCGTTAAACCAGCCTGTCATCGTTGCTACCTCTCAGGTGTAGCTTGAAAAGGGAGGGAGAAAGAGAGAGAGATCTATGAGTTTCAATCATTTAGAAGAAATTATAACTTTTTAGAAGCCTGTATGCAGATAGCATTTACCATATTGAATGGAAGATGACAGTTGCTATATAGACAGAGCCGTACAATGCAAAATGCCAGCTTCCAGGTGATTCTATCCCATCTCCGAGGCTGTCGGGAGCTATCAAATTAATGTTGAAATAATTGTCACTTGTGAATACCTGCCACTGTAACCAAGTTGGGTATTAAGGAAAAAAAAAAATCCCAATTGATCAGCCTCACAAAATGTTCTGAATACTTAAAGGAAAAAGTTTCACTGAGGTGTGACACTGTTACATATTCATTTTAGCAGAAGGAATATATTCTTTTTAAGAACAAAAGCAAAAATCGAAGTATTTAAGTTTCCTTGTTGAAGTGGTGTTAATATCATCGCTGGTTCTTTGCTTTCTTCAAATTTGGCTACTTTTGTGATAAAAGAAGCAAATAAAAATTAGCTAATGCTTGAACCTCTTGCTGCTAGAGTCATCTGCAATAAATCTTGATGCCCTTCTGTCTCTCCATTTCATTGCTGTAAAAATTCCCACTTTGTTGAAGTTCCCTTTTATCTCTGCACATCCTTACAGGGGTTTTATTGGGGTTAATAGTTTTTCTAGGTCCTATTGCAGCAAACTGTTAAGTGTTCTTGGTGTCTAACTCAATGAAGAGCAGGGACAGATCCACTGTGTCACTCCAGTCCCACTCATGTCATCATTTTATAATAAATGACAGCATGGGAAACTCTTCTTTATTCATGGAACATATGCAGCACTAGCAACAGCATCACACATTTTCTCTATATTGCCTTAGCAAGGTACCCACAGGAAAGAAGAAACACACACCAGAGCACTTCCAGCTCCCACTGAAGCCATGCTTGGTACTTGGGAGGTTTGACTTTTCTTCTAAATCTCTTTGAGATACCAGGTTTCAGTATTCACAAAACATATCTTATTACCTAGTACATGGCAAATGTTTGCACCCTTCTTTTTCAAAGGTGTCTCTCAACCCTTCACTCTTTGCCTTCATCATTCTGCAGAGGGCTAAACGCAGGACATCCTCAAACAGCTGCATTTGAAAGTTGGAGCCAGAATTCAGCATTCTTAGGAGGCAGTTTGTGTAGGCAGGACACTGTTCCTGCAAAGTGCTCTGTGACCTGTGCTGGCCATGACGTCGATACCATGAACGGTTTAAGGTCCCAATACAAAGCTATCAGCCCTTCAGCCATCCAGTCCCTGACTACTCAAAGGCAACGTAGCAAGGTGTTTGCTCTGATTTCCAGTGAGGACAATCAAGTTTGATTTCCTCATGGAAGGCTAATATGGTCCTGTGTTCATTGGTCCCCAGTCCACTGATGTTTTCATTTCTACATTTGACCTCAAGGCTGGCTAGGCATGCCATGTCCTGAGAGACACCAGCTGAGGCAGTTTTCATGGGCCTTGAGTCAAATGAGTGAATCCCACCATGCAGTGCCCCCATACCAGATCACAGACTGAGTCTATTGAATGAGGTTTCAATGATCTTGGAACCTAACAGTCCTCTGTCTCTTTTTCCTTCCTACAAATCAGACATCTAAATTCTGTTTTCTAAGTTGATAGGACAAATTCTCTGCTAAGAGCTCCTGTGCTTCAACTGATGTGAGGTGTACTGAAATTAATTTTCAACCACTGACTATTTACAGTAAATTAACTATCTCTTCTCTATTTTATTACATCATGTTAACAACTACAGCTCTTTTTAAATGTTTCTTTAGTTATTTACTTATTATATAGAATCATAGAATGGTAAGGTTGGAAGGGACCTCAAGGATCATCCAGTTCCAACCCCCTGCCATAGGCAGGGACACCTCCCATTAGTACAGGTCACTCAAGGCCTCATCCAACCTGGCCTTGAACACCTCCAGGGAGGGAGCAGCCACAACCTCCCTGGCCAACCTGTTCCAGTGCCTCACCACCCTCACTGTAAAGAACTTCCTCCTGACATCCAGTTTCAGTCTCCCCTCTGCCAGTTCAAACCCATTGCTCTTTGTCCTGTCATTGCAAGACCTTGTCAATAGCCCCTCCCCAGCCTTCCCTACAGATATTGGAAGGCTACTATTGTTGAAACCTTCTGTTTAAACAATTCTGTTAACATGGGCTACGTTCTGGTTTCTGTACCATGGAGCAAACTGGAGCCATTCTGTCATTACACCAGTGTAAATGAAATAACAGTTTAACGTTTGTGTACCTATGAGCATGGACAGGGAAAAGAAGATCTGCCAGCGGGGATTTATGTAGGGAATTTACATGAAGTGTATCTGAGTGCACACCCCCCACGCATTTCCATAGTTAATACATGGACTATTTATTTACATGTTTCTGTTTCTGTGTAGTTCATACCCCAAAAGTGGTGTGCAAAAATAAAGGACACACTTCACGTCTTTCAAATCCAGGTGATGTATCTTCGAACTTTGAAGCGCCCTTTACCCAGGGATGAGCCCATGCCTAGGAACTTTTTCCTTGGAAGCCCTACCATACAAAAGCAGCAGCATTTCCCAAGCCTTTCCTGAATTATTCCAGCAGATTAAAATATACATGTATATATTTATGCCGACAAGAAGGAGGGAAAGTGCAACTTCTAGTCAGTGCCTAAATTTCCTGCCTCCGAAGCCCAGCTGGAGAGCAGGAGTTATAACAGAAAACAGCAGCACAATTAGCTGGAGTTCTGTAGCTGTCTGCAGCAGACTGCTTGCTCCTGTCTCTCTATAGGTGGCCTCCCAGTTCATCAGTTCATAAATAAGTAATTTGAAATGTGTTCCTGGGGGAAATTTTCCTCCTTCTCTCCTGAACAGACTGTACTCATCAGTTTTCCTGTTCTCCAGGTACCTGGCGTTCTCATTTATAATGGCCAGAGGAACTATGCTGTTCTAATTCTTGCTTCATTACATTTCCTAATGCTTGTTTTCAGCAGCTTCACAACTCCACATTTCTTTATATATTGATAAAAAAAACTCTTTGCATATATTATTTATTGGCACTTTCATGTTAGCTTTACTGCTGATTTAAATGGAATATTTTTACATACAAAGTAAGACTCTGAAGTTGGTTTCAGGTCTGAGGTTTAGATATTTTGATGTAAATTATGTGAAGAAAAAAAAAAACTAAAAAACAACAACAAAACCCACCAACCAAAACACAATCAGCAAGAGAAATCATTGTCACTGGACATTTCCCTTCCCTCCTCATCACACAATATCCAGCCAGAGAGCTAGCACATACCAGTGCTTCACTACCAAGGAACAATATGTACCTTGGAGAAAAAAACAGAGGCCAGATCAAAAGCTTATGGAGCCAATTCATAAAAGTCCTTAGGTAGTCAAGGATGCAGCAGAATGTGCAAAACCAACTTGGCAAGTGCTCAATACTAAATGAACAACAGAGGAAGTCAGGCACCTAATTCTCTCAACTCTTTTGTAAATTCCTGTAAGTGTGTAGTGGTATTGGTTAAGTGTCTGTGCTTCCATGAAAACTAGGTCCATTGGTACATAAGATAAAAGGTTGAAGGGATAATGATGTTAATTCAAGGGCTGGTGTAAAACAATGCAATCTGAACACAAAAAGTGTGGCAGCAAACAGCCAGGTTAAAGATTTTTGAAGGTTTTTTTCAATAAACTAATTATGTAGCAATAATGAGCCTCATCACCACACCAAGCCAACAGCCAAGAGCTCACAGCAGTCACATCTCACCTTGTGCAAGGATGTGCCAACACCTGCTGTGACCACACACTGCCTCCATGAAGCCCACAGCACTCAGAAGAGTTTAAAAAAAGAGCTACTCATGACATTTCAAGTGTTAAATGAAGTGTATGGATGTCAACACTGACACAGAAGCCAAAATATCTCCTGGACATACATTGCAGGGTGTTTCTGAGCTCCAAGTTGCCTTCAGACAGGTGTAGACCAAGACTTCAAGACTTGGTTGCCAACAACAGTCAGATATTTGACTTTCTTACCTAGCAGGGCTCTTCTGGAGAAGAGAAGACTTTGAGGAGACCTTAGAGTAGCCTTCCAATATCTGAAGGGGGCCTACAGAAAGGCTGGGGAGGGATTATTTACAAGGTCTTGCAATGACAGGACAAGGGGCAATGGGTTTAAACTGGCAGAGGGGAGATTTAGGTTAGATATTAGGAGGAAGTTCTTTGCAGTGAGGGTGGTGAGACACTGGAACAGGTTGCCCAGGGAGGTTGTGGCTGCTCCCTTCCTGGAGGTGTTCAAGGCCAGGTTGGACAAGGCCTTGAGTAACTTGTATTAGTGGGAGGTGTCCCTGTCTATGGCAGGGAGTTGGAACTTGAAGGTCCCTTCCAACCTTACCATTCTATGATTCTATGATTCTCTTCCATGTTGCCATGAGACAAATTCCCCTTTGACCTTTAACAACTACCAATGAATGCCTCAGCATGTCTCAGTTAAGAGCAGGTGAGTTTATCTGGTCTGATTTTCATTCCTCTGTAGAACAAGAGGAAAATGTTGGAAGCTTGAAAACCATCACTGGAACTGCTGCTCCCCAGGAAGTCCAGATTAGGTACTGACAGACCCTGAAGTGGAATTAGGGTTGCAAGCCAAGAGTGCATCTCTGAATTGCCTGGAATTACCACAATTTTAGATTGCTCTTTTTGGCCTTAATCAAAGACATCCATTGACTGCAACAGATGATCAATCAGGCTTTGCTTTCCCCCCATGTTACACTAATCAATGGCTCTAATATATTACATGGAACAGTTCAACAAATGACAGATTTGGAAGCATCTATCTTTTCCCTTAAGAAATTACCCTGAAAACACCTAATGAAGAGCACTTATTATTGCTTCTAGCTAGGGCCAAATGTTGCTCTTAATTAAATCAGTGGAAATTCAGAATTGTGCCATTGAGTTCAATAATTGGCTTGTGAACGCCGGCGATAATTTTTATTTTCCTGTATTTCAGAAGCAGCTGGAAACTTTCACTGAAAAGATTTATTTTAGATCAGAGACACTTAGCTTACCATTTTCTTTTAGGTCTTTGAAACGCCTCTCTGAATCAGATCTATTAGTGGTTTGTTGGTTCCTTACTGGTCAGCATCTTTTTTAAAGCAATATGAAAAATATTTTAACTTTTAAAAACAGAAAGGTTGCTCTGTAAAATGAAGGGAGCAACCCTAAACAGCAACTCAGTGTTTTTCTTTGATGAAAGACATCAGCACATAGTCAGGAAAGCTGAATTCAATTCTAGTCCTTTGTTTTCTATTAGACAAAAGTCGTATCACAATCATTGCAACGTTATTGAGCTCAAATCTCCTAGAACCATGAACCAGGTTCTCAAATCCAATGAGTTTTGCTTTTAAAAGATAATTAAAAATGTTTTGGATCCTCTTCTGAACTTAATTTTTTAAGGCTGCATAAGGATTAACCTTATTCCTTATATTAACCTTATACCTTATATTAACCTCATACCTTATATTAACCTCATACCTTATATTAACCTCATACCTTATATTAACCTCTTCCCCCTGCCAGCATATTTTGTGCATTCTGCACAAAAGCAGGTGTTTACATGATGCCTGGATCTGGAGCTTTAAGAAACATTCATGCTCATAGATTATATTTAAACCACACCACAAACAAACAAAAAAAAAAACACATCAAAAAAGAAAAAAAGAAAATTGATATTTTCTAAGAGATATTAAAATTATTCAGTCAGAGGTGAACAGAGAATAGTTTGTAAACCTTCTGATAAAAATATTATAATTAATATAAGCTTCTTTTCACCTGGAATTTTTAATTTTTTTTTGGGGGGGGGGGAAGGTGAAAAGGGAATTCTGTTACCCAACTGATACTAAATTTCTGTGCTGGCTTTAATTATTTGCTGGTTACCTGCACATCTTAGCAGTCATAACTGCAGCTGGGTTTTTCATAAGAGCTGCCTTCCCATTTTAGCTCTCACAATGAAGTTTACACTATTGGATTCTGCCTACACTTTTGGAAAAAAAAAATTATTCTTAATAGGTAAAGAAGAAAAAAACAAAGTTGCTGTTTCTTATAAAGACTGAACTAGCAAAGAAAACAAACTTGGAGAAAAGGCCAGAAAGAAATGTTTTTAGCAGACTACTTGCAAAATGAAATCAAAACATATTTCAGACTTTCCTTGAAAGTGATGGGTTGGGAGGAGGAGGGGGAGTGGGAGGCAGACAGGCTTCAGCAAAGCACAGAAGCTTTATTCCATGAACACAGGACTCTGGGAGCGCAGGTCTCTGCTGCGTCTCTCACTTGGGCAACTTATTTTCAAGTTTCAGCAGTTACCAAACAACAGCAGCTCAACTCATTTTCAGGTTTCAGCAGTTACCAAATAACAACAGCTCAACTCATTTTCAGCTTTCAGCAGTTACCAAATAACAGCAGCTCAACTCATGCATACGAGGGAGAGGGCAGAGAAAGGCAGAGGGGCAAAGGGAGTGGTGAAAAATGGACACGGGACACACCTTCAGCGTAAGTGGTGGCAGAGGGCACGAGGAACTGGCTGTAGCATCCCTCCTCATGCACCCTGTGCTCTGTGACTCGCTGTGTGTCACTTCCCTCTCACCATAATATTCCCGCCAGGGAAGACACCAGACAGGTTACTTTGCTCCGGGAGCGCCTTATCTAAAGTCCTCCTCAAAAGAGGAAATGAGCCTATTTGCATTTTCCTACTGAAGCATGGAGGGATGTTTCTCGTTACATTATACTGTTTGCTCAGGTTTGCCCCAGGCCTGCTTGCAGGCTAGAAGAGCTCTAAGAACACCTGTATCCTTCCCATTTAAATGCATGCCTCAGACAGATCTTCTTGGAGGCTTTCAAAAGAGACAGACTAACATTTTTCCATGCTTACATGTAATTTTTTTTTTTCTCTATTCGATAGCTGAAAACAGAAATTAACCACTCGATTCCCACATATTCCCCCCTCCTTGGATCACACTTTTATCTGCAAAAGGTTTCCCTCTAGGTTAGGCTTTGTCTGAGCATCTTTCTCCATGGGAAAAAATAAAACCAAAACACAAACCTTCGGAAGTGTACCATAACTCAAGCTTCTGTCATATACCTGAACGAAAGATTCAAGGGGATGTTTCTGTTGGGAAAGACTTGGCATGTTCCTTATTAGAAAATTCAAAATCCATTGCAGGATCTTTCTCCTATGGATTTATTTTCTCTGTTGAAAACATCCTGAAAATTTATTATAGCAAGGAGAGCTACCACTTCAAGAACATTTCAATGCAGTTTTCTTTTGTGTGGGGCTGTTCCCTGCTCCAAAGGTTGGAGAATTCACTGAGACTGGATCCAAATTTTACTGAAGTCAAAGTGAGGATCCATCCACAAATCTGCATATATCCATTCCAGACTAGGTGAGGAGAAGCTTTTCTGTCTACAACTAATTGCATTCACACACACACACACAA